>VZTI01002705.1:239710-267599 GCA_013397865.1 Struthidea cinerea
ATGGAATTATGTGATAATTGATACAATTATTTCCATTTTCATAGCACGCAGAAGAAATAGCAAGACAATGTGAGCTATCTCAAAAGCATTTTACAATACAGAGTATTCCTGGTCATGTTCAGCACCTTTCATCAAGGTGTGATGAGAAGGGTTTGGGAAGGAACAGGAGTTTTCTCTCTGCAGGGCCATGGAGCACAGCTGAGATCAGCTATCTCCAGGCACAGGCAGGGGTAACCCCACTTAATCCAGAGGAGGCTGTGGGGCTCCCCTCACCAGTTGCAGGAGATTAGTGTAAATACACACTTGGCAGCAGAGACAGTGGCATACCACCGCCTCCAGACTGCAGACCACACTCCAATCTGAAGAATTTTCCTAATTATGTGGCTGTTTTCTGGCCCAACCAGGCACAAGCCAGCGCATTTCTCCACAGGAATGAACTGCAGTGAGTTCCACTGCCTGGCTCCTTGGATTTGCTTTAGCCATTTGGTTTACTTTAACTTTATCTACAAATACCAGTTTACTTCAGGGTTACAGCCTGTTTTTGAATAGTAGCACAAATGTGCTAGAGCCTGTGGTAATCTCAAGACTTTAGACAACTACAGAACACAAACTATCTGATGTAAGGCAGCATCAGAAATGTAGGTGAGTGTAACTGCAGAAATAACATTTATGCAAGTGTTTATATGTGCATGACACATACTGAGGGAAGCTACACACTGAAAGTTTGTGCTCATGCACACAAGCAATAGCACATTTAACTTGCCTTTTGGCATCTGAACTGCATTTTATGCAGGCACAGACAGTACCTGCTGATGTGAACGAGCTATGCTGGCACCCGGCTGTTGTGTCTGTCATCAAGAATGGCACAGACTCGGGTCCTTGGGTCATGTAGGTGCATATCCCTCTTTAAGTAGGGTTTAGGCACCTTAAGGAGGTGGCCTAAGGGATGCATCT
The DNA here is from genome assembly GCA_013397865.1 of Struthidea cinerea. Lineage (NCBI taxonomy): Eukaryota > Metazoa > Chordata > Aves > Passeriformes > Corcoracidae > Struthidea > Struthidea cinerea. The sequence continues at coordinate 240,665 of VZTI01002705.1, forward strand.
CTCCCAAGCTGCTCTGAAAAGCTCAGTTCCAAAGACTCAGCAGTTTTCTGCCTAAAGCAGAAGGATCTTGATCTCTGGTCTCTGTAATCCTCGACTGCAGAAGGAAAGAGAAGCAACCTATATCTATTAAAATAAAACCAATTGTACTGCTTATTGTTTTATCTCAGAAGGCACAGAAAGGAGCCTGCATCTCCATTAGGTGCTAGGAGCAGAGAGCTGCCTAAATGCATCCAGAAGTTTCCCTGGAAAATCCTGCCCTACCCAGTGAGTTTTCCCAGCCATGCTTTCTGTACTGGGTCTGGCTGGGATGGAGTTAATTTTCTTCATAGCAACCTGTATGGTGCTGTGTTTGAGTTTGGTGACTAAATCACTGCTAAGACACCAGTCTTTTGGCTATGCTTGATGTGTGGTTTTGGCTATTCCTCTGTCTGGAAAAAAAAAAGGTGAGGATGAGTGTTTCCAGCTGAAACTACGGACAGAATGTCTTCCAGTTTCATAAGTATCTAAGATTTAAACAAATCTTTCACTATTAAAATCTAGCAAGTGATCAGTCTGTTGTGGTTTTAGCTTCCAGTTGCACTCAGTTTGGCAACTCTCTCCTGCTATAAATTCACTTAAAACCAAACAGTAACTATTGTATTGGAACTTCCTATGCCAGTGTTTCACCTTGGAACAAACAGTCCTAAGTTAAAAATTACTAAAACGAGGATTTCATGAAAGCTGAAGAAATTCAAAGTGACGCTTTGGCTTTCTAAGGCTGAGCAGTGACGTGGACATCTGTGGTTACCTTTTGTTCCTCATAGGCCTCTTTGAGACAGACATAATTTGTCAGTGCTCTCATTGCAATTGGGAGCTTCCCGATGGCCTTCAGGTCCACAGGTTTCTTGTGAGCAGATATAATGAGGGTGTTCATCCACCAGTAAGTTGCCTTTGAGAGCAAATTGACAAAGGGCTGCAGGAACCTCACCCCGAGATCCTGCAGATCCTCTGGAGGCTTTACTTTCTGAGGGTTCATGAAGAACACATACCTCTGGAGAGGAGAAAATAGACAACATGGGCTCAGGAATTATCTTATTTGCAGTAATTTTTTAGTAAAAACTATGTGCAAGACAACCACAAATTTGCATTTAAAGGTAATTATATGTTGAATTTAAATATGAATTTGCATGTAAATAGGAGCATTTCCATTTTGACAGATAACTGGCAAACAGTTCAGCAACATTGGATGTGGATACAGCTCTGTACCCTATCAGTACCACCCATCTCGAGCTGAACAGCAAACATGAATTCTTGGGAAATACTTATATTTTAAATTATCGTGGGTAAGAACATATGCTAACTTACAGATTCACTACATCGATAGTTCATCAGCACAAACACAGCACATATTTTATAGATTGCATCCACACACCTATACCATCCTCATGTGCACAAATATGCGTCTAGCTATACAAATATGTGTGCACACACACACCAAGCACAGGGGATACATCACAAACATACATTTTAAAGAGACTTAAATCACCACTGATTTCCACAGAATTAACCAAACATTTATGGCCAAGCTAAACTCGGGCCTAAACTTGACACAAGCCAGAGTTCCTGGGACTAAGGACCCATCTTCATCCCCATGATACCACTGATATTTTTCCAAATCCTGAGGAAGAAGCCACATACCCTGACTCGGATGACATTGATCTCCACTGCCATCAGCAGCCCATAGAGAATGACCATGATTCCAGTGATGCAGAAACGCAGCTGAGAAAAAGGCACCCCGTCCTGGCAGTATCTGACAAGCTTGATGGTTTTGGTGACAAAGGCCATTATCCAGTAAAGGAAAAGAGCTGTAAAACAGGTGCAAGTGCATAATTTAAAAGTAAATAATAAATAAGTGTAACTACACCATTTTAGCTTCCACGGCTTGGTGCAATGCAGGCCCAGTGATCCTCTATGTCACCAGCCACTGTTTTCTTTCCTGGGCCACAACCCTTCAAAAAGATCCACAACAGCAGATCTTCACACAGGTAAGAAAGTCCACTGAAGGGGACTTCATCTGAAGAGGAACTTTGTTCTTAAAGTGAAGGAAAAGACACATAGCTTAACAAATGTCATATTGCCTCTTTGAAAAAGCAAGGCGCATCCCAAGTGAGAATATGGAAATGTGCTCATTTTGAAAAAGAGTTTATGGAATGTAGTGCTATCCTGCATCCTGGCTGGTATCTGTCAGGGGCTTGTTCAGCTCCTTGAGTTATAGGCAATTTGGACAATATAACTGTATGGAACATTATTCTGCAATGTGTAGCCTAACAATCTCCTGACTGAGAGAGCAGATGGGATAATCTCAGAATCAGCTGCAAAAGAGGTTGAGAAAGAGCAGCACCTGCACAGGATGATTTGTGGTCACATCACTTTTCAAAGTGGCCTTTTGAAATAGACCTTTTGAATGCAGAAAAGGTTTTCCTCAAAATAATGAGCAGAGTTAAAAAATACCTAAAAGCTCATGATAGAAATGCAACAGGCATGCAAGGGTTTCTCTTTTGTGATAATTTTAAAAGCAGTTTTCAGTGTGTACTTTATGAAAGGTGCAGTAACTCCTGTGATACTACCATCTGGAAGAGCAGAGAATTATTCCTCTCTCTTTTAATATTCTCTTCACCATCCTCTTCAACCTACACAAGCTGACTTTAGCTAAAATACTGGGATTTGTAAGAGTACATAAATATCGGACTTAGACTTACCCAGCAGTAACTTTGGGAAGTTGGATGTTTCAATATTATGGTAATAGACTATGGATACAGTGGCAGCCACAAATCCCATTATAGCTGGTAGAAAGAGATGCAGGTGGCGAGATTTCATTTGTCTGAAAATAAGTAAGGTATAAATTAGTGAATTTGGTGCCTTTTTTCAGCATTGTGTGAAACCATAGGTGTTCTGCTAATCTATTTAAGAGGACAAACACGACTTTCCTAGAGACAAAAAGATTTTTGTCCTCATGAGTGCTTTAACTTTGGTCAATATTTGCTCGCCATTATAGCTCGAGAGAAGAATAAATGCTAAGAACAACAGCTTCACCTTCATCCCATTAAAACCTGGACAGTTCATGAAAGGATTCTAAAAAGTTTTTGGGGGAAAACCTCCTTATGCCTTACCAGCCAGCCTATCAGGCATTAACACTGTTCATTAACAAATGCAATTAGTGTGGTTATCCACCACACTCTGCCACTTACGTGTCAGAAACGATCCCCTCTGCTATTTCACACACATGCACGAACAGCAGGGTGAACGTCAGGATCCACCGCAGGTTGTGCCCGGGGAAGTGCAGCCAGGTGTTGTGGTGAATCTGCACTTTGGAGCTCTGGCTTCCCCAGCCTGGGAAACGGTAGCAAGGGAAGAGGAAGGTTATCTCACAGCCAGTCAGTGACTGATCTGCTTATCAGTTTTCTGGGGCACACTTATACGCCATCAACAGAAACTCCCTACAAGACTACGAGGGCTGCTGTCACTAAAAAGATGACCTGGGAGTATCTCAGTTGCCCCATAATTTAAATCGAAGCCTGAAGACAAGGAGACAACACTTTTCCCAAATTGCAATCAAAGAGAAGTCATCCCTGGCCAAGAAAAAGGATAAGAAAACAAAAACACCCCAAACATCCCAAGTGTCACCCTCAGACAACAGGGACTGACAGATCTGAAGTGAAGGCGTCCTCGTGTCTTTCACAGTCACAGACAAGACCAGGAAAAATTTCCAACTGATATAAAAGCTGCAACCTCAGACGAGGCCTCCAGGATACATTTACTTGAAACAAGTAACATTTATTATCTGTTTCAGGCCTGTTTGGGAGCACAGTCTGAGGGAACACTGAACGGTGATTTCACAGTTTCTGTCCCTCAGGCACAGGCCAGCCTCCTAGGCCTCTGCACTCCTGGCCCTCTAAAGCTCCCAGCACAACGCCAGGACTCAAATTCAGCAACAAATTAAACTTGAAGCCTATTTCCATGTCATCACCTCAGGTGTCACCTGTCCTTTCCAGGCAAGATCCTCTCTGAGGCCAGCAACCCCGCAAGAAGTGGGACACAGGGGATCTGAGGGAGGTGACAGGGCTGGCGGAGGCTGAGGCCTGACCACAGGTTGATTTCTCATGGCGGCGAGCCTTGGCCTGTGTCTCCTCCCACACAGACACAGGGCTGTCCTGAGGCAATAAATCCCAAAAGTCCCTCTTACTGTAAGGCAGCTCCTGGAATTCCCTGAAAGGCTTCCCAAAGCCCGTAGAGAATCCCAACAACAGCGCACTTTGGGGAAGTAAAGAAACCAAACAAAAAGAAACAAAACTAACTGGGTTTAAAACCCACGCTGTGCTTTTGATACACAAGGATGCCGCATCTCATCGTGCTTAGAGGCTCCTCAGGTGACTCAGGAACAGAACACACAAACCAGAACCTAAGTTAACTCCTTCTTGGAAACTGTCAGGATTTCACCATTTCATCCTCGTTTAATACGTAAAATACTGCAGGAACAAATTATTCTCTCTTCTCCTTTGAGAGAAGCATATCTCAAGCATTTTCCATAGTTCTCTGAAACTTTCCTAATCTAATGTGCTTTTCTTTGACCTTGCTCCTATCTTTGTCTCTCCCAAGCTGCTGTTCATTTTTTTCTTTGCCCATACATCTGCACAAACACAGCTCATCACCAAATTTCTGGTTTGGAGTCAGTCTGTACCGGGGACTCCAGTTGGCTTTTAATGCTCTGTTCAACAACTATTTGTCCTGATAATTAGCATACAAAATAGAAAACAAAGAATTACATATTTACATAAATAACATACAATTTAAGCTAACTTTTTTCTCTAACTTTGTTACGAAATAGAGGGAATTTTCAGTGGCTGCAGTACTATTTCAAAATTGATTGGCTGATACCTCTAAAAACAATCAAAGCAGCACTTGATGTTAGAGTGTTCTAAAATATTATCTCTGCCCTCAGACCTTGCACTGTACTTCCATCAAACACTTCTGCACAAAGCCCTGTCCTTCAAGGATGACTTGCATCTCACCTCAAATAAAGAGCCAGCACTGAGGTAAAAATCCAGCACTGTTGGAGAGAGTTTCCATAACCCTGGGGTTTCTTTCTAGTCTTTGGTTATTAATTTGTTAGAATTTGTTTCTTATTCTCTTGCTTAGTTATTTAATTAGTTTTTAGTCACGGGATCATGTCACAGTTAGGTAGAGAGTGTCCTAACCCACAGGTTCCTGTAGCCTTTTATTAAAGCACTTTGAAGTCTTTTATATAATGAAAGCCCCCAAATCTCAAGTACAAATACAGTCCCAAATTCAAATCTTCCTCATGGAAGAAATTAATATTATGTTCATATGCAACACCAGGAAGGTAACATGGAAATGGACATTTCTCAAGCAGTTGTCAGGAGAATATTAATTTTCACTGATAGTTTTGATGGTTATTCAAGTCTCTTAATCTCCTATGATCAGTTAGCCACTGTTTGACATCTCTGGAGAAGTATTAAATTGCATTTATTTCACCACTGCAAATCAACTGGGATAAAAAGACCACTATAGAAAAAAAAGTATCATTAGAGTAGTAGCTTAGATGGTTTTTTTTACAAGACTATGTGAGTTGGAGCCCCTCCACTGTCCTAAATTCCTCAGGAGGGATTTATCATTTCTTATTTTTTCCTGTGGGGAAAAAAATTATCTCTATTGTTCCACTTTCATTTACAAATGTTGGCAAAAGAAGGAATTATTCTATTTCAAATATTTCCTACACTTCTCCTAGCCTTGGATCCAAGGTGAACATTTTGGATATTCTCTATAATTCATATAACTTCAAGGAAATTCAGACCCACTGCCCTAAGTCTTCTAATATCTAATAATAGCAAAGGTTGCAAGTTGCCAGTTTCAAATCTGAAGAAAACTTCTACAGAGAGAAGTTTCACAGCATTTGGATCTGATCTCTCTGGTTCTCATCCATCTCTTCATGCTGATTAGTTCAGATTTATATCTAAAATTCCCACATTTCAGTGGGTTGGCCTCATGTCCTCTGGGTGAAGCCATTCTGCCTCTTCTTTTTTGGAATTCATAAATACAAAACATCCAATGGTTTCACCAAGGCCGTGCAAACATGACTGAGTATAAATACATGCTCTACTGTTTGTGGGATGGCAGATCTCCACGGAATAACTCACCAATGAACAAAATTGGGAAGGTGATAAAGAGCAGGAAGACATGAGGGACCAAGTTGAGGGCATCCACAAAGCAGACGTTCCTGAGGACACCAGCACTGATGTTGTAGGCTGAGGTATTGTCATTACCACAAAATGCGAGTCCCATCTCTTCCAGAGGGTCTGGCTACTACAGAAAAGAGAGAATTGTTGACTTCCTAGAGTGCTGGCATTCCCCTTGGCTAAAGACAAAACAAATATAATAAAGAGACAGGGAAGGAGCACACTGAACATCCCATAGAGAAGAACACAGTTGTATTCTGAAAATTATTTAGGGCTATGTCAAATACAAGCACATTAGAAGGCTATGTTTATATGACATTATATATTATTTATATTTTGATAATATTCTTTATATTTATCTGCATTCATTATTTAAGTGCTATTTTTAAATACATTACGCTATAACTTTTAGTGCTCATTATAGACACAAACACTATGCTGCAAAAGCTCTGCACGAATATAAAGAAAGAAACTACAATATTTGAATAATAAGTATTTCCATTTCTCATAACAAAACCCAAATGGACAGAATCTGATTCCTGTGTGTTGCTGTTTCTTTGGTGAGCCAACACTGTCTGTGCAATATCTCCAACAATTTGTTGCACTGCATTCCCAGTGCAAGCTCTGAACCTTTGGTATTTTGTGATCTGGCAGCTTTGCACTCACTGATATTTTGTATTTCTTCATAGTCACACAGAACAATGGACACATACACGAGACATTACGGATAAATGACCAACTCTTAACCACAGTCGGTGGTACTGAAGATTGCCCAGGCAGTAAATCAGCATTTATGCTGGATCCCGAACACCCTTAATGCACATGCTTAGACTTATCCCAGCAGTCTCTGACTTCCATGATTTCTTGTGAGATTATCTTCATACACCAAGATAAGCTCCTGTGTTCGTGCTTGCAGACCGTGGGCCATAGAGTGACCCAGAATTATGGCCAGGTACTGGCTCATGGCAACCTGTGCATCATTTATTTTTTCATTCTTCTTCATAAGAAGATCAAACAGGATTGCAAAGTCTTTGCTTGCTCATTTCTTTGCCTGAGACTTACACAGCAACAGGCTGCTGTAGAATAAGTTGTGCAAACTCATTCACCCACACCTTTTTCTTTTTTCAAGTTTTACATGCTAAAATAGAAGGAATATATTTGATTCAGCAAAGCATCTGTCTGCAACAACGTTGGCATTAATGGGTTGTGTAGAATCAGAACAGGATAGGGATGCAAAAAATGCATGAATGCAGTTTTAAAACAAACAAACAAAAAAGTCAGCTGAATGGGGAGAAAAAGGTTTCCTTCTTTCCTCAGATAGTTCAGATTAGTTCTGTAAGTTGTTTAAACAAGGTAATCATAACAAGGTAAGCATGAACTACACAAGTAGTCCCTTAGAGACAGAAAAAACATGCAGACTTTCCCAACAATTCAGAATTCAAAGAGGCACTTTGAACCTCTGCTAAACCCCCTTTTAGCTTTTAACTGAGTTCTTTTTGGATCTGAAAAGCATAATCCATATCAAAACACGTCAGTGAAGAGGAGTTTCTTTGAAAGGAGTATGATAAATGCACTCCCTTTCCCTAATATATCAGCAGTTTATAGCTGAGATTTGCCAGAAGTTAAGTGTAACTCGCATTCACGTACTCACTGTGAGGCAAAAGCTGAGGGTCAGCCGACTCAAACTTCAGGAACCACCACCTGCTAACAGTCCATGTGCTGTAACACAGTTTGATGGAGAGTTTGGCCCATTCTCTATAATGAATAGAGTGATATGACCACTATCATTCTATCAGTTTGTTTTTATACCAAAATACATTCATAAATGCATAAGGCTAGTAACAAAAAAATAAACATTCTGTTAATGCGTGCTCTGTCTGAATATATCAAGGAGTTATTAGCAAAACAAATATGGAGCTTTAAAAAAGAACCACACAGAGATTGTTTGGGTTTAATTTGTAAAAGCTTGACATGTCTTTTTTAAGGGAAACATAATGATAATGGTAATCTCTTGAAAATCAGAAGTGCTGTTTCCTCATTTTTGTCGAAGGTCAGAAGTCCAAGGGAGTTCTGCTGGGAATTTTCCTCCCTTTCCCACAAGGATGACTCTTTTCTGAGGCAGCATAAGATGCTGTTGTGGTCTAGTGGTTGGAGTGGTACCGAAAGGCAGGAGAATCCTGGGTTCAGATGAGCACTGAAAAATTGATTCCCAGTGTAGCTTTTGGCTTCTAGCCAAAAATCAATCTGGGAGAAAGGATGAAAACCACATCCAAGAGAAGCTAAGGGTACTGTTGTTTTTTTTCCCATTTTTCTGGAAGGGAAATGGAATAGAGGCAGCAAATGTTCAAGTGAAGGACTATTAACTGCAGGGCGGGTGTTTTCTCCTAACTTGAGCCCACCATCGGTTTGCAGATGTTTCCTATCACGCCTCAAACAATAGTTCCTAAAAGCTCTTGGGAAAGATGTATCTTTGAAGAATCACTTCTGAATCTTCACAAGAATCTGTGCTGTGCCTGGTTTTGTGATGGAGTATGTCCAGTAACACTCTTAAAACCAATTGTCCTTCACACATTGCCAGGGCTGAGAAAAGAACCTGGTCCTATTAGTTAATACTGATGTCTAGAGACAGTGCCCATCATACCAGTGATATTTTTCAAGAGAAGGTGTGGGCAGTCTTTCACCATACTTTTGTTACAGGCTCATTTCAAAAAGAGAGAAGTAGAATTTAATCATCTGCTCTGAAAATGAGAGAGAAAATCAACCCTAGGTTGTATAGTTTGTAAAAAAATCCTCAGAAAATAAAAAAGGATTACATTGCAAATGAAATGAGATAGGGTAATTGACACTAAATTCCTAAGATTTTTAATCAGAAAACTTCGTCATGAATCGGTTTATCCAGTCACCATGTTCATTAAACTTCCACAGGTTTAACATCTATCAAAATATTCTGATCAGTGACATGATGCTGTGCTGACCCAGTGCGGTGCATAAAATGCCAAATCAGAAAATGTACAACTTCCCTGTTTAGCAGCACCCAGCTCAGGACACACATCCAGTACAGTCTGGCACTGATAGGGAAGCACTGAAAGTCCAGTGATCCCTCCTCCCTCCGTTCCTTCCTTTCTTCCACCAATTTCCCATTTCCATGGGTGGCTGGAAGTGGAGGACTCATGTTCTGCATCTGTGGGCACATCCCGTATTTCATAACACCTTCTGCTGCTGGCAGTTCTCTGGCTATTCAAGAATGGTGTATGAAAACACCCTGCACAACCTTAGAGCTCTGAGAAATGATGTCATCTCCAGTGTGCCTTGTGGGGAGACAGGAACCTCTCCGTCATTCCCTTTCCACCCATTTCTGGTCCAGAAAGCAGATGCAACACACCCTCCACAGTTTTGTGACACAAACTTCTAGAACTTGCTGTGTTTTTTGGAGAACTTAGATACAGAGGAGACTCTGGAGTTGGAGAGATGCATAGACCCACCACCCCCTGGAATAAAGCATGTAATGTAGTTCCTACTTCTTGGCTCCAGTTTCCTAGATAAGGAATATACTGGATGAAGTTTTGCTGATATCAAAGGGAGGATGCTTTGCATTTAGAGTCAATGCCCTTTGGTTTGAAGCTGAAATTAGCCATTACTTTCTGCTGCATCAGGGCATGCCTCTAGAAGCTCATTTTCATTAGCCTCAAAGTTTAACAAGCTGTGTTCATCTCCAAAGAAGGACAGAAAGAAAAGCCCCTAAGGCAGAAGAACAAATCCTTGATTTCTCTAGACAGTACATGGCATTTTTCAACAATGCTTTTGCAGCATCGCTAAAAATAACAGGAGTTGGACCACGACAAGTTTTCAGATGCAATAGCTCATCCAAGAAAACTGTGCAGCCTTCAAGCTTTTTCAATTAAAAAATTGATAATATAATGGCAACATTTCTTGTGCCCACGCTCGGATCCTATGCTTGGAAAGTTCAGTGTAGCTACAGAAGGACACATTCTTAGGGCTGCAAACAGTGTAAAAAGCATGTTCAAAAGCTTCGGACTAATTAGAGAGTCAAAGCTGCACTTTCAAAGAGTATTTCAGTATTGTGAGTCAAGGATAAAGAGATCTTTAATAATTCCAAGAATTTTAAAGAGTTTTAAAAGGCCTCAGCTACACTGACTTTTAATGAGTCCTAGTTTTGAAAGATTTCACTCAAAAAACTGAGCCTGGAAATTAAGACAGTTTGAAGATCTTGACTGCAGTGACCCAGTGGAAGAGCGAAAAGGCACCATTCCTTTCTTTCTGTACAACCATAAGATTTCATGAAATGAAATGAAAATGCAAAAAGAAAGAACAACAAATTAGAAAACCAAAAGAAGATGAACATGAAGAATTGAAGAATTGCAGTTGTGCTTACTGTTGTAACTCATCAAAAACTGCAGCAGGAAAGGAAGATGGAACACTTCTATGACTGACCACTGAACAAATTTGGTTCCCTTAATAAAAATAAAATTATTCTTCCCTTGGCTTTAACTCTTCTAGTATGCAAATGCTGGGCTTTTCTAGTCAGAACTAGATCTGTAGAGAGGAAAATAGAGGTATCTTGCCCATGTGAGGAAGCGCTGTTGGTTTCTCTCCACATAACTAAATTCACTGAATATTTTTCTGGTTTTCCCACAAAAAAAGACAGAATGCTGATCACACAGAACAGCAAAACCTGTAATGCTGAAGGTCTTTAAATTAGACCTAAGCAAATCAGAATATAGAGCTGACTCAGGTTTTTGCACACTGTGGCCAAAGGTGATTTTCTCCTTCCCAAAGATGAGGAGACAGACTTTTGAGGCCGCAGTAAATATGCGGGGAGGGATCAAAGGGGTAAAACTGGGCTGTAGAGCCACAGGAGGAGAAATTTGAAGAGATTTCTATTGTAACAGGGAGGGAAGAGATTAAAGCCTTTAATGCTCCGACTCAGAGAGGTTATCACATCCCATAACAGCAGCTGCCCTCCTTCCACCTGCCAGGACCCTTCCTTGGGAACGCTGGCAGCAGCACAGAGCCAGCCTGGCTGGAAGGGTACACAGGTGAATTAAGCAGCAAAGCCAGGTGGGTTTATCACCCTCAGCAGTCTGCCTGCCTTGCTGCGGGCTCACAGCCCAGCAGAGAGCCACGCAAACATTAGTTCAGTCTCACAATTAACAGTCTTAATCACCGTGGTGCTGTTCACAAGACAAGAAGCCCTGCTCACATCAAGCTTGACATCAGAGCTGAACTGCTGCAGTTGCCCTACTTCAATTCCCAAGTTGGCTCATGCAGGACTGTCTCAAGGACACAACAGTGGAGAAATGTCCACCAGCCTCTTAGCAAAACTTTATCTGTGGGTCCCAAAGGAAGGGAGAGGCATTGGAAAGCAAAGGCCTCTTCTCATATGGATTGACCTTTTCTCTAAGCTCATGTTTAGGGTGGAATCTTCGGAGCTGAAAGTTTCTCTGCAGGAAGATGGCTTTGACTGGCAAACAGCAATGTCTGAACAAAATGGGAGCAGTCTGACTGCCACACTGAGAAAAGAAATTGTGTAACCTAAACATGAATATTCTGGAGAAAACAGATTAAGGGGTAGCAAGTTAGTTTGAAATTTGTTGGTCATCTGCAGTTATGAACCACTACTTCTCATCAGGTAGTAGCAGCTTTTCAAAATAACTGTTGAGGTGCTCATAAACTCATTTAAAAAGACAATGTTATTCATAGTCATTACAAAACACGGCTTTCCCAGAGAAAGTATCACTTGCTGTTGAATACAGTAGGCCAACAAGTTATGCTGGGGTGGCTGCACCAAGGTGGGTACATCACAATGTATTTGCTTCACTGCGAATTATAGCAAGAATGTTATACTTTATAATAATGTTGCCAAGCATGCTAGGTTTAATCTATCATTTCAGACATGGAAATGTAGTAATGGGACAAAGATCATCTGATAACAAGCATGTGCCATCTGAGGACACCAGCTACATTCCACAACCCAGCAGGAGTGCCGAGTGCCAGGTAATTTTTTGTTTTAACACTTGTAGGCTGGAAAGGCCTTCCTCCTTCAAAGTTACTGTCAAATTGCTCCCTTTAACTTCTGTCTTTATGAACTCTACAACTCATCAGAGATCCTCAGAGGTGGTTTTCCCTTCTCCCTTTGAGAATGGCCTGTGCTGAAGAGTCAGTATGAGCTAAAGCCACCAGCCAAACTTCACAGAGGAGGGGAATGGGAAGAACAATCCAGGGGATGGGCCCGTGTTGGTACCAGTGGAAGGCAAGTTTCAGCTCTCCTTTACATCATTTGGGAATCTGATTCCCTGTTGGTTTACTTTAATGAGGATGTGAACTATCTGAACAGCAGTTCACCCTTCAATGAAATAGCTAAAAAACCCCTCATGTTCTTTAACCATTTAAATTTTTATGCTAAGGTCCCCATTACTGGCAAGTCGAGACTTCCTGGTTTTAGGCTAAGGTGGACAGACACAGTCAAAAGAGAATAAACAGAAAACAGCACAAAAGGGATTAATGAATAAATATTCACTGTGATGAGGAGAGAAGTTTTGGGAAGAAAGAAAATAGGTCAAAGTCGTAAACATGGAAATGACAAAACATTGAACCTAAACACAAATCTCATTTTAACAAGCATAAATGGGGATTTTCAGGGCACTAAGCCAGTTCATGAGATATATTTTCCATAAGCAATTCTGAAGAAGACAATGGAAAAATGGTAGATAATCTAAATTTCCATTAAAATTATGAGAACATCCTCACCAAGTACAAAACTATAAGAATTCTAATTAAAGACATTTTAACTACCTTAAGGGTCTTTTAAAGTGGACTTAAAAATCTTCATATTCAAGAGTTTCATCTTACCTGGATTATCACTCTGATCGTCATGCTCTGCAAGGTACTTATGACTATAAAGAGTATAAGTACACTCCTCAGGTGGAGCTTGTTTGGGGGAATAAGAATATTTTGAAAAACATTTATTGCAGTAGTTCTGTTGTCCATATTAAAAAAAAAAAAAGATATAAATTGATAGTTGAACTTCCTAATTAAAATATATCCGTTTACAGAGCATACTTGTGTCTCAGTTCAGATCAAATTTAATTTTGGTCTTACACATAATGTGCATTATATGCCCATATATACATATAAACATGTATGTATATACATATGTGTATGCATATAGGTGCAGGGTGGAGAAAGTAGTTTTACAAAAGTACTTAGTTCTTATCTTCTGAAGAAATCACAAAAGCAAGAATTTGTCTTTCCTTCTGGAATTTCCCATAGTAAATTTTAACTAAGGACAAATGATTAATTTACAGCTTTGAATGCAAACAACGGAAGGCCTAACTCTGAGGTTTTCCACAGATTTTAGGTTAGTGCTCTGAATCTTTTTCCTTTCTAGGTTTAACCCTTCTAGTTTGCTCTTCTTACCTTCCTAAAAGCACTCTAACCCAACCTATGTGATCTAAGTCTTGCAAAGAGTTCTGCTGAGGTAACGGCTGAAAGCGCTGCCCCTTTAAAATCTATTTTATCAAAAATGACCCGATACAAAATACAATTTTCTTTTTATTCCTTATTTAAGCTGTGACCACCTCTGCTCCACAGACCCCTCTTCCTTGCTAAGCACTGTCCCAGCTCCCCTGGGCCTCAGGATGATGAATTACCTCTGGTGCTTGTCAGCATTCGCAGCGCTAACTGCCGTGTGCCACAGCCTGATCCAAACGGTGCTGAAGTCAATGCAAAGAATCTCATTGACTTCGGGAGCCTTCTGGATCAAGCTCCAAACACAGGGAAAATCACAACGGCAGTGGTGCTAAACAGGCTACTGGCACTGCAAAGCATTTCACACAAACATCTGCAGTGGTCTCACACATCTAAATACATCGCTTTTTTTTTTCTTTCTTTTTTGGAAAGCTTCTCCACACAACGCGATCCCCAACACCAGCGTGCTACGCTGCCTGCTGTAAAACCTTCGACTTCACATTGCCAAGACAGGACAGTTTAAAAAAAGAAACGTAACCCTGTGAACAGCAGCAAAGAAAACATCAGCAGGAGGGGACGGTAAAGGCTGAGAACGCCTGCGAATGGAAAAGGAAAAAGAGATTGGAGTTGTAATCCCAGGAAAGAATGAGGAGCAGCCCTGTCCCACAGATATAAAGGGAAGGAGGAGGAGGAGGTGGTTAGTGGGAGATAAAGGGGGGAGGGTCATCGCATGCCCCGTTTGGTTGCTGAATGTTAGATCAAACTGTGCAGCTTACCTTTGTAAACACAACCCCAAAATACCAACCCAAAGTGTCACTCAGTTGTGCTATGTGATCAATATCATCCCGATGGCAGGATTTTCCTCCACTTAGTGAAGCTGCTCCAAGCCCTGGAGTGGATTATTTTTAGGCTGGTGATGAGAAGATCAGCTGCTGCCTCCTATCGAGTTTCCAAAGTGCACAAACTCTTCTTGCCTTTCTCATACGCTGAAGGGGGCAGGAAACTGGGAAGAGACAGGCAAGCAAAAAGCACCAATTTTTCGCCTCCTGAAGCTACAGTCTCCTGGGATTTCTTCTGCTTGCTTTTATTTTCATTTTTCCCTCTCTGGAGCAGTAAGATTCCAAGAGGCTGCATTGCAGCACATGGACTATTAGCAGATGGCTATTCTGAAGTAATTGATTTAGACAGGTAGCCTAACTTTTGGCAGGATTGCGGAGATCCAGCTTTTGATTTCTTTGGAATTAATCTTGGATAATTTGAATCTGACAACATAATTTTGCATGTCCTCCACCATATTAAGCAGAAGAGTGTACTCAGATATTTTACTTTACTTACTTAGCTAACTCCCTCCAGCTTTTTTGCTTAAAATACAGACCAAATCTCGCTTTTTGATCACAGACGCCTGCTTCTTTTGAAACAGCTCTTTTAAAACTTGAAATAAAATTCCAAACGAATTTGATGCTCATACCAGGAATATAGTTTTCAATACAATAGCCCTTATTTACGTGGGATAATATTTTTTAGTTGCAAAATCCATTGTATATGTTTACTTAGAGGTAAGGAAGTCCCAAGAGAGCCCACATGTGGTCGGTTGGTTTGTTTGCTCATTTTCTCGCAGCACCATCAAACAAAGCTGAACCAAAATTCAGATTTTTCCATCGTGACAGTTTCACTTGAGCCCTACATGTGAGGCCATAAATTGCAAAGATCTGGGACTTGTGGTGCAGCACAGGACATGTGGCAATGCAGGGTGGTTTTGAGTACAGCTGTTGGAATCACAGAGTAAACTGAGCTGGAGGGGACACACAAGGATCATCCAGACCAATTCCTGTTCAGTCATTAGGTCCTAGAGCTGGAGGCCCCTGGGACAGAATTTTGCTTAAACCTTGCAGAATCCAGGGATTGTGTCTAGATGATTAGAGAGCAAATGGTTTCCAAGGGTTTGAGGTCAAAGATGTTTCCATGAATGGGGTTACAGTGAACTGTGAGCTGAGGATGGGGTTGGATGGCTGAGGCCAAACACTGCAGGATTTATCAGAACCTTGGCAAACCCAGACTGCTCGTTTTTCTCTGATGTTTCAAACCTGACTGTAGGGATAAGAAATCAGAAACCTCAGAGCTAGAGATAATTAGTACCTTTGTTAACTCTCATTGATTTGAAACACCAGCACAGCTTTCCACTGAGCAACTGAGACAGATCTCAACAGTCCTCCAAGGCAAGTGAAATCTTTGACTGGCATTTACTTTTTTTTCTTTTCTTTTTTCCCTTTTCATTTATCAAATGCTTTAGGAAAAAGATTGTGGATTGGAAGTCTCTGAGTTCTGCTATATATCTATGTCTGTTAAAGAAGATTTAAAAAAAAAAAATCTTTAACCCATCTAATCATCATCTGAAATAGCATTGTCATGTGATATTTTTGAAAATACATATCATTTCTGACAGAAGTGTGTGATATTTATGGTCATGATTTTCTTTACCGAAATGTGAAAATTTAGTTCATTGTTATTCAGCTCTGTCTTTTCTACAAAATTGTTTAAACAGGAAGGAAAAAAATAAGGCAAAATGAACATGGAATCAACCACCATGTTTCATTTTGCTGTTTCTAAATGGGGCGCTTTCATTCCTCTACGTGACAAGCTAAAATGCATTGAAATGCATTTTAAAAGGATTAAGAAAAATGAAAGGCTCTGAAATGTCAGAACACTCAGCCTTGATCTGGCATTTTGTATCAGGGCTTTTCGATTTCCCAGGCAGAAGGAGGGGGAAAGGAGTGGGAAAAAATGGTTATTACAGGAATTCAAAATGTTTCAGGGAATGTTTGGACCTTTAAATGAATGCAAACAACCACAGGCCGATCCTCAGGTACCCCCCATGTCCAGCACGTCACCAGAAAACGAGCTCTGGTACCCATATCTCCCCACGCCGAAGCTGCTTCCGCTGCAGAGGTGCCAGCGGTGCGGGACCGAACCGGGCACCGGAACCGCGGGACCGAACAGGGAACCGGCACCGCCAGCACCGGGACTGCCGCCCTGGCAGCGGATGCCGGGGGGGGGAATGCGGAGAGGGATGCGGGTAGGGATACGGGGAAGGATACTGGGGGGGATGCGGGGAAGGATGTAGGATGGGTGCAGGGAGGGATATGGGGAAGGATGTGGGGAGGGATGCAACGACGGATGTGGGGAGGGATGCGGAAAGGGATACGGGGAAGGATGCAGGGAGGAATGCGAGGAAGGATGCAGGGAGGAATACGAGGAAGGATGCGCCACCCCCTCGGGTATCCGCCCCCGCCGCTCCCCGGGGCACTCACCGGCGGCGGGGGTCCCTCCGCGGGCTGGTGGCCCCGCGGCCCCGGAGCGAGAGGAGTGCCTAGCCATGGCGGATGGGCAGCTTAAAGGCAGAAGCTGCTTCACCTGATGGCTTTGGGAGGGAGAGGCAGAATGCAAAACATTCTAAGCGGATCTTAACAGAACCTCTGAGGTTTGGCTCCTTCATTCTGTGAAATCCACAGCCCAGCTGGCACTGACTTCCACATCCTGGTGGGCTTCCATCAGTTTGAGCAGCTGAACCCAAAGGAACCAAAATGGTGGAGGAACAGCATGTGTGGGAAAAGGTTTTCATAAATTAGGACTCACCGATGTGAGGAAAATGACCCAACAAGCGCTGCAGCGTGGATTAATTTACCGCAGGTCCTGGCTGAGCACTCTCCACCTGAATTATCTTGGTTTATTTAACTCACTAACCAGGAAAGGAAGGGCGGCTGCACTCTGCACGCTGTTCACACAACAAGCTGTTCTGGTTTCTGGAGCCAGCAGCTCTCTCTGCCATTTTCCATATTGTGGACCAATCCATGGGTCTCCCTCTACGTATACTTTATGGCACTCCAACACTTGCAATCAAGGCACTGGGCCCTACCCAGTTCCCTTTTATTAGCCAAACTCAGGGAGCTGCCTCCAGGCTCCTTGTCTTTTCCATTTCTTAGGTGAAGAGCTGAAATCACCATCATTTCATCCACTCGTGCAGGTTGACACTAAAGTAGCTGTTTTGGAGAAAATCTCTCATTGTGCCGAGCCAGATAAATTCCTTGACTGATTTTAAACCAACTTACATAATTCATACCAGGGCTTTATGCTAACAGAGAAATACAAAAAAATATTCAGAGTAGATTATATAAGTTATGGACTAACAAGTCTTTATTTTGCTTCTAAATTTGTCACAGTGACAGAATCCCCACAGTGCTGTGTCAGAACTCGTGCCACCATATAAAAAGACCAGACTGACACAGCTTTCAAGATTAATTTTACTTACACTTGCAACCCTACTTAAAAAAAAAAAAAAGTTCTGTATTTGTTTTAATTGTACATTGCTCATTTTATCTAAAGAAAAATTAATGGATCTACCAAGAAAATTGTGATGCAGTAGCAAGGACTTGATTTTTTATTTTAATTTTTTTTAATGTAGTAGAAAATGCAGCCTGGTCTTTAGATAACTTCTCTGTCTGTTTAAAATACTTACTGTTATTAAGCTTGGAGGGGGGAAGCAGCAGAAGCTTAGAATTATTTGAAATATTTTCCACAGCTTTTTTTAAAAGTTATCATGCCTGGTTTCTATGGGGAAAACTGTTGTGGAAAATATATACAGCAAAATTTCAACAGAGCAATCTAAGTAGCGAAGAACTCTATATGGAGAAGGACGACAAAATCCCAGACCTCAGAGTTCATCTCTATAAAAGGTGTAGAAAGCCACAGGCCTTGAACAGGGATTTACAAACCTTCTGATCTTTGAGGGACAACGGCGCTGTGGTGGAGTCAGAGGCACCAAAAGCAATGCTACCATTTGCCTTGGTAGCCCTTGATCTTGGCAAAAGTTAGATCCTGCACACAATACAAATTTTCAGATCTCCAGGTTTATTTGTTCTGTTTGAGAAAGGTTGTTTTATTAAAAAAAAAAAAAACAACAACAAAACACCTGGGCAACCAAACACGTGTGGTTTGCATTACACTCTTTTGATTCCTTCAAAAACCCCACAAAATCTGAGTGCTCTTCCTTTAATTTTGGAGGGCTTTTCAAGGCTGTCAAGAAAAATGCAAGATCTCCACATCCTCTGAGTGTAGAGGAGTTGTATCATAAATATCATAAAGTAACCTTTTTTACTATGATTTAAATTCTACCAAACCCATAGACTCAGTTGTACTACCCTTGAAAATGATATTGTGGATTTTGCATGTGTATCTGTGTGTGAGGAACTGGGGAAAGGGGGATTCTTTTTGTTTTTAAAGAATCACAGAATCATTAAGGTTGGAAAAGACCTTCAAGGTCATCAAGTCCAACCTGTGACCAGTCCCCACCTTGTCACCCAGCCCAGAGCACTGAGTGCCACATCCAGTTGTTACTTGGACACCTGCAGGCGTGGGGACTCCCTCCTCTGTGCTATATTGAATTTGAGTGCTCTAGGCTGACACTGGACAATTCAGGCCATTCTTTTGCATTGCCCAGAAAATCACCATTATTTTTAACCCAGCAAACCCACTAGTCAGATTTTAAACCCTCTGCAACCTAAACAGAACTAATGTGGGATCAGGTTCATTTTCTCCTCCCATTAAACTCAACAAGGCACCTACATTGTTTAGTCCCATTTACAAATGTTGGCTTTTAGAGATGTAATAGTCAGAAATAAAAATTTTAGGTGTTTCATTTCAGACTGAATGCCTGAAAGGGACATTAGATACTAAACACAGAACCCACCTCACCCAGGATTATAGGGCAGATACTTGATTGCTTGTGTCTCTGCCTGTTACTAGACTCCCTATAGAGCATTTGGAGAGAAAAATACATTTTCAGATTATTAATCTTTTCATCCTAAACCAGGTATAGAAGATAGTGGAAACTACTTCCCCCCCTGGATATGACAATGTCACCCCATGGAGAAGGACAGTGTCTATATGGTTAAAGTTTTGAAAACTTTACTTGTATCTTTTTCTTTTCTTCTTCTTTGATGTATGGAAATAAATTTTCAGCCTGATATATTTTTTGCGTGTGTCTGCCTTACTGTGTACAGCAAGAGAATATTTTAAAAGGGCGATAACCATGACAAGTGTCTTGTAGAACTCAACCCTACCATTTTTACTAGACCTGGTAGGACCCACACAGAGTGTCTCCCAATGTATCCCTTTCCATCTCTGTAATTCCAAAAGTTTTCCTACTTGAGCCCTGCCACATTCTATGTTGGGAAAAATGCATAGCATAAGGAAAAACAAATCATCAAAACTATTCGAAGTCTCTTCTATAGGAAAAAATGAAATTCATTTGCCTATAGTAACCCTGAAATCTGACATCTGTTGCATAAAAAATACGGTTTGCTTTTTTTTCTGTTATTTGCTCCATACAGAATACATTCTTTAAAAATCCACTACCATAAGAGGATGTATTTAATCCTTAAGAAGATCCATATCTTTTTTTGCAGGCAAGATATGTAGTGCAGTGCCTTGCTTTAAGAGAAACATTCAACCATAAAGGGTCCCACATCTGCCTTTTATCTAAATCCTCATCCTCCAGTCTCTGAAGCTGCATATCTGTAAGCTGGAAGCTTCTTAACAGATCTCTGTTCAGACTTCTGGGAACAGAAAAGAACTTCTGTTCAAATGCATTTCCATAAAAAGGACAAACCCCAAATACATTTAAAATTATTGTGATCACATTTTATGTTGTATTTCAGTTAATGATATGTCATCCAGGTAATTCAGCTGCTGCAGATTAAGTGCAGTAGTTCAGGATTTAATACACACTGCCCTGTTCTTTGTGTTATTTGCTACCCCTGTATTTAGCACAAAATACTGATGTCCTGGATCTGGGATCTTTTCTTGTTCTCTTCTTCCTGATGTCATCTGCGACACTTGCTGGAAATTAGGAAATGTAAATCTATAGTCCATTTTATAGCACACAAAACTTTATTAAATCTCACTTTACATGGATTAAAATTGGGAATAAAAAAGTAATCAAAAGATTGAGATTAATTTAAAATAACTCTACTCCTTTACAGTAGGAGGTGTCAATGGCCCAGCAGTGGAAGGCAGTGTCTTAGCAGAAAACAAATTTGAAAACAAATAAAAAACTTCATAAATTATCCAGTAATCAGCATACTGCGGAAAATTTATGTCACAAGGAATGTTGCACCCACAGACTCTCCCAAAACACTTTCTGAAGCTCCTGGGTAGGGTATATCTAAAGTACTTCTGTAATACTTCATCACAAGACTGTGACACCAGTCTGACAGTGTGGTTAAAGGGTTAAAGGGTTCATATAAGTAAAGAAGAAAATGGGAGAAATTGCTACAACACAATTGGTCCAGGTCCAAGATGACAGCGATACCGTATGGTACAGAAATTACAGAAAATTAAACAGCCTTTGTGGTGAAAACAGCAGTTCCTGTAGAACAGTAGTAGCAAAACACCTCCTTGAAGTGCACAATGCTTCCAGGCAGACTCTTGGCAGACAGCGTAAGATTTATCAATGTGACTTCAGGGACATTTACATCAGATTTGCTGTAATAAAGCAAAAGGTCTGAGAAATGTAAAAGGGAATTAAACAGACTTCCATCATTGTTCACTCTCTGTTTTACATCTTGTCCTTGTAGCAGCCAAGAGCAGCACCATCTCATTTCAAGTGGCCCAATGGGTTATTTTGCGTTTTTGCATATGAAATACTGGCCCACTGAGGCAATCTGGACACCACCAAAATAATATGACCAGAACCACCCTAGCCAAATCTTCACTTTGTGAATTGGTATGTAAATGGGCTGCAGTCAGATATTCTGATGAAGTAATTCATCCCTCCTCCCAATTAGCTCAGGAAGACCCCGCTGGTCTGTGTGCATTGCTGTGTGCAACGTGTTAAGCATTGACACTCTAGCTGCAATTAAAAATGAACCTCATCTGTACAACCCAGATCCAAATCTGGTCTGTAGATGTATCATCATCCAGCAGTTGTTTAAAATTATGAGGTTTTATCTACAATGAGACAGATTCTGTGAGCCAACTTGCAGCAACTAACTGCAAGATGGGACTGAGGGACGTCTGAGAGCAGCGGAGCGTAACTGGGTTTAAATCTGAACCATAAGGCAACAGCCACTAGTGGTAAGAATCATACACATATGACATGTTGTGCCTGAACAGATTAAACGATACCTTCAGGAGGTCAAACTCCCATTTCCCTCTTCAGAAAATCCAGGTGGAAGTACAAGTTCATATGTCCCAAACTCATTTCATACATTGTAGGGTGCCCTGCGCAGCTGATGTGAGTGTGCACTCTTTTATTTAGACTAAAAAAAAACCACAACAAACTCGCTTTATCTGTTGCTATGGCAATACTATGTTGTTGGAAAAAAGTAGCTAATGATATTTTGATTCATGTTGCTCCACAGAACTGAGAAAGAAACTGTGAGAAAAAGAAAGGAGAGATGCTTTAGAGGATGTCTCTGGGAATATTTGTGTCTTTCAGAGAAAATACAGCTGCACATCCCTCTTACCTTAATTGAGCAAACCCGTTGTGGCTTCATCTGAACTGGATATTTGGCTAAATCACCACTCAGCCCAGGTGGCTGGTGTTTAATTAAACTGGTTCAATGCTAGTTGATAGGAAAACCACAATTAGCAGAATGGGTTGGAATTTTATTCTGAAAAGCTTTTGCCATTCTGTCTTACTCATAAAAAAAAAAAAAAAAAAGGCGTAGTATTTCTGTAATGTATTTACTTTTTGCTTATAAAAATACAGTATTTTTTCTTATTTCTACGTATTTCTCCCTCTTTTATTTCCTCCCTCCTTTTAAAAGCAAAACACAGAGCAAGAAATGGAAAATCTTACTTTTAAATCTTATTATGGACACTTTTAGGGTCCATAGTACATCGTATTTGTTGAGATGAAAATTATGATAACACTGAAAAGTCTTACACATGAAAAAATTCTCTTTCTCTTTTCTATGACATTTGTTTTAGCACTTTCAAAATGCAAAATCCTAGGCCCCATATTTTGAAAATTTTTGCTTGTCTTCTTAAGAAGCAGTGCTAACAGCGCTCCTACTGAAGCTGGGAGGAGATGCAGATTCCTGAACCCCCAAGGAAACTTCCAGACCTGAAAAGAGAGATATTAATTGAAGTAATAGAAGATGGGGAATATATGGAGGGATGCAGTCACTCAATGTATTAAAACATTTTATGGTGTCTCGGGAACCCAATAAAATGGGATCCTGATAAATAAAACAAGCTGAAATGCTATCTTATTTACCACAATTTCTGGACACACTTTGATCAGTAGAAAACAAGATTCTTGTTTAGAAAGCTTTCTTTCCTGCAAATAACCATTTCAGCTTTCACCAAGAAAATTTACAAGGGTTCAACAGTTGTCTTATCGAAACATTCTGTGTTTTGGTATCAGGTATCACCGGTAAAAGGGACACTAGAATTTTGAAACAACCTCCTTTTCACCTTCAGTTTGAAGCATTCAACACTGGTACCTGAACAAGGGGCACCAGTATCCAGGCATCTTCCATCTACGTAAGGAGCTGTGGGAAGAGTGACACAGGGGGAAGTTCTTCCTCCCTACTGAAAACTCTTGTTTTCAGACCAACGGGCGTCATTCCTCCTGAGCCTTAAGAAACACCTTAATAAAGACAGAAAGTTATTGGTTTGAGCTCATAGAGTACTTAATGAGGGGAAATGGGAACACAAACAGGAGGAAAATCAGCCTGCAATTTACATGGAGGCAAAAATGGTTGATGGAATCGTTGTGTGCGTGTGGTCAGTGTGGCCATGGTCAGTGCCAGGAAGAGCTCAGGCTCCAGAACAGCATCCCCTTGAAGCTACCTGCACTTTCTGCCTCAGTACATCTAAGCTAGCCAAAGAAAAATATGTATTTCCACGTCAAAGACATATATTTTAGGTAGTTTTCACAGTTGGTGAGTGCTAAAAGGAGATGTAATGCATTTCAAACACTCTGACAGGTAAGAGATCTAATTGGCACCATTCGCGGTACAGGTCTTTGCAAGTGCTGTACTGTCAATAGTTACTATTATTTTCCAGGAGTCCTCTCCTTAGAGACAAGGCAGAGGTGTGATGTCTGATTGTGGTTTAGAGTATGATTTGAGGTTACACAGTAGGACAGATTGAGGTTTGAGTCCCCCATTACCAAAACCTCCTGGACTGGTTCCATTTTGAAAAATGACAAAAAACTTGCAAATGCAAGAATAAGGGTATCATAATATGGAAGATGATGAAACGACTAGATAATGTCTGTCTCTAAAAAGCAGAGCTTTCTGTGTCCCACTATTTTCCGAGACTTAGCAAGGAAAAAGTCCAGGGTACATGAGTCACCCAATGTCCTTTTAGTCACCTCTTGGCCCAAATGGTCACCTCAGCTCCCTGTTTCCCCTCAGGAGGTACATCAATCAAAACTGCATGATTGAAGCGGATCACCACAAATCAGAGTTAAATCAATCAAAATTGCATGACTGAAATGGCTTAAAACCAAAACCAACTATAAAATCATTTTATAGTACAGATATTTTGAATGTTCTGTGTCTTCATTAAAATGTTAAGCCAATTACTTACTCCACAATCAGCACAGTACCACTTTTGGGTAGGGTTAATTTAATGAAAAATCAGAATTTTTCACAGATGTCCTATGGCTGTGTGCCTCTAGAAACACATATTCAATTACTTGCTTTCCCAGCAGCAATTACAAGTGAAATGTGGCGTGTGGGCACATTTGCTCACTGGTGAGTTGGACTGTGAGAACCATCTTCCAAAACTTTCCACAGTAGTGACACAGGAAGGCTGTACGTGCAGACCTGAGCTCTGCAATGCTCTCAGCAGCTGTGTTGAGGCAAGTGACCCTGAGGAAATGTGACACAAAATGTTTGAGAAGACAGCCAGGCCCACGGGGGCACGGGAGCTCCGGGAACTCTCTGGCTCTACCGGCCATTGCGCAAGCCATGCGGAATGGGAAGTGGATTTCCCAACAGCCTGAATTACAAAGGTGGGATCAGGAGTCCCTGATCCCTGCTGATCTTTTGTACAGCCTTCTGCAATTCACATGCTCGTAGAGACATTATGAAGAGGATTCTTTATCCGACCCTGCACATTTATGCTCGGCCTGCGCACGTGATTCCATCCCGGGCCTGCTCCGTGGGTCACCAGCCAGCCATGAGACTGCAAACAGGAACTGGGCCAAACAACAACACTTATTTGTTTCCCATTCAGCTTGGGGCCGAGACACAGGGAGGGAAGACACACTTTGAAAGGAAAAGGAGCAACATGCATGCACAAGGGACTGATTTCACTAAAAGGGAAATGACCACTGCTCTAGACCTGTCAGAATAGGAATTCTGACTCAGCTTAGCCATAAAAGAAGCAAAAAATACAGTAATTAGAAACTGCAAGCAGTAATAGCGTGATGGCATCTGCAGAAGCTATTCCTTGTGCAACAATCTTAGATAACTGCCTGGAAATCTGTCTACAGTAAAAATAGTGATTTTGCTGTGTTCTCTGTCGACACATTTCGACATCACTGTTAGAGTAAGAAGGGTAATTCATTGCCCTTCTGATGACAATTCTCTCAGTTGATTATTACTTGCTGCTGTGCCACATGGTGTTAATGCTGCAATAATAATGGCACTAGATGGTACTGGTCCCACCAGCTGCCAAAATGACATGTGAACACTGCTTTGGGTTGCTAATTCTGAGTTACTCAGGGTTATACCAGGCTGTGCTACAGCAGCAGTTTCAGAAGGCATAGCAGACTATGAGCTGTGTGAATCTATAATTAAACCTATTGCTTTAGACAGACAGAAGTAAAAATGGCTTTAGACTAGGCACAAATAAAGCTCTGTTCTGATTAGGCCACAATTTGAAATTGTGTATCTCTCCCCTACTCAGAGGCAACACACAAAGCCTTGCACTTGGCAGACCAAAACCATTAGCAGCAGCCAGGGATGTTCAGTGCCAGGCAAAAAGGAGGCACTATATACACATTCCTGTGCTTCAAGTGAAAGAATTTGCTAATGTGTAAAATAGACATGCATTTCACAAATAGTTTTGACACATATTGTGGGCAAACTGCAGCAGCAGATTGAGGATGTTTATGCACTCAGCCAGTTTAATGACCCAGTGCGCAGACAAAATGAGTGAGCTGGCTGCTAAAGTGGCAGAGATTTGTAATATATGGAGAGTGTTATGAACACAGGATGAATGGAAATGCATGTACATGAAAGCAGCAGATGAGAAAGCAGAACAAGGGGTAAAAGAATAACCTGTACTGGTAATGAAGACCTTGACACTGTTCCCAGAACATTGTTCTCAGCAGTAAGATTGAGTCATGTGATGTTTAGGGCAAGCCCAAAAGGCCTGCACTGAAGCCCACAGGACAAGATGACTTCATAGCAGAAGATGCTCCAGCATCCTCACAACAGGATGGCAACAAGGCTGCAGCCTTTTGTTCCCCCATTGGCCTGTTGGAAAAACAGAGATAAATTTCAAACAAAAAAGCAAAAATGGGCAAAATCAGCAACTTTTCCAAAGGTTTATAGAGGCTGAAGTAAGCAAGAAGACAAAACAATAGACTGCCCTATAACAAACTCTGAATCCTAAAGGTTATCAAAGATCCATCCAAAACCCAATCATTGTCAATCAAGAATAATGCCAGAGAAATGATGAACACATGGCAGACAGTGTCCTTGGCTATCTGTGTTGCACACAAGCCATCCTTGCTGGGGAGACACGCATTGATGCTTGCAACTGTGATATGGGACTGTGAGTGAGTGAAATATTTGAGGGAATGTTAGTGCAAACATCAACTATACAGAGATCTTATAAATAGATAAAAAGTTCTCTTTCTCTAAGATTTTATTACGTTGAATTTTCATTTTTTTTTTTATATTTCCATGTCCCTTGATGTCTTCACCCTTACCTTTTCTAACAGCTGGCCTGAATATGCCATGATGTAACTCATGCTTGTAACTTGTCCTAAACAAGCCATTGACATGACAAAGATTTTTTCTTGCAGAAATCTTTTACTTGTGTGACAATAAATATCAGTTCCCCTCTCAGCTTCTACTTAAAGAGCTCCATTTCCCTCAATAGTTCTTCACAGTTTCATTATAAGAAGGAAGACCAGGCAGGATTTTTTTGCTTTACCAGCTGTTAACAACCTTTTTTTTTTTTTTTTT
>VZTI01002705.1:267635-310294 GCA_013397865.1 Struthidea cinerea
AAACCTTTTTTTTTTTTTTTTTTTTTTGCTGTGGGGGTGATTTAGAATCCTTTAGGCTGGTTGATGGAGAAAAGCAATAAGAACAATAGGCTAGGGAAAAAAAATCATTTGTTCATGCATGTGATAGACATTTAGTTTAAAAAAAAAAAAAAGAGAGAGAAAAAAGAAAAAACACCCACAAAATGCTGAACCATGAAATTCCCCAACACTGTCAGAAGATACACACAAGTTGGAATAAAAACAGTGAAAAGCCATGAACTACAGAAAGAAAACATCATTCCTGTACTAAGATCCTTAAGTAGGAGGGAATTTTTGATGGTTTTAAGGAGGATCAAGATTAAATCACACTGCTAAAGAAAACTAAAAAAAAAAAACCAATCAAGGTAACAAAGACATTTGCAAATCTGAACTCGGGGGAAAACTCTGCTTGCAGATCTGGCTAAAAGCTTAACCATGTCTATGTAATCAGGACAAACTAACTTTTCAGGCACCTGAAAAAGCTGAGTATTTTGGGATGCCTAGCCCTGTTAAAACTAATTTTCCAGCTGGGGAAAGTTGTTGATGTCCCCTCTCTGAGGGCAATCCAAAGTTAAGTTGCTTTCAAATGTTCTCTACAGGTACTTCCTGAAGGATATGTGAACTATAAACTTTGGCTGTACAAAGAACCTGAGGTATTCAGGCTTCCAGCTCATTGCCTCATTTGGACACCTGGATTTAGGCAGGACAAATCTAAGTCATGCTATCAAAAATGATGTGTAAGCGTAAATGACTGCAACATTGACTTGATTTACCAAGGTGTTTGGATTCTTTTACAGTAAAAACAAATTGGTGTTGTTACTGCAAAAATTAATAATTATTTTATATCCAGATAGGTAATGTCTGCACTATTTGTCAAATAGTGCAATAGTCTGGGTAGTAATAATGAGAAGAAGATGAAAACGAAGACTAAGAAGAAGATGAAGACAAAGATGAAGAAGAAGAAGAAGAAGAAGAAGAACAACAACAACAAGAACAAGAACAAGAAGAAAAAGAAGACGAAGAAGACAAAGAAGAAGAAGAAGAAGAAGAAGAAGAAAGATCTCAGCAGTTCGAAATTACTCTTAAATACTCATATTTCGATTCTGATTTCTTCTGTGTCCATGAGATTGCCAAAGGAAACAGTCCATCCAGCAGGCACTGAATTAAACACAGTGCATTTCAATCTGCTGCAACAAGGTAGTTTGCTCCACTTTATTTCTGCAGAAAGTTCAAGGAACATAACAGGTCAAGCATAAACTCTGAGCAATCATATTCCTTCCTGGCTGTTTTTAAGAAATTTCACACCCTTGAACAGTTCCTTGGCCTTTTTTATAAACATGGTAACATTTATTTACCTCTCATGTATGGACAAACTGTATCAGCCCAAGCACAAAGCTTCCAATAACAGGAATGGGTAATTTGATAGATTTTACCAGGCTCATTCTCTGTTTCCTTTACACTGGTGTGACTCCAGCCAACTCCACGGATTTCACTGGAACTATCCATGGTTTAGGAAAGGAGATTTGGAATTCTGAACTTTCTGTTGCTGCAGAGAGGCCTAGAAAGAGCACATCCCAGTTCACCCAGAAAGTGTATCCCAGAATTTCCCACTACATGCTTCCATTGAGCTTTTCTTACCTGTTTCCATAGCATTCGTTAAATTAGGTATGTCCTAGGAAAAGACAGGACCCTGCAATTGGGGCCACCTGTACTTCTGGAGCATAAATTAGACTCCATGCACACATGCCCAGACCCAGCTGAGCCAACACCAGTTTGGCCACTGGTTTTTAATGCATTTGGTATGACCCACACTCCACAACGCTCCAGAGTGAGCTTCAGAGAACATCGGTGACATGCTTTTCCTGTCTTTTCACCATCCAAAGTGTGGATGGCAGAAAGGGCAGAGCAGATCTCAGGACTGGCAATTTGGAAGGGCAGGGTTGATCTCATGCCAGGCAGTTCAGAGGGTGTTGGTGTGAAAGCAGACCCCAGCCACCATTACTGAGAGGTTTCTTGTCCAGCCATGCCTGATACATGTTAATAACAGCTACAGACTGCAGAAAATTCCCCCAGTTAATCAGCTAAGTTCCATGATGTGCTCCCTGGTAGTAGGTTACAACCTCTGAACATTAACACCTCAGCACACATCTACTGAACACATCTGGTTTTGTCCATTTTCTCTTACAAATGGACAGGAATGAATGGACTTTTTTCTTCAGAGAAACAATAATCTGATAGTTTATAGCAACTGAGTGGTGGCCAGAAAGAAAACTCACAGATTTTACTATTCCCAATGGAGTCATATGGCATGGAACATATTTTTAAAATAGAATTTATTCCCACTAATTTTACTTCCATACCAGCATTTCCTTGAAATGAACCAGTTTGGCTCTTCTTGTTCAGGGACAGTCGGGAATGACAGGATGGGGATATCAGTGAGGGGAAGAGAACCTGTGCAGTTCCAAGACCTTGTCCACACCACGGGATGTGAGAATGAGTGCTGCACTGGCTGGTGGTGATGGCACAGCTGAAACCCTTCCCTCCACCCTGGGAAACCTGCAGGCCCATTTCATGATTCCCAAAACCAGGGTACATGTTCCAAAGATGTGGAAAACATTATATTCTTTGTTCTGTTCTCTATTATTAGAATAGCAAATGTTCTTATCTCCCTGAGTGCTGTGACCCAGTCCCTCCAGGAGCAAGACATCAGTACGAACACACAGAAAGCAGTTAGAACGTATTTAGGTGAGTAATGTGTGCTCAGAGCTGAGTTTCGTCCTTGGATACTGGAGCAGGCAGCTGATGAACCCTCTGAACCAGGCAGAGTTACTGAGACCAGAAAGCAAAAAATGCTCCCTTCTGTTAAAAACAGGGAGAAAGGAAGAGCCTGGGGACCATCCCCTCTGCCTGTTCTGGCAAGTAGTGTCACACAGCAATGCCTCAGGTAGCTGGAGACTCACTTCAGAAACGCACTATTGAGCTGAACTAAAATGTTGATACAGATGCATTTGAAGCATTAGTCGAACACTTGATCCTGGAAAAAAAAATGCTGGAATAATCAAAAAGATTTGGTGAGCGCATAAAATAAATCAAATGTTAAATCTATCAAATTACCCATTCCTGTTATTGGAAGCTTTGTGCTTGGGCTGATACAGTTTGTCCATACATGAGTGTTAGGTAAATAAATGCTACCATGTTTATAAATAATTAATAGCAGTCAATAAAAATTTACAGAGAAAGAGTCAAACCAGCATAATTTCAACCTACAAACCCAGGCCTGTGGCTAGGAGGAGATGGAGTAGATGCCCTATATCATAAGCTCAGTGAAACTCTCAATAGCTTTCACATAAATAAACTACAGGAATGTGGTTTTCATGAAATTATTTTAATGTGGGGACAGGTCTGGTTGCTGTAGGAATGACTGCAGGAAACTGCCTTGGGGCACACACAGAGCCAGAGGCAACGGCAGAGGTTTGGAAGTATCTGGCTATGCCCCAGCTCTTGCAGAAACAAACCTTAAGTCAAAGCAAGCCACTGGCTGAATTATGTCAATATTGCACAAGAAAAGGTAAATTATAGAGGTGTATAAAGGAGGTATGTGAAGCAGTAATCCTGCTTCACTCCCTTGCAATATCCTGTTTAATTCTGAGCACTACATTATAAGCAGCCCAGAGGAGAATAATGGTGATGATGGGAAGTCTGGAAGATCTGAACCAGGAGAAAGACTGAACTCATGGGTCTGATCCTGAAAAGGAAAAGTTTGAGCTGAGATAGGGCCTGTTTTCAAATAGGCACATGCCTGCTGAAGAAATAATCTAATCTCCAGATCTGTTTCGGATAAGACAGGAATGAATGGACTCATATTACAGAAAAGAAGATTTAGTAAAGATTAGGAAAATCTTTGCTATCATACAAATCTCTATATTGCCTGGACAGGTTATCCAGTTAATATTACTGATAGTCTTTAGGACTGGGTTACATACATGTCTATGAAAAAGGACAGAAGTATTCAAGATGCTTGTTTGAGGACCGTTTCAGCCCTGTGAGCGAAAGATTTGCTTTTGATATGAAGAGAAAAAAAATTAAATCAGTTTTAATTATTCCCAGACCTATAAAAAAATTCTTACTAGCTGAACCCCATCTAGCATGGGATCTTGATGTGTGCCAGATGTCCTAAAGTAATTTCTTTTCTCTGTAACTGAAAGTTGAACCCAGACTCAGCTCCCTGCTCGGGATATTGCTAGACTGTGAGAAGAGAACTGAACTGTATTATGTAGCTGAAGTATTATTATTGATAAATCATAAAATTTTCACCATGTGGTGAACCCAATTACAGGCGGTTTTAATTTCCTCACTGTGGTCAAGCACTGGAAGGGGCTGTCCAGGGAAGTGGTGGAGTCAAGAAACCACTGGATGTGGCACTTAGTGCCATGGTCTCATTGATGTGGTGGTGTTCAGTCAAAGTTTGGACTCGATGATCTTGGAGGTTTTTTCCAACCTTAATGAACTTGGTCTGTTGTGGGCACAGCCAACTCTGACAGAAGCATGGTGCTAAACATGTGGGAGCTTGGCTGTGGCAAAGGCTCCTAGAGTTTAAAAAAAATAATTAAAATAAGCACATGGAAAGTAACCTGCAGGAATCACACTCCTCAGAACCTTATGGCTACTAATCTCATCTTATTAAAAAATAAAGGCCTGACAGGTGCTGCCTTGATCTGCAGAGTAGAAGAGCAAGCTCTCTATCTCTGCTGGGTCTCTTGGAATACTTCAGAAAATAAAATAACCCCCCAATACGATTATTTTTCTTAAATGTCTGTCTAAAGATGAATATAAGTGGGAATGTTTTGCTTAGCAGTGATAGATAAGGTCCTTCTGTTCCACAACACATCTTGAATAACCAGAGCACATCAGTGACCCACATGTGGTACGTTTTCCCTACAGTCTGACACAGGACTGAGACCCTGAGTCTCCAGGAGTAACTCTGTGATTACTTCAACAGCCTCTACCTTCCATTTTCTAAACTGTATTAAACCCCAAATTCCTGCGCAGCCTTATTTCAGCAGTGGATTACTTTATTTTGCCCATTAGGCTTCTGCAAGACAGTTGGAATAGCAACATCTTGTGTTCCTATGCTTTAATACATTTTTAGGAAGTGGAAAGGAGAAGCGAGGAGCGCGTTCCAGCTCCCCTTCCCACCACGAGGCTCCGTGTGGCTGCTCTGCCCTCTGCCGGGGTTGCTCAGGAGGGAGACGCTCAGGAGATGCTCAGGAGAATGACGCTGGAGAAATCCCTGGGATGTGGGGACGGCAGAAACCTCCGGAATTGTCTGCCGCGGTGCTTGGGCTTGGGCAGCGCGCTCAGCTCCCGGCGGCCGGGGCTCCACGGGATGAGCCCACCGCCCTTACAGCCACGGCCTGTGTGCCCACAGGGACGGCAGCCGCGTCCTGCTAACGCCCACAAAGAACTGCACAACCACAGAATCGTCAGGGTGACCTCTGGAGATCACCCTGTCCAACCCCCTGCCCAGGCAGGGGCACCTGGAGCGGGGGACACAGGAGCGTGTCCAGGTGGGGTTGGAATGTCCCCGGAGAGGAAGACTCCACAACCTCCCTGGGCAGCAGCCCAGGGCTCTGCCACCCTCAGTGTACGGAAGTTCTTCCTCACGCTGAGCTTCTTGTGTTTAGTTTATGGCCATTGCTCCTCGTCCTGTCACTGGGAAGAGCCTGACACCAACCTCTTGGCACCCTTTGAGATATTTACAGGCATTAATGAGACTCCCTCTCAGTCTTCTCTAGACTAAAGAGACACACACCGCTGAGGTCTGTCCAGGCAGCCAGCCATCCAGCCAGTCAGCCAGCCGTGAAAGCAGGCAGACCAGGCTTTGCGGGGCACCTTGTGCCAAAAGAGCACCCTTTCCTCACCAAAGGGCAGACGATCCCCCTAAACCCCCCTCAAGCTCCCCAAACCGCGCGTCCCTCGGTATCCCCCGGTGTCTCCTCGCCGCGCGGCAGCGCAGGACTACATTTCCCGGCATGCCCCGGCGGGGCGGTCCGCGCGCGTGGCAGGGCGCGGCGAGAGAGGAGCGGAGCGGGACGGGAACAGGAACAGGGACAAGGACAGGGATACGGATACGGCCATGGATGCGGGCGAGGGGCGGCCGCAGCCCCACCTGGCCGCGCTGGTGCTGGCGCGGGGCGGCAGCAAGGGGATCCCGCTGAAGAACATCAAGCTGCTGGCGGGGGTGCCGCTTATCGGCTGGGTGCTGCGCGCCGCCATCGACGCCGGCGTTTTCCACAGGTGCGCACGCGCTGCATCCCCCTCCGCCTCCCCTTCCCCTGGGGGGTTCTGGTTGGGGATGGGGGTGCCGGGGGGTTCTGGTTCGGGAGGGAGGTGCCGAGGGACCCCGGCGTAGGGAGGGGTTGGGGGAAGCCGCCGCTTCGTCAAGAGGGTGTTAGAGGTGTCTGTCAGTGTCTGCAGGGAGGGCTCAGAGCAGGGACCAGGCTCTGCTCCGTGGAGCCCAACAATGGGACAGGAGAAACGTCAGGAACGGGGCAGGAACTGATGCCCAGGAAGTTCCACCTGGACATGAGGAAGAACTTCTTTACTGGAATAGGCTGCCCTGAGAGGGTGTGGAGTCTCCCTCGGTGGAGATAACTCAAAAGCTGCCTGGATGGAATCCTGTGCAACCTGCTCCAGGTGACCCTGCTGGAGAAGGGAGGTGGGACCAGATGACCCGCTGTGGTCCCTTCCAACCTGACCCATGCTGTGACTCTGCCAATGGGGCAGGAGCGTTGGAGGAGATCCTCACTTAAGACATGGAAGTGCAGTTACTGTGGCACCAGGTTAAGGGTCAGGCAAGGCGAGCACCCTGTCGAGAACTCAGCTGTCCCTTCCTGCTGAGGGTGAGCAGCAGAGAAATGAAGGAATTGAAGTCTTATAACACAGTAATTTGACATTAAAGTTGTTCTGATGCGTGGTTGGGTGGCCACTAGCTGCTGGTGATGTTTACCAGCAAACGTTGATGGTTTTACTTTATTAAGACATCTGCATTAAATGGAACTGCCAGGCTGGCAATGATCTCCTGTGAACTGCTGAAGCACAGGATGACTTTGGTTCGTGGTCATCTTACTACACTCGGAACTGTGTGCACTGAGTTTGGGATATCCGAGGATGGAGACCCACAGCCCTTCTGTTCCTTTTACTGCACTCACCCAGAAAAAGCTTCCTTATTTTCTCTCTACGTGCCCACCAGTGAAGACAGCAGTGAAGTCAGCTCCTTGCTGAGATGCCTCCTTCAGCATCTCCTGGCATCTGTCTGCTCCCAGGCCCAGTCATTGTGCTGGCTCCCGCTGGGCTTGCTCCCATTTTCCTGTCTGGTATCAGGAGCCCACAGCTAGACATAGCACATCAGAAGCATTCTCGCTCAAATGTCGAGTGGAAGGAAATAATCTTGTGTGCACATGTGACTCAGAAGAGAAGCTCAGTTTGTGGCCAAGTGCCTGAAACTTCTGTAGCAATAATTAGAGCTAGATAGAAACAAGTGTGTTGTTGGTGTTGAGAATATGGGCATTATAGATTTTTCTGCAGGAGCAAGACTGAGGATTTTCTACACGTTTGCTGATAGTTAAAACCATGGTTAGGATGTGCTTAGTGTGTAGCATGCTTAGGGGCAGGTTTCCAGTGCAAACCTGCTGCATGATGCTCAGAGCAAGTCAAGTGGAAATGCAGCCCAGCTAGATCAGAGCAGTCTGTATCTCATAGCTGCTGTATTATTATCTAGCCTGGAAAACCTTTCTTGCTCTATCTGAAAAGTAGAGGATGCAGCATTCTGTTTTATTTTTAATAAAGTAACAGACAAGAACACTTCTGACCGAGGTTACTGATAATTTCTTAATGATGGTGAATCTGTATTACTTAATGGCCTGCTGTGGCTTCTGTTTGGCATCTGAATTTTCCCAACAGGAAGCCAGTCAGGGTTGTGCAGCCTGACTTTGAGGCATGGCAGGTGCAGTAGGTGGACGTGCACCAGGTTTACCTGGTCACCTTTGGAACAGGTGTGCAGGGTACCTGTTACACAACAAAACTCTGTAAGCTGAATGGGGAGTGTGTATTTAAGTTCACCGTTCCAAAGCAGTTTCTAGAAAACACCTCTTGTGTGTTCTCGTGGGTGTGACTTGACAATTGCTGTTGCTGTCACACGTATTTTTCTTCTGATGATCCCATGCTGTCTTTGGGGGAAGAAATGTAACTGCAGCACCATTTGCTGTGGATAGTGCATTGCTGAGAGAGGAAGGGTGACTTTCATAGCTTTTGTTTTTACACCTCACATGCTTTTTTGTCACAGCGATGACAGCAGTGGCTTCACAGTTGCTCAGTGTTTGTCATCACATGATACTCAGAATTAGCCCTTCCTTTTGTAAATGTTTGTTTTCCCTGAACGATCACAATCTTGCTTTACCAGTACTGGAAGCTTTCTGTGGCAAAACATAGGGAACTTGAACAGCTCCTTCTCTGGGACTGTATGGAGCCCAATTAACACATTTTAACACACTTGCAGCATAAGCTAATCTTTCAACTTTGTGGCAGTTTAGCTTGTTGTAAATTAAACTCTTACATGATTCTGAATGCCACATCCAACCCATTCACAATTCGTTGATCTGTTAACATGCCTGACAAATTCTGTGTGCTGACACTGGATTTTTCTGATAACACTTACAAATTTTATGGTGCTTAAGCTTCCTGTATGGAATGCAACTTGAGATTCAGATTTTAGTGAATGTGCATGTTTTATCCCCATTGTCCAAAGCTGCTTGTTGGACCAACTGGGGTAGTTTTATTAACACAAATACAAGAACTAGTTCCTTTCATTGCAAGGCGTAGTACAGACATAAATAAGCTGGGGTTTTATTCAGGTTAAATACCTGAATAAATACCTGTTAAATACCTGTTGACAGGCAAGTCAACAATGATGGGATTTATTCTTTATATTAATTTCTGTCACTGTCTGCCAACAGCATATGGGTTTCCACAGACCATGATGAGATCGAGAAGGTTGCGAAGCAGTTTGGTGCTCAGGTCCATCGCAGGAGCCCTGAAGTCTCTCAAGACTCCTCAACTTCTCTAGAAGCCATCACAGAGTTTCTCAATCATCATCACGGTAAATCAGGGGTGAAATATGCTGAGCTTTTGTATTGTAGCCCCAGAGGGATGATGCTGTTAGTATTTAGAAAAATAAGTAAAGCATTGAGTAAATAAAAGCTAGAAAGATTCTCCTTTTTTTTTTTTTTGGTGTGTGGTACCTACTCATACCACACTTTGCTGTTGTGTTACTAAAAATATGAATTGTTTCATAAATCTCTTTTTGTTTTTCTTTAGAGGTTGATATTGTAGGAAATATTCAAGCAACATCTCCCTGTTTACATCCCAGTGACCTTATAAAAGTGGCAGATCTGATCCAGAAGGAGGGGTTTGATTCTGTCTTCTCTGTTGTGAGGCGGCATCAATTCAGATGGAGTGAGGTAAAGAAAGGAGGTAATATTTAGGTGTTTCTGGTTACAGTTATACTTAACTTTTTATCTTTTTCAAATGCTTGCTTTTTATACCCATGGTATTTTAGGAGGTGATGTCTGAGGCATGGACTGAGTTCTCTGAGAGGTGTGACATGGCTCAGAAATTCCTGCCAAGCACTGCTGTCTTGATATTACCAAGCATTGCTCAGCCCTTGTGTAATTGTTTTGTAGAAATTAAAATTATATTAGCTTGTCTAGGCTGAAATTACAGCTCCAAAAAACCTTACATTTTAACTTCTTCCTAGTGGGTATTCATGTGTATTCAGTCATGACACTAACTAGAGGTCCTAACTAGAAAATTGTTTGTTCTTGCTATGCAGTAGCTAACAAATGACCAATAATGTGAGGTAAAATCTTGGTGAGGATGGGATGACGACCTCTTGGCCTGGGGACTTAGGCTTTGTTTCAGCCTGATAATTTGGCGGCTGACTTATGTCACATTGCAGACTGCCTGTGAGTCGTGAGGGCTGAACTCCTGTTGGTTAGCTCATCCAGAAGAATATGACTGGTTTTTCTCAGAGAATATATGCCTCTCAGCTACAGTGGCCAAGATGACCAAAGACTGAAATTTTACAAATAAAGATTCTACCTTGGTTTAGCTATAAAGCACATTTTTTCCTTGTACAAAGAACTATTCCACACATTTTGTATATTGGTTTTGTTTCTGTGGTTAAAGCAGAAATGTTTTCTTTGTTTTTTAAAAATGGTTATTTCAGGTACTGTCACACTGGGGTTTTGTTGAGTTTTTTTTTCAATGAAAGTTTCCCAGACATTACAGTTATTCTGTTGAGATATAAATTGCTTCAGGTGAATTTT
Organism: Struthidea cinerea; assembly: GCA_013397865.1. NCBI lineage: Eukaryota > Metazoa > Chordata > Aves > Passeriformes > Corcoracidae > Struthidea > Struthidea cinerea. The sequence goes on from VZTI01002705.1 coordinate 278,039, forward strand.
TTTTGGTGAGTTTAGAAAGCATCATGCTGTTAAAGAGCACATGTAATAAATGAGGCTTGATCTGAGAGATAAGTTGGAATAAAAGTTAAGCCTTTGTGTAGAATAAACACTTGAACATTGTCATTGTTCCTCATAAGAGGAGAAATAAATGACATTGTTTGTGCAGTATAAGAGGAGTATCAAAAGCATGGGTGGCAATTCCAGGATTCTGTGGATTGCAGTTTAGGAAGCCACATGCACATCTTGAGATGCTGGAAGAGACAAACGTGAAAGAAAAAATCTCATGTGGATGTGTTGTGGCTTCCTGAAGTTAGTGGTGCCGTAGGCAGGTTGTTAAATAAGAAAGCCTTGAGGCCCACCTAAACGAGCAAGTAATTCTCCAGCATAAAATGACATCTAAAAGTCTTTAATGTGGGGAGAGAGAAGGAATCATTCAGCTGCAAGGACTGAGGAGAACATTGTGCCAGCATGAGCAGCTTAAGGAGAAACGCAAATGGCCTTTCAGGAGTGTGGAGTTTCAGGGGACAGTGATTCACAGCAGCATTATACAATGGTTTTCCTTCTTTGTATTTTTCCATACAGCTTTGGAATACTGATTAAGTTAAAAGAATTTCATGGGTTTTTTTTTCACTAGGTAGATCTGGTGCTCCTTCTGCATTAAGGTTTAATACTGATAGACCCTGAAAGAAAAAAGTGTGTCTCTCTGACTGGAGGTGTTTACTTCAGTGAGCACAAAGCTTTAGTTGGTTATGAAACACAAGATGTTTCTTGTGAGCAGGGACACCTTCCACTATCCCAGCTTGCTCAGAGCCCCATCTGGCCTTGGACACTGCCAGGGATCCAGGGGCAGCCACAGCTTCTCTGGGCAACCTGTGCCAGGGCCTCAGCACCCTCACAGGGAACAATTTCTTCCTAATATCCAATCTAACCCTGCTCTCTGTCAGTGTGAAGCCATTCCCCCTTGCCCTGTCACTCCAGGCCCTTGTAAAGAGTCTCTCTCCATCTTTCCTGTGGGCTCTCTTCAGGCACTGGAGCCTGAAGGTCTTTACATCTTCTAAAGCCTCAGGATGTTTTGGGTGTTTGAGAATGCCCTCTAACTTTGTTGTGGTTACTGGATCATGAGACCTGGGGAATTTTGGCTGCTTTGTGCATCTGGATTGAAGGGGCTTAAGGACAAAAGCCTCTGGTCCCTGGTTCGGTTTCTGCTGCATGTACAACTGTCATTGGTAGTAATACGGGATCTTTTGGGATGGTATTTGTGCAGACAGCTGTTTGCTTATTTGTGGACACTGATTAAACCACTTATGAAGAGTTAACATAATATCCTTAAATAGGATGTATTTTGGGGAAATGCCAAGATGTTTTCACAGGCAAAAATTATTCACATATGCTCTTTTTTCACCTTCCAGATTTCAGGCTGGTCCTTTCAGGTATCAGAGTGCATTCAGGCATTCTGTGTGCACTAGGAGATGGAGTACAGGAATAGTATTTCTTTCACATTGGCAAGGACAGTCTGCAAGAATGTCCCCCCTATTCCTTGTAGTAACCAGTTTTAGAGCCAATAACCTCTTGGGTTGTTGTTGTTGATTTTTTGTGTTTGGTTTGGGGTTTTGCCCCAAAGTTGCAATGAAAAATTCCCTTTTCCACTGCTAGACATACAGAGTAGTCCTCCAGTTTACTCACAGTTCCAAGAGAGAGAAGCAATTCAGTGATTCCCCAGAGAAGCTGTGGATTCTGCATCCCTGGAAGTGTTCCAGGCCAGGTTGGATTGAGCTCTGAGCAGCCTGGGATAGTGGAAGGTGTCCCTGCCCACGGCAAGAGGTTGGAACTGGATCATCTTTAAGGTCCCTTCCTACCCAAACCAGTCTGGGGTTCTTTATAAAGTTGAGCAACAAGAGGCAATAATGAGAGAAGCTGGTGACTGAATTATGCCCTTAATTTTTCAACAGACAGTTATTTAGGAAGTTAAGTGACTCTGAACAGGACTTCTGTAAAGCTTATTTTATCTTTTTTTTCCTCTGTTAACAGAAAACAAGATGACAGAACCCCAAAACCTGAATCCAGCAAAGCGGTACCGGAGGCAAGACTGGCCTGGGGAGCTCTATGAGAATGGCTCATTTTATTTTGCCAAGAGACATCTGATTGAGAAAGGCTACTTACAGGTTAGTGCATCTGGTTTTTCGTGCTCTTCAGAGTAATACATCTTCTACTCTTGCTGTAGAAGGTTCTGAATTCAATATTCTGTTTTGATTTCTGCTGCAGTCAGTGTGAAATAACAGCACTTTGACCTCAGAACAGTTTGCTAATTATTTGTAACTTAGCAGGGCTAGTTACAGCTAGATCAGTTCCAGTAACAGCATCCTCCATAGCAAATAAATATATGCAAATAAGTGTATTGTATAGCTATAACCCTAAGCCAATACAATACTGAGTTGAGTTTTGCATGAGCTCACCGGTGTATCTTAGAATTAATTTTAACGCCACTAAGGGTTTGAAACTGAGCAGTGTCAGAGCCTTGTCATAATCTGTAAATTTGTATTTTCAGCCAGTTTAATCTTATGCCAATTTCGTACTGTAACTTTAATAGTCTTTTTCCCTTTCCTGACGTTTACATCCCAATGTATTGATGCAGAACAACATTGGGGTGTGGTGGATATTTTTCCATTGGTAATTAAGTAACAGTAAGCAAATATTAATCATAGTCTTCCTAAGAAAAAGCTAAAGGTATTACTATTTTGCTGATTAAAAGATTTAGTGAAATTAGTGTGATGTAATTGCTATAATGCATAACGTCTTGCACACTTTCTCTAGTTGTAAAATGGAAGTAGTTATTAACCTAAAGGTTCCTTCAAATGGTTCTGTGTCACTGGCAAAAACATAATTGATGGTTCACTTTATATAAGCCATGGTGGCCACGGTGTAACCAGGCATTTGGCTTTCATTGCATGGTGCTAAATTGTAGAGTTTTGTGTTTGTGTTGACCCAAGTAAAAAATTTCAGTGTTTTTTTTTTCCTTCAGGGTGGTAAAATGGCCTACTATGAAATGCGTGCAGAGCACAGTGTGGATATTGATATAGACATTGACTGGCCTATTGCAGAGCAGAGAGTGTTGAGGTAAAAGCACTTTTTATTCCCTTATTTCTTTGATGCTGCTTGTTTCAAAGTGTGGTCATGTGAATTCATAATGTATAGAATGTAAGCAATGGAGATCAAAGATAATTGGGCAGCTTTATTTCTGCCCATCATTTTTTCCTATCTCTGTTGAAATCAACTGAATTACATTTGTTATATGGTGGGGTTTTGGTAGTTTGTTTTTTTTTTTTTAAAGTTCAGCTTGGTGAAAAGTGTGAGCCCCACTATACCAGAGCAAAGCGTTAGCATCATCTCTGGCTTTCCCAGCTGAGGTGCCCAGATCGCCATGCTCCACACCACAATAATGATGCACAGGAATGGGAGTGTTTGTGTAGAGTGCATGAGCTGATTCCATCTCACCCGCTGCCTTTTCTTTGCAGTTACTCTAAGGAAATAATGGGTGGGAATGGAGTATAATTTCTGTGCTTCTGTCATCCTAATTTTTAAATGGATGACATAACTGAGCTGTCTTTTGGATGGTTCTGTTTGTTTCTTTGAAGAGGGAAAATATAGTTGGAGAGTGATGGTGATGAGAAAAAACATCAGAAAAGAAGAATTTCAAAGCTGATTCTTCTGTCTGAAGATTACAGTTGTATGGGAAATATTTGGGGTTTTGGAGTGTGCAAAAACTTCCATCCTAAAAAGATAATTTCTTTGTCTAGCTTTGGCTATTTTGGCAAAGAGCCACTAAAAGAGGTGAAGCTCTTGGTTTGCAGTATTGATGGATGCCTGACCAATGGTCGCATTTATGTGACAGAAGATCACAAGGAAATGGTCTCCTACGATTACAGAGATATTGTTGGCATTGATCTGTTGAAGAAAAGAGGAATCCAGGTAAGGGCTGTTCTGAAGTGTGAGCCTTCGTATCTCATGTAACCTGCACATTAAAGGATTCTAAAAAATTATATTCTTGCGGCATAGAAGTTGAAGTTTCTTCACAGTACTTGTGATCAAGCAGCATAATACATTGGTTGGGACAAATGTTATCCTCAGAACCCTTAGAGGAAGAGTTTTGAGAAAGTTCTCAATCACAGTAGTTACAGCATCTTTCTCCATTTCATAGAATCATAGAATGGCCTGGGTTGGACCTTAAAAATCATCTTGTTCCAACCCCCCTGCCAGAGCAGGGACACCTTCCACTATCCCAGGTTGCTCAGAGCCCCATCCAGCCTTGGACACTGCCAGGGATCCAGGGGCAGCCACAGCTTCTCTGGGCAACCTGTGCCAGGGCCTCAGCACCCTCACAGGGAACAATTTCTTCCTAATATCCAATCTAAACCTCCTCTCTGTCAGTGTGAAGCCATTCCCCCTTGCCCTGTCACTCCAGGCCCTTGTAAAGAGTCTCTCTCCATCTTTCCTGTGGGCTCTCTTCAGGCACTGGAGCCTGAAGGTCACCCCAGAGCCTACCTTAGGTCACCCCAGAGCCTACCCCTGTGAAATTGAGTAGATGGTTTTTCAGCAGTCCCTCAGCTTCATTTTCTGTAAAGCCAAAGGAGTGGGAAGCTTGTAATCATTGTTTTGTTGCCTGTGGGAGCCCATTTCCATACCTTCTTTGACTTGGAATGTTTCAGTAAAAACCTCTAGGTCTTTGTGCTGCACTGCATTTATTTCTAGTGTATGTTGCTGATACAATCCTACCTTGTGCTCCACTTCTCTTCATTCTGTATTTAAAATCAGTGCCAAGCATTTGTTAGTATTTTTAATTCCTAAAAGCAATTAGGGGAGATAAGCTTGTCTACATCTTGGACAGAAAACCTGAAGGAGTTGCATCTGAGATTTCTAAAAACCCTGCTGCAATTATCTTCTGGTTTTAGCCTACCTTGTACATCATTCCTGAAACTTCAAATTTGGAATGAACTTCCAGAGATAAATGTGCTGTGCTGCCTCAGTCTGTTCTCAGTGTTGGTTTGATGCTCTGAAATGCTTCTGTAAATAAAATTATGTTACTAAGTAGAGGGGCCAAGGAAAAAACTTCATGTTCTACTTCTACAAATATTACAGAAATCTTTCTTGGGAATTCTCTCATTCCATACTGTGACTTAATTAGATGATAGTGCACTAGATAGTCACCACACCACCATACTGTGATATTTAGTATTTTATTTGGTACACGTTGCATTTAAAAAGACAAATGTTAATAATTTTTTTTGAGTGTCAGGGAGGGCTGCAGAAAGGTATTTCACTTTTCTAAGGGAACCTCAAGACTCTGTGTGGTTTTGGATGCTAATCACTTCTGCTCTGAGCTGTGAAAACCAATTATTCAATGCTTTTCTGATACCTGGGAGAGCTTCTATTAGCAAAACTACTTTTTTTGTAATAGTGTATCAACTTATATGTTGTATTTCTTTGGATGTAGAACTTACTCTAATTTTATTTCAATAAAGGTTCGACTCATCTCTGACAGAGATTGTTCAAAAACACTGTCAGCCATGCAGCTGGGATGTGTAGCAAAAGCTAATGCAACAAATAAACTACAGGTTCTGAAGGACTGGCAGGAAGACATGGGTTTGAGCTGGAAAGAGGTGGCTTACTTAGGTCAGTTCATTTTCTTTTGGTATATTTTATATTGGTATATCTTTTATTTTGGTAGATTTAAATAGCATAGACAAAGAGAAATTTCATAGTGCTGCTGAGCTTCAAACCACTTTTCTCTTTGTAAATATACTGAATTTAATGGGAGTGCTGTGCAAATTGCAGCACACAATCACCAAAAGCAGGTATTTTAAGGCTTGTTAAGGTACAATCTAAATGATGAATCAGTGTGTAATTTGGGAAGGGAAGTCTTCACTGTTTTTCCAGTGGGACATAGCAAAGCTTTTGCTTTTAGGAAACATTTTGATATCAAAATGTTGATAAACATACACTTAGAGCTGACAATTTTGAACTGATTCTAGTTCGTTTCAGAGGGATATTGTGTAGATTATGTTCTGAAATGGTAATCAGAAATGGACAGAATTAGAACTGAAAGCCATGTGGTTCTGTGCTAAACTGTGTTTCAGTGTCAGGTTAAGTGTGGAGTCCTGCCAATGCTTATTCAGCTGCTCACATAATTTTACTGCTCTTAAAAGTACTGTTCCCTTGCCTGAAGATTGTGAAGTGTGATTAGCATTTACATGGATCACCAAGATTTTCCAACAACTGACTTGCAAAGGGCTGTTGAGCTGCTGAGATGAAGATTGTGACCAAAAAAAAAAAAAATTCAAAAATCGGATTAATGTGTACATAGAAAAACACTGAGGAAAATACTGATTCTTTCCCCTCTGTGATGTTTTGCCTTCTCTGTCGTCTTCCTCCCTAGGAAATGAGGAGTCTGATGTGGAGTGCCTGAAGCAGGCGGGCATGAGTGGTGTGCCTGCTGATGCCTGTGCAGCTGCTCAGAAGGCTGCTGGGTACATCTGTAAGAGCAGAGGTGGCTGTGGGGCTGTGCGGGAGTTTGCAGAACACATATTCCTGCTCTTAGAGAAAGTGAACTCTGCAAGGAAGCAACTGGAAGAAATCAGTTCAGCAGGGAAGGAAAGGGGGAGAAATGAGAACAGCAAGAAAGGAAATAAGGAATTGATGGAAAAAGAGTAACGCCTTTGGTCAATCCTGCTTTTCTTCCTCAGTAAATCCATGTCTCAAAAGAATGCTTTCCTTTCAAATTTTACAGCACAGTAGAGTTAAGAAGGTGTCTCCCTCTAATTCCAGGTCCCACATTCATGATTATATGCTGAAAATTTGAACATATCCATGATGATTTTAAAAGCCATTTAAGTTCAATGGGAGGAATGCTGCAAGAGAGTGCCCTGTAAATCTACTGTTAATCATCACACCTGTCCTACAGGAATGGCGCATCTTTGTTTCATAATCTGACTGTTTTCAGGGATCAATGATTTTGCATGACTTGAAGATTTGTAATTCAGGCTTAAATACCAAACAAAACTTCTGTCAGTTTTGCTCATGTGGTTTGCACATCAAATGAATGGTTTTGTGGTTGTGTGAGTGCATTTTACAGGCTTTGTCCTTAGCAAGGAGGCGTTTTAACATATGCTGGAGAGGTCAGGTGTAAAATACTATTAATAAAACTTCCCCCTCTATTTTTAAAATACATCGTTACTGTAAAACAAGTTAATATTAGTTTAAAAAAGCACTTTAGCATGTGTTTAATTTTAAGCTCATAAGTAATTAAATCACATTTGGAGTTGTGCCTCTTGGAATCTGTTTACTTTGGGTTTTATTGAAGTGCTTAGATTAATATTTTGCCAGTTTTGGAGTAAAATTTCCCATTAACTTTGAGATCTTTGCAGAAACTCAGTTTCTTTGTATGAAGACTTCATTGCAACCACAAATGAGTTAAAGCCAAATAAAAGTCTAAGTTTATAGTATGAAAAAGTAGCTGCTGTTTAAAAAAAAACCCAACAAATTCCAAACCATAGTTAATGTGAGTTTATATAAAATATATATACAGGCTACTTTTAGCATGTTGCAGCTGGTTTACATGCTTTATTTATGGAAAATAGGATTTGTATTGTACATTACAAATACAATAGTATTTATCAGAGTCAAGTTTTGTTTTGGATTGTGCTAAAAAATAAAAATACTCATGGTACACAGGCAGTTACAAGTGAGGTGAATTTTAATAGCTTGTCATTTTATTTTCTCTGCTGAATAGACACTGCCAGAATAATATCACCTCATATATTGGCCTCTGATTAATTTTGTGTTTACTTCCTTTCACGAAGCAAAATGTTGAACTGAAATTATTTGCTGCCTATCTACAGTTAACAGATAAATTGTTCCCATACTAATCAGCTCTGAGTCACCTAAATTTAAGTGTCTCCTTTCAGTCACATTTTAGGGTTCTGTGCTGGATAAATCCCATGGACTTTGACAAGAGGAGAGCCACATTTTGGACATCAGTGTTTTCACTTTGATGAATTCTTGTTTAGAAGAACGTGGTATAATCTTGTAGTGGGAGGAATATGAAGGATAAGAGAGCTCTAGAGACATGTTTACTAGAAAAAGCCTGTTTGAGGATATGGGATATGCACGATCTGCTGCCTGAAAGGTTCAGATTTGTATTGCCCACACTGCAGTGGAAAGCCTAATTATAGAGTAGGATGAGGGATGTCTTAATTACTCCTCTTGATTTTATAGAAGAGCCTCAATCATATGAAGGATTTAGGGGTCAGAGAGGCAGACAATGAAGGTAACTCTGTCCCCTTAGGGGTGAAATCCCAAGTCCCAGGAAAGCTTCAAATGTGTAGAATATTTTTCCAATGCCTGTTCCAGTACGTGTGACACCACGACTGCCTTTGATTCGAGGAGTGTTACTCATTCAGAGTGGTCATTTTAGTTATACTGGGCTTATTTTGAAATCGTCTCTTGGTCACATGAGCACTTGTTTTTTGCTTTAAAATGCCTAGTGTATTCCAAAGAAGACCTTAGGTAATGTGGGCTGTTCTATCATGATTATGTGAAATGGAAAAAAAGGAAATTATGTAAATATTTGTAATAAGCTATTACGAAAAAACAGCTGATTACGTCAAATTTTAAATAAACAGCTTTCTCTAGTCTTTTGAGTAGAGAATGGTTATGGGCTGGCTTGTGGTGAGTTTCTGTACTGCAAATCATACACTCCAATGTTCATGTGCCACACGAATGGCTTATGATGGTGAAGATTTAATACCCAAATTAATCACCTGCACACGTTCACCTATGTCTGACTCCATTCATTTATTTTTATCTGCTCTTCCTCCTATTCCGTTTATCTTCCTCTCCAGGTCCTGTAAGGTGATGCAACGAGTTCTGACCTTAATTCATTTCAAGTCAATATGAATCACATATATCTCAGCCTTTTGAAGTCAGAGATATTTTTTAATACTTGCTGATTTCAAGTTTTTAAGACTTTTAAACCTTGAGCACACATTAGTTAACTAGTTTTTCCAGAGTCCATGTGGGAAGGTTTTTGGTTTTAATTTTTTTTTTCCTGGTAGTGTGTTCTTAAAACACTATTTCCTTTTTCCAGAAATAGCTCTAAATTAATCTAGTTCCACCCAGCAGGACAAATCCTCCTAATTGTCACCATTATAAGAGCAGTAATGCTGTACAGAAGAAAACCACTATTATGTGTGAACCTGATGCATAAATGGGTTAGAAAAACTGACCAGTAATGCACTTGTCTGAAAAATCTTTGGATGGTGGGTTTGTTTTTCTCTCTTGTTCTGGGACAGGTTGGTGTATCCCCATTTCTGATCCTCGATATGTTTCTGGATGTGGCCCTGGTTTAACAGAGCATTCCCCCTGCTCTGGGGGAGGTGTTAAAGAGAATGAGCAGTGAGCAATGTGAAGACAATGATACCAAATTATTCAGGTTAGTAAAGAGAGGGGCTGGTGAAACTGAGTTGTATATAAAATAAGATGAGCTTGGTTGAAAAAAAACCCTAATGTCATATGTATTAAAATATCCATTTTCACTGAGCAGTTATAATTCAGAAAAATATGTACTGGTTTGAAGTGTGTGCTAGCAGTTAAAAAAACCAGGAATTATTAGAAAAAGAATATATAGCAAATAGGATAAAAATAATTAATCCACTGTATAATTCAGTGGTTTTTACCTTGAATACTGTGTGTTTTGTTTCTTTTGTGATGAAAAGGCTGTAGCATTCCAAAGGTTTGTGGGAGGATAAAATGGATGATGGAAGAAAGGAATCAGGTTCAGTGGCAGCAGTAACCAAGTCAGAATTATTCACTTTGGAAGAAGGATGACTGAAGGGAGTTATGTTAAAATACCTGTAAAATTCAGGATGGGAAGCCATGGAAAGGCCACTGAAGAAGCTAGCAGTGGCCCAAATCAGGTGCCTGAGGAATATAAATTTATCATGTTGTATTTGGTGGTGCTTTCCAGTTTTTCTGTGGCCTCAGCACATTTGCAGCTCGTGCATTTCCAAAGTTGGACATGGGTTACAGACATTTAGTGAACCTCAGAACACTTAAACAGGCTCTGGCCACGTTTCATGAGTATGATACCTGATACAATTCTGGTTCTGAACCTTGGATTCTTCCTCCTATTTCTTGTGTAGGAAATACTACTGCATTTTATTTGCATTTCACAATGTGTGTTAGTGGTTCATTCCACGTCACCGTGTGGCTCTGACACAGTGAGAAGTAGGACATGGCATTACTGTTATCAACAGGAGTAATGTAATCTTAAAAACTCGTGGAAAATAGGGTAAAAGCACACTCAGAATTGTGTAAGAGTACAGGTACATCGGATGATCAGTGGTCATTAGTATCTGTAGTCAGAGATACTCACAGTAAATTGCTGGGAAAGTCCTTGGCCAAAATGTTCTGGAAAATACCACATGTTCTTCCTGATTGTTCACATGCTTTGCAGAGAAGTTTCTGGCCTAAATTGAAATATATCTGGATTAGTTATGGCTACTCTTGTATTAAACATGGAGATAGTCCATGTATGTCCATCTCCAGGGATATAACTTTTAACTGAGGGTATAGTTGCACACCTGTTCATGGCTAGTACAGTCCATGTCGGATTTTGTTTTTACTGTCCCACCTGTTCTTTCCTGGTTGCACTTTGTCCACAACAGTCAGGCTCAACCACTCACTGATCCTTCTGAGCAGTGAGGCCCAGCAGAAGTGTTTCTATTCATTAGGTAAAGCTTCTTGGTCTAAAAAGCTTGAAAATGGGATGAAGTATCACAGAATCACCAAATAAGCTGAGTTAGAAGGGACCCATCAGGATCAAGAGTCCAACTCCTGGCCCTGCACAGACACCCCAACAATCCCACCCTGCGCATCCCTGAGAGCACTGTCCAAACACTCCCGGAGCTCTGGCAGCCTTGGGGCTGTGACCATTCCCTGGGGAGCCTGTTCAGTGCCTGACACCCTCTGGGGGAAGGAAGAACCTTTTCCTGATATCCAGCCTAACCCTCCCCTGGCACAGCTCCAGCCGTTCCCTCAGGTCCTGTCCCTGGTCACACAGAGCAGAGATCAGGGCCTGCCCCTCCTCCTTCCCTCATGAGGAAGTTGTGGACTGCAGTGAGGTCTCCCCTCAGTCTCCTCCAGCTGAACAGACCGAAGTGCCCTCAGCCACTCCTCATTCACCTCATGGCCTTTTACCCAATTTAGACAAATATAAAACACTCCCATTCATTTCACTTAATGAACTTTAAGTTTTCCTGACTATATTTATCATGATCTACCTTTGGATTAATTCCATTCTCTGAATGCTGCCTCTTAAAGGACCTGAAGCTACGTTTGTCCTTGCCTGGAGTCTGAACAGATTTTATAGGCAGTGGTTCTGATAACTTGCAAACAAGCCCCAGTCCTGACTCGCCACATGAGTATATCAACTCTTTGAGCACTTCAAAGAAAGCACACATCCAATTTATGATGGAAGTCAAGATGTTTCAGGGGATTTGGGGGTAAAGTTGCAGGCAGTGCATGGCGATGTGGAGAACAAACGGGATCTTTGTTGGAGTGCACTGGGTGGTGGTAGAGAGATAGGCCCTGAGGATCAGAGAGGGCCTCTGTCCTGGGCCCGGAGGTGACCCTGGGAGTGCATCCAGGTCACCGCAGATGGACTGAGAGAGGATTGTGTGTTTATGGACAGACTGGGCCTATGAGAAGTGTTAATTGTAGTTTGTGGCCTTATAGGGTCTTGTTTGCCTATTACCATACTAGGTAAAATCTGTGCAATACCCCAAGTGATTGGGGGACACTGTGGGGAACATCTTTCCTGTTTATATGATGTTATATCCTGTTGGGTGCTGGGATTTAGGGAATTCTGACTGCGCAATAAAGGTCTTTGCCTTTCTCCATCTTATGTGCAAAGTCCCTGCCCGTGTGTCATTACTGCAGATCTGTGCCTTGCAGTGCCTCTGTACTGCTGCCCCTGCTGCGGAGCAAGGGAACTCAAGTCTGGGCTGCTCCAATTAGGCTGCTGTCATTGGTGTCAGAGCTTGGATAGCACAGAGACACGTGGCCTAGCCCTGTTTCATTCACCTGCTGATTAAGTCCTGCTGTACCTTTTTTTTTTTAATTGTAATCTAGGTAAATCCTTAATTCAGCCAGTAGGCAATGCTGTGAACTAATGAGGATTAATTCCTTATCCCCCTGAAGCAGCTAGGGACCTAACTGCTTTTTGAGCAACACAGTGTTACCTCCCTGGCTGATGGGTAGGTTTAAATAGTTTACCAAGCTTACCTTGATCCACAAGACAAGTCCTCATCCTGTCCCTTCACACACAGTTCCACGTTATGAGTATGATGTTGATGTAAATGATGCTTTATGTGTGTGCATACAATGTGTGATGCAAATGCTGCTTACAGCAGTCTTAGTGCAGCTAAACTCCCTTGCAAACCTCATTTCCCCAAGGACCCTCTGGCTTTTTTTCCATACTCAAAGGGCCAGAAGAAAATAAGTCTCTAAGTAAAATATTAAAGCATTTTCATTAGCTGATCTCTTGCCACTTGTTAATAGTGGAAGAATGACACCTGAAAGGAGGGCAGCAGTGGCATTTTGGAGGGAGAGTGAGTGATTTTAGTGTCAGAAGAACAAAGTCACACATCAAAGGGGTCATTTGCATAGAGCAGGGCATCATCTGCCTCCGGTTGTGTTGAATTGGTAAATGGCAAAGGACTGCACACAGGCTTTTCTCTCACTCTTCTCAGCACCATAACTTCTGTGTCATTTGTGCAGGTGCAAAATCAGCAGGCGTTGATGCCAGCTTGCACAAACCAGGTATGAAAGGAAAGGGCTGCCTGGCAAGTGTGCAGTGTGTGGCTGGAGAGAGATTGGTGTTGGTGAAACAAGACCATACCTCAGCTATTCAGAAACAACACACCCAGAGGAGGAGCTTCCCTCACACACAGGAGTCAAAGCAGAGTCATGCAGCTTGTCTGCACCAGTTTCTTTTCAGTCAGCTTTTGATATGATTGTTCTGCCTTGGAACTGTGTAGTTGGGTGGAACAGTCCCTGGGATGTGGACACAGCTGATGCTTGGAAAATCTGTCTTACCAGGGCCGAGTAAAAAAATAAGTGGTGTTCAGATTAAGCTGTTTCTGAGTCGTGGTTTGGTTCTGTTGCAGAAGGAGTGGGAAGTAAAATAGTTCTCATCAAAACACTGGGAACAGGCATTTTGCAGGAAGAAAATCAAATGGAAAGGAAACACATTTATGGTTGCCCAACATGTGGTGCTGAAATTTATTTGGATTTGTATCAGTTGCATTTAAAACACAAAGACTCTCTCGTACCTAACCCAGAAATAAGTTACATCAGAGAACTACATACTGTTAAAAAAAGAAAAGAAAAAAAAAAGAAACATTTTTGTAAACAGACTTCAGATCTTCAAATGCTGCAGTTTTCGACTTAATTATCAATAACAATGTCCAATAAGATAGGCACTTCCAAATCATGGTGTATCACAGAAGGAGCAAGTCTGGGGTCAAATTTTTGGTAATTTCCTTATGATATGTTTTTAGATTTCTTAAATATTCAGTTTCTTAGAAGTTTTGTTTTTGTTTTTCTCTTCATATTATCTTGGGTAAAATTCCTAATTCAGGTCTACGAAGTCTGTTCATATCCCCTCGGAGCAAAAAAAAATAAATAAATGATGAAGTAGATTTGGTTGTCAAACACCTGACTGTGAAACCATCTGCACCTGCCGTCTGAGAACTGAGTTTAGCTCTGCATTGTGTCAGAACTTTGCTGTTCTCAGAAACCCCATGCTTACAATCCTTCCTTTTGGAAGCATTATAAACTGAATGGGAGCACTCATTCAGAACTTCCCCCCAACTTGTCTGTGTGTGTTTGTTGATAACTGGATATGGTTCTTCACGTGGACTCAAAATTCATAGATGAAACTGTCTGCCATCTTGCTGAGTTTCATTTTCTCGTTAAATATCTCCTGAAACCTAATATTCTGCTTTGGAGTGAAGTAGTTCTTCCAATCTCCAACAGCACCTAGGAAAGCAGGAACAGAAGTGAAGTGAGCAATATGTGGAGCAGAAAATTATTTTAAAACAGCCTAGTTTTATTAATGTTGCAGTTGGCACAGATATTAATATATTCTTAACCACAGTCACTGTGGTAGCTCAGGATCATAATTGTTGTGGTGAAACTCTGGTAGAAGGATCTGGATCATCATCCATACAAGCTGATAAACCCTTGTCCTCAGAGCTGATTAGTGCCAGCAACACAAGTGGTGGAAGAGCAGCAGCTTTCCAAGGTGGAATTAGAGCTCCTGGTCATCTGGGCAGACATCTGGGCATCTTGCCATGCCTTAGTTGAATGTAGGTAAAGGTCTCTGCCTGGGTTTTTTCACAGTCAGTAGAGGAAATTATAGAATCACAGAATGGTTTGGGTTAGAAAGGACCTTAAAGATCACCCAGTTCCACCCCCCTGCCATGGGCAGGGACACCTTCCACTATCCCAGCTTGCTCAGAGCCCCATCCAGCCTGGCCTTGGACACTGCCAGGGATGGGGCAGCCACAGCTTCTCTGGGCAACCTGTGCCAGGGCCTCAGCACCCTCACAGGGAACAATTTCTTCCTCATATCCAATCTCAACCTACTCTCTGTCAGTGTGAAGCCATTCCCCCTTGTCCTGTCACTCCAGGCCCTCGTCAAGAGTCTCTCTACTACGTGGTCTTGTAAATAGTCTAAAAAAATCATAGATTCATAAAACAGTTTGGGTTGGAAGGGACCTTTACAGGTAACTGTAGTCACCATCTAAACTTTTAAATGAGTGGAAGCCAAAAAGCCACTGACAAAAGAAGATTCCTAGGAAAGGAGCCCAGAATGGCCTGATGGATGAATCCTACCCTCACACCTGCTCCTAATCTCTAGGAATTTTTATGGATGAGATGTCCAGCTACTTAAGTGGGCAGTTAAATACTGCTGGGTGGCCATGGACACTGGTGATCAGAAAAGTGTTTCAACTGTTACCCAGTTCAAGCAAAAAGGAAATTATTATTTAAACTGACACATTTTTGTGAGACAATGCTTACAGTTTCCCCTCATGTGCATGCTCTAAAGACCCTGCATCCCACACCTGACTAAAATAGTCATCCCATTTTCTGACTAAAAGAGCATTCAGTCAGAAAGGACAGGAAAAGAGAGCCTGAAGCATAACATATACATAGAAATCTTCTGTAAACTGGCTGAAACTAGCTAAATGTCTGGGATTTGCATAGGAACTACTTATAAGTGAAACTGTTGGGATTTTTCAAAATTTTCATCGTATTTGTCAAAGTTCACTGACTTAAAAAAATGCATCTCATTTTTTTATTTCTTTTTTATTGACAGACTGTGTGTTGTCATTTGTTTCTGCTGACTGGTAAAACCATCGTGAATTAACAGAAGGTAACATTTCTCTGTTTATTAATTGGAACAACTCTTAGTTTTAAACTGTCAATTATTGTTCAAAAATTAACTAAATCAAGATAATCAAAATCCACGTAAAAATGAGGGGTTTGATTTACTTATTATCCAAACCTGTGGAAGCTTCTGAAATGCCAGGAGCAAGAAAACAGCTCCTGCGGGTATTTTAAAATCGCATCTGAGCTAAGCACTGTGGAAAATTTTCCAAGGTCTGGAAGTTTCCTATGACCATTCTCTTGTTGTTGTTGTCAGCATATTCCTTTCTTAGGAATATTTCAATAAGATAAGGGGTGATAAGAGCAGTCTCATTCAGAAGGAATGTGTCTGGCTCTTTTTTATTCTAGTCAAGTAAGTGACCTTGGTGGGTGATACCAGAGAGACATGTTGTAAAACACTGAGGTGGCCAACTTTTAGATTTAAAAAAGACAGATAAAGAGGAATGCTAGGTGAACCTTTCCTTTTGGCTCAGCAGCTCCCACGGAGCAGTATGAGTCAGGCTGCAGTTCAGACCCCTCTGTGCTTCGCTAGTACAAGTCTGAATTTGCAGCCAGAGAACTTAAAAAGTGATTTGTAAGAGGGCTTCAGATTGAAGAATCCCGTCATCGCTTCCCAGAGCTGATCCAAAGACTCCAGGAAAGACCTGCACTGCAGCCTCTGTCTGGATTCCCACTCCTTCTGCTGTGTTAGGCACACAGGAATTTACCTTTTCGGAAGATCAGCTTCCTGTTGGATGTCAGAGCACACACAGTGTGAGTGGGATCGCTGTTCTCCTTTTCTGTGTCATTCTTCATCTCTGAGAACGAGGACTTCTTGCAGATGTCTTGGATATCACTGTCACTGACATTTAAACTCAGGAACAAAGTGATTTCCTTTACAACCTTAGGGAGATCCTGAGGTATAAGAAAAAAACAGCGTTTATATTTCTGGGCTGATTATCAGACTTTCAGCGGATTTGAAAAGGGTGCCTTTTATTACATCATGAGCTTGTCACACATTTATTTGCTTTCATGCAAAGCTAAATATGTCATTGGACTGTGCAGATGACAGGTACAGTAAACCTGCTTCCCCTCTTAGCCACACTCACAGAAATTAATAAATACAGAGTATGTCATATCACATACAGTCACATTGTCAATTTTACCTCCCAGTTCAGGTAAAATGTTCTCCTGTCTCTCAGAATTATTTCACTGGAAATAGAAGAATACTCAAAGCCCAGCTTCCTGTGTAAGTAGCGTATTTCATTGGAGGTTCTATATCTAGAGATCTCACAAGTGACCCAGCATCCAAAATGGTTTGTTTTTATTCCTAGTAGTGGAATTTTTTTTCCCCCAAAAATTGAACAAATCTATTTTCATGGAGACACTAGAAAGTGTTTTCTATTCACCTAAAAATTCATTCTTTGAAAGCTGAGGTATGTTGATATTTTACTTTCTGTTTTTCAAGAATAGCAAATTGTCTGCATGATATTTTCCTTTCATCAAAATTGTTTCCCTACCCCTCCAGCCTCCAATTTTCTTTTTTATTGGTAACACAAGTCCCAAACACGAATATTTCAGTTGTCTTACGTCACTTTTGGAAAATTTCACCTGAAATGTCAGGCATGGCAATTAATGTGTGGTCTTCAATAGATGTCCTTGGTTGGTCTTTCCACAGGACAAAAAAAGAACTTAAAATTCTTCCTGAGCCTGAGGAAAATTGTGTAATATGAGTCCCATTCCTGCATCTCTCACAGGATTTAATATGTCACAGAAATGCAATTCTCACAGGATTTAATATTTCTATAACTTGTGCTGTCAGAATTATTTCACTAATATAAAATTCTATGCAAATACTAAATATGTCCAAAGATATATATTCACATTTTCCTTCTTTCTCCTTTTTCATTATAACTTCCTCTTTGATGTTTTAATGATGCTCATTTACAAGGAATGCCTTCTGAGAGCATATTTACCTTCTTCATGTCTTCATAGAACAAAAAGAGGATGTTTTTTTCATCTTCATGTTCTTCCCAGCTTAGGAAATGATCAAACCAGGATCCGCAGACAACTGAAAGGAAAACCCATGTAAAACAGATTCAGATAAACTTTAGTCATAAATAGCTGTGATGGTAGCTCACTCATTTAGGGGAATGATCCTTTTGTAATATGTACCCTGTATTCCTCTAAAACAGAGGCAGTTCTTTGTGTCAAGTGCCTCACATTTACAAAAGTAACATCCAAAGAGGTTTCCATTCTTGTTGGAAGTTGTTTTCGTACCGGATACTATTCTGAGATATGATTCTGTAGTGGAAACAGGCTCCAGATCTAAGGAAAGGCCAATAATGAAGGAAAATGTCCTGGCCTAGCAAGATCTGAACATCTGACAGATGACTGCATGTCTGTGGTCACAGAGATAGGATCGCCTCAGCAGGAGATGAAATGAGCAGTCTGATAAATGGAGCACACTGTTGTTACCTCTCTTTCATCCCAGCAGAAGGGAATCTGTATAATTTTTAAATGCTGAAGAAGAATTACATAAAGAACTTATGCAAAAGCCTCATTCAGCCAGTGACACAGATAAAATGGTTTGGAGCTGATTTGTTTTGTCTGAATGTCCCATTTGCTGAACCATGGGAACCCAGCTAAATTTCAGCTTTCTTTTAAAAACCAAGATTCTGACCTCTCCATTTCAAAGGCAAGATGAAAACCTCTTGCAGGGCAATGAGAAGAGGCCTGAACAGAGCAAGCTCAGCCAGCATTCTCCAAAACTGTGACTTTGGTTTATAACCACCACCACCACCAGAAAATTATGATCTTGTAATGGGCATCATTTTGGTCACAAACTGTGAGTTATAATTAAGTATGAATTATAATTAATAGCTATAATTAAGCTGGATGCTCCAGCCTGTGGCCGTCTCCAGCACATAAAGCAGTTTCTAAGTGCAAGGCATGTGCAAGGCTCCACAGTGTGCAATTAAACCCTGCTCTCCTGGCCAGCTACTCTGGGGATGTGGCCAGTGATAGGACAGTCCTGGTGGCTTCAGGAGAGCCTTGGAGACTCCAGGGAATTCATTACAGTTGTCCCTGTGTGTCCTAACCCTTGTTTTGGACTGATATTAACTCTGCAAGAGTACTGCAGGATTTGGATCAAGCAGCACAACCTTGAAATGTTTCTACTAGGAGCAAAAATTGCCACCTTTCCCTCCACATCACCTCTTACCTACATTGCTGTTGTAACCAACATGGTTATCTATTCATGCCACACATAAGCACTTGGAAAATAGAGGGTGGCTAATAATTTACGGGTAAATAGGAGATGCTTTTAAAATTTAATCATTGAAACACAGAATGGTTCAGAGTGGAAGGGACCTTAAAGATCATTCAGTTCCAACACAGAGCCCCATCTAACCTGGCCTTGAATAGAATCCTCTTTCCTTTTTTTCACTATTGTATGTTCACAGTTGATACTAAACAAGCCAAGATTCTGCAAATCACTGGAGCATGTGCCTTAGGGCTGCTCTGAACTCAGAACACCAGACGTGAGCCAAAGCCTGGAGGAGGCAGTAAAAAAATCGACTTCTGGAGCTCTGATGTGAGCCCGTGATGACTGCAGTGGTACTTTCCTTTCAGAGTTTTCAAGCTGATCAGTCATTATTGCTGTTATCATCACTGTGATGACACATGTCCTCAAAGGAGTAATAAAACACTAAAAATGGGAGTGGCCAACGTGAACAAGGTCCTGTTGCCAGCTGCCATCCCACCACTCCTAAAAAATCTCCCTCTTGGCCTTGGT
This sequence comes from Struthidea cinerea, assembly GCA_013397865.1. Taxonomy (NCBI): domain Eukaryota; kingdom Metazoa; phylum Chordata; class Aves; order Passeriformes; family Corcoracidae; genus Struthidea; species Struthidea cinerea. The sequence goes on from VZTI01002705.1 coordinate 297,321, forward strand.
CTTTGGACCCCATTTCTGAGACAACACATCAGGGAGAGTGTTTGCAGAAGGGCTTTAGGAATGTGTCCAGGCTCCTTTGTTGGGCTGCCCAGGGCTGTCTCCCAGCCTGGAGAAGACACCAGACCTGCAGTCACAGCTGTCCCTGCGGCCTGGTGACAGTCCCCTCACATGCCTTGTCACCAACCACCGCCCTGCTCACCCAGGCCAGCAAAGAGCAGCAAAATCTGCAAAGAGCTGTTGTGCTGGAGTGATGCAGCTGCTTCTCAGAATGACTCCTTGCAGGGCTGAAGAGAGCATCCTGTTATTTGCTCTTGTTTAGTTTGGCATTAGAATTCATTCCCACCAACCCCATACGGGTAAGGAGTGCAATAAGGAGTTTTCACACAGTTCTAATTTCTTAACTCTTTCTGTGCATAATAAACTAACATGAATTGCAAGGAGAAAACATTTATCCTTACCATTGCCTTTTAAGAACAAGTCAAAGAAAGCAGTCCAGGTGTCTACAGTAGGAAGGTTTGGGTTATCTCTGTAGTAATGAAACATGGAAACTGCAGTGTCTTTTGGATTTCTGCAGATGTAGATCATCTGTAAATGAAGAAAATGTAGTTATTAATGATAATATCCTCCCTTTATTTTAGAGAAGCTCTGTGTGTAAATAGAGCATTGTCATAGGTGGTTTGCCGTGTTAAAACCCTTTCCTTTAGGATTCCTCCTTCAGTGGCCATGCCATTAAATTAGAAATGTATTTATCTCTACTTAGTAAGGAATCCATAGTGATTAGTAAACAATTCCATGTGGGCAGACATGTGTTTGCCCCAGCTGGGTAATATTTATGTTTTATGAAAGAGTCTGTGTTAACGTTAACCTTGAGTCAGTATATTATCTCATATATCTCACATATGAAAGCATTTACTAATTAACATTCAAGGGACAGCTGCAAAACATAAATATTGGCCTTTCACTCAAATTAGCTTTGTCCCAAAAGTCCAGATCTGAGTGATCCTGACATTTTTGACTTTTAATATAAAATCTGAGACCCAGAGCTTATTTTTTAAAGATCTCCCACATTAGCGTGGGAGGAACTGGTCTAGTAAGTGTCCCTGCCCACGGCATGGGGGTTGGAACATGATGATCTTTAAGGTCTCTTCCAATCCAAGTGATTCTGTGATTCTGTGAACTGAAAACTGTGATCTGAATCTTCCTCCCACCTTTCATTTCTCCTCTGTTTGCCCAATACCTTTATGGGCTCTTCCCAAAGCTCCAGCAGGAGGGGCAGAGTACTTTTAATCCCAGAACAGCCTATAAGTACCCAAGATTCTCTAAGACGGTAGGAAATGGGGTCATGAGAACACCCCCATTCCTAATGAGAGATTTCTGATTGAAAGATGTTGATGTTCTGTTTTTTGTAGTGCCTGGTGTAGAAATCACCCGTGGGAGCAGCGGGGCAGGAGCAGAACCCAGTCCCTAGTCCAAGTCTCTGTTCCTGCTGCCTTCAACTGCTGATCAGCTGTGTCTCCAAAATTCACAGCAAAACACTTCTAAAAACTGCAAATCATTCAAAAATTGCTAAGGATCAAGAGGACAAAATAGATTCCTAGTAGACTTTCTACGTATTTTACTGCTTTGATATCATTTTTGCCTTACCTTGCATTTCTTATTCTTAAAATTTGGAGGCAACATGTTGTAGTCTAAGTGTGTTGGGATGATTCTCTTTGATGAGAGTTTATTCAGCTCCTCCAGTTGGGAAATGTCTCCAAATTCAATGGGAGATGTTATTGTAACTTGAGTATTGTAAAGCTTTGTTATAACTCCTGCAAGCCAGTGGGTGCCTACCGAAAAGCAATTTTAAGAAAACAAAACAAACAAACAAACAAAAAAGGATTAATATTTATTACTGTGAAGCATGCATTTTTCATATGGAAACAGCTTTCTAGTGAACAAGTTATATTTCTGATCCTCCAGATTCAAGAAACTTTACGTGACTAAATAATCCCATTGGCTCCAAATATATAAACACTTAAAAAAAACTAGGGCTGTAGCTGAATTACAGTGTAACTCTGAGAGAAGTGTTAATATTGGTACCAAAACCATCTCATTAGACAAACTTCTGTCGGCTGAGAGGTGGCTACATTGTTTTTCAAATTTATTTTAGAATAACCTGTTTGTTTGGGGTTTTTTTCCTTACAGTAACTTGAGTCTGTATATTTGGAAAGTACGGATTGAGCTCCCCCTTGCTGTGTGCTCCTCTGTGCAAGAGAAGTGGGTGGAGAGAGGATAAGAAACTAATAAATCTACAGCCAAGAGCCACACAAATAACTTCATACAATTCTTGACTAATTGAATGTAGAAAGTCCTCAAGAAAATCTCGCAAGTGCAGATTTTGCTCACAGGTAAGGAATATTTATTTGCTTTCCAACATGAAAACACCTGGGATTATTTTCAATTACAGAATCAAAAGGTAAATGACCCATCTCTCTTGTAATCTGAACACTTACTGACAGAATAATGTATTCACATACTCAAACATCCTTTCCTATTTCTTTTACACAAACATTTCCCAAGTAGTTTAAGCAGAGAACACGAAACACACACATGAGACTTTGTGCAATTAACATTTAAAACTAGAATTTACCAGATTTGGGATAGGAAACCAGAAGGACGTCATCTTCTCTAGCATCAAAAGTATCCAAGGATTTTAAAAGTTCTGGAGAGGACCTGGTGGTAAAGGGAATCCCCTTAAATGTGTGCAGGAGCTCTGCCTCGCCGGAGTTGGACATGGTTGCTTAAGTCTTGGGTTCCTGCAGATCAGATAACAGGGATATGAGGAGGATTTAAGAGTCACTTCTCAGTCAGATGGTTTGAAGTGACAAATTGAGACCGAGCAGCACAAACCTCATGCTTATATACTTTGCTACACAACACGATGCCCTATCAGATATTGATTTTTTTTTTTCAGGTGGTTGATAAAGGCAACTGAAATATTAGAGCTAACTTAATAAATAACTGAAATGCTGAGTCATGAAACATGCATCCCATTTGTCATTTATTGGCTCTTCAGATAAAGATATGAGGTAATGGTCAGAATGTAATTAAAAAAAACCAGTGAGCATGAACATTACATGGTGCCTTAAAATATGCTTAATATGATTATTCTGTAAATTATACTTTGTTGGAAACTATTTTACCTTCCAAGGGAAAAGCTGCATCTTAAAATAATTTAGATTATTAGAAAAACAGTGTCTTGTTTAATTAATTTTTTGTTTGTTTCATTTTATCAAATATACAAGAGCTTGACATTTCAAAAGTGCAAAGTGATTCCAAGTGCTTGAATCTTGTGATGTTAAGGAACCGGTGTTTTGAAGATTTTCTGATTTCAGCCTGAGGAATCTTGAAAACAGAGGCGCTTAGAGGCACAATCATTTTTTGTGATGTTATATGTCTCTATAAGAAGAGTATAGGCAAAAAAAAAGTCACAAACTGAGAACAGATATTTAAATAGATGTATTATATAGATATTTAACATTGGCTTTAATCCTGCGTGTTTCATGACCAGAAGTGGTTGAAGACTTTTAAATCTTTCTACAGAATATGCAGATTTACCAGAATAAAAGTCTCTTGCAGGAAAGAGGCAGTTCTCCATTAATAAGGTGGTTTCAAATTTATTTTTTTGAAAAAAAATTTGAATCTGTGGAAATTATCATTAATATTTTTCAAACAGAAAGCTCCACTTTGGTTTAATGTGACCTCAAGCAATGTGAATGTATCACAGTAAAATAAATAGTTATGAACTAAAACAATTTAGAATGTTTAGTATTTTCAATTTTCTTTTCAATGGCCACAAAGTAATTTACTCTTTTTTTACATTCTTTTCTTCAAAAATCCAGTGGCTTTACTATTCCTATTGAAAGACTCCCTCAATTTATTCAGCCAAGGCCCTTCAATACCTTCAACTCGAGAACCTCCACGCAGATCTTGGTTTAAAATGAAGCAGTGCTTTGGGAATTTTCCAGCTTTACCAATGTTCTTTTTTTATCATAAATAACAGCTTGGGTTTGGTCAGAGGAGCTGATTCCCAGATGTACTCCCATGAGCCCTGGTGAGAAGTTAATAAATAGACGCCTCCTTCCAAGAAACACCTGAGCAGCCAGGATTGCTCACAAGGAGTAAGGACACTTACCAGCTTCTGTGCTTGCTTATTTCTAATCCAATCTCCAGGAAAGCCAGCAATGTAAAATTGATTTCTTTTCCCTCCTTTTCCTTTCTCAGCCTCAAAGAGAAGTGATCTTCTCACCTATAAAGTTGCCCTTAAAGAGTTATTGCCTGCAGAATGTGCCCTGTGCCATCAGCCAACTCGGAATTCCACTCATGCAGGGCCAAGTGGCACTGAAAATCATGGAAAACATGCTCTGGAAAGATGTTTCCTATCACTAGGGATGAGAGGTGATGGGGAATCTTTCCAGTGGGGTACAAGAAACACTTGGATCCTGGCGCTCAGGTAGGAATTAGGGAATCTCTCAGAGGAGCTCAACATTTTCCTCTGGCTCCCAGGCTGAACACCTAAGCCACTGCTTCATACCTTAAGGTGTAAATACTCAAAAATCTATCCTCTGTCAGCAGATTTCACCGTGGTTACTTCAGATATACAAAGTATGTCCAAAGGCATAAAAAAACCCTGTCCCTGCGTTATTCTGAATGTCTGTATTCATTTGAATACAGAGATTTCCAAGGTTTATTTTGCAATTCATGATTCCGATTATATGCATATAGCACAAGCTAGTAAAACTTTATTTCCTTGGCCTGGCAGAAGTAATCTTACTGTAAAATGTTTTGCATATTTACCATGCTTATTGTCTTTATTTTCCTCCTGCATTCCTGTTATGTTTTGAATCAGCACATTTGCCTCATCTAATGACTTGGACCTGAATTAATCATTCACAACAGAAATTGCTACGGTGTAGAACAGAAGCAATACAGTAGCCAGAAAAATCCCAGTTCTTTGAGCTCATTTCAGTTGCTTTTTTTAGTAGCTTATCTTTTCAGTGTGTGTAATGGCAATCCAGAGGAAATGAAGCTGAAATTTGTCCTCCCCAAATGATGCCTATACTTGGAAAATAAGGCCTAGCCCTGCGAGGGAACAGTATCCTGAATTGCAATAACTTAAGGAACAAGATAATATTCAGCAGCTTGCAGGAAGAAGCTATTATTAAAACTGTGCTAACTGCATTGCCATAAAAAACTACATTATTATAGCTACATTATACAAAGAGAGCACAAGTGAAAAGAAGACTGTGTCAAACCCTCCATCCAACTTTGATTTTCTTCTTTATCAATGTATATATGTCTATATATATATGTGAGCATGTATATACAGACACGCCAGGACTGCAGTACCTATTGCCTGATCTCTGTACCAGGCTCTGAGGAGCTTTTCTCAGCGTCAAGTTCTGCTTGTCCTGGTCTCTGCCATCCATACTGATGGAGTGCACAGGTTACCAGCAGGTTGCACAGGCATTTGCTTGCCAGGGAGCAGTGCCAAACTTGGATTTTGGGGGTTCTTCATGATTTGAGCAAATACAGCTGGGCAGTTGGACATTGCTTCAGTCCAGCTCCTCCTGTCTCCATGTCTGACTTACCTTCTCCCATCTATATCCTTGTCGGGTGAGCAATTTCCTTCTTTTTTCATGACTTCAAAATTTCAGCTGTTCTGTTGCTGCCTCTGCCCTACAAGCTCCAATTCACCATCCTCTTCTCTGCTTGATAAAAGGCAGTATAGTGTACATCTCGTTCAGCTGAAGATTTCTCAGCTGGGGCCAGTCTGTTCCCCTCCAAGCCCCTCTCAGGCAGCACATACTAAAAAGGTATTGTGATATTGTGGAAATATGCTGGCAAAGCCACATGTGTTGGTTGCAAAAATGAAAATTTGCGTGTCCATCCACAGCGTTCTGAGTGGTTTTAGCTAGCACTCTCAAGCATCAGGTTCCTCAATTTTTAAATGTCCTAAAGCGGTGAAATATTTCAGTGTTGTCTTAATGAATGGAGTGGTAAAACTGATGTGGCCAAGAACTGAAATGCCTCCACTTCATCATTGTTTCAGGTCTGATGAACCCACATGTCCCTAAATGACAAAGGATTTAGCTTCACCTGATGCACCTGGGAGAAGAATTTCACTCAAAGGGTTTCAGTGAAATCCCTATTTATTTTAATGTTACAAATGAAGTGTCTTGTCTAAGTTTATGGGCAATGGCTATTTAATAGAGACAGCCTGCAAAACGTTGGATGCAGCACAAGTGCTCGGACTGTTTGGGAAGTTAGGGCACCTCAACTTAGGTCTGGATGCTGAGGATTTAGGAACCTAACCAGGGGCTTCTGTGTCGTTCTGAAGAAACTCAGTTGCAGGATGGGTGTAGGGCTGCCCATAACACATTGAGACTCCTGTAATTCTCCCTCAGTGTACTCTGAGCTGGTCCCAGCTATCAGGGAGTGTGACTTAGCCAAGGCTGCTTTACAGGAATGGGCTGTGCTGGATCCCTGTATGCTTCCAGCAGCACTTCTCTTCCTGGCAGGGCTTCCCTGCAGTGTCAGAATGCTTTCAGAGAAGCCTCCCTTCATTAACCTGTAGTTCAGCACTAATCAAGAGCTATGAGCAGACAACTCTGATTTCAGAAGTCTCTGACTTTACAGGCACTGCTATCTGAGGCAGCTCTGCCCGTGTTTAGGTAATGCTCTGAAGGAAGCCAGCCCTATGTGCACAGTCATGTTGCGTTTATGGCACGGCAGATTATGACGTTCCCTGATCTTCCTCCATCCCTCTTAGCACAAGTCATCACCCGAGGATGTTTTGTGCCCCATCCACAGCTGATACAGCTAATCAGAATAGTGCCACTGCTGCCAGCAGAGCACTGCCCTGGCACAGGTGGAAGGCCAGTGCCACCGCTCAGGTCACCACTATCTCTCCTGCCCTGCCGCTGCACATGACGGCACCTCAGAGGCGTAAACGCACACGGAATGAAGACATGAAGGGATGGCAGGGGGACAAGTGGGCAGAAAAGGAAATCAAATGAGGATTTTAACCTACACTGGTCCAAAAAAAGATGATGCTGTGTGTATGCAGGTGGGCTCAGCCAGGTAAGCCTTCTCCCTTGTCTGTCAGGCTGGGGTGGCCTAGGGGTAGTCCTGGGAATCCAGGGAGAGAGGACAGGCCATGGAGGCCTGATTTATTTTCTGCTTATCTTTATTGCTTATTGGTGCAGGAATTAATTACAAAAACTAATGAGTCACCCTGTTATTGCTGTTGCACAAGCACTTCAAGTGGTGCTAGGAGCTTCATTGGTGGCTTGAAATGGTTTCAACTTGTTTTGATTTGTCAGCATAACTGGACAGAAATATTTTGAAGCACGTATACAACAATAGGCCGAAGTATTCTATGTGCAACCAGAAAAATTCCAGAAAAAAAGCCTTTTGATGTGTGTGTTTTTCAGAGACCTACAGCATGTGGAGCATCACTGCACACAGCAAAAAGGTCTGATGGCAAATGCTATCCTGTTGGTCTACACACTGCCTTTAAATCCAGCATCCAGCTGGACACAGCTACGTCTTAAGATTATCCCTGATTTCAAGGTTCTTTAAGGTCTCTCAGTCCTAAGTTATCAGACATGAGCTGTAAAATGCTACAGGAAACTCAGGAGATGATAGAGAGGAGCTGGGAAGCACCAGGAACAAAGCTGACTCCTTCCCAGCCAGCACCAGTATAGCTCAATCTTGCCCAAAACTGTTAGTCACTCCTGGACAGAAAAATTAATGCCAAAGTCCAAAGGGAAGTTATTGGGCTGGTATTTATAACAGCTTTCTGTGATTTGTGATGGGAACAGCAATCAAAACACAGGCCAGATCCAGACTGGATAAGTGAAACACAAGTTTTGTGCCAGTTTTCTGCCTTTGTGACGTTCAGTGGCTGGGTAATATTCTGCAAAGATTATATTTCATCTCTCTTGTTATGAGTTGGTGTTTCTTTAATATGTTCTTGTGTTAAAAGAACTCTTTAAGCACAGATGTCTTATACAGGAAAGAGAATTCCTACTGCACGCTTGTCCTCTCTGGCAGAGTCAGGATGTAGCTCAGAACAAGGGAAGAACAAATCAGAATTCTCTGCCACACAGCATTTTAGTCTTAATATTGGACAGAGTTTAAAAAACCCAGCTTTTTGTGGTTCTAAAGGAAGCTTTCAAAACAGATGTTTTACAGCTGCCCAGACCTTTTCCTGGGACAGAGCACAGCTCATAACTCTTCCCATCCTCGGCGATATCATTTTGTTTTAGACTAAAAGGTACAAATGACTCCCTAGCCCCTGTTGTCTAACCATAAGTCTAACACCCTGTGTCATTTCATCCAGTCGCACCTGAATCGGATGCCAACAGCCTGTTGCACACAGCTGTATTTTCCATCTAGTCATGTTGGAAGTCTTCATTCAAAAGGACAGGGAAGTCACTTCAGCCATGCCTCTCCTGGGAGTTAATTATTGTCAGTTATACCCCATGTCTCACTGCTAACTTAGAAAAGGGATTTTTCCAAATGGGAACAGCCACGAATCAACTTACCTTGGGGTTTTTTATGCCTTTCTGGGAGGTGCTGAAATGGAAATGGCTTAAAATCCATCATTAATCTTACCTGGATTTTCCATGCACACCATCATCCTACGACAAAGCATTACAACCAAGATTTACAACATACAGCGCAGAAGACTCGATGGGTCCCAGTCTCTTTGGGATTTATTTCCACCATAACTCTTGCACCAAGCAGGGACAAAGGGGGAGGATGCCTGTGGGTTTGGGCAGCAGAATGCCATGAAGAGTGCTGGCTGCCCAGCTCCAGGGGCTACATACCTGCTGCACTCAGAGACCCCAGGTGCGATCAGGAACCTGCTGGGCTAACACAGCACACAAACCAGGACTGGCACAGTCTGTCTGTGCACTGTCTGTGACAGAATTACCCTGGGAACTGCTGCCTGGAGTGTGTCCAAAGAGGCTGGAACATGTCCAAAGAATGACAATGAAGCTGGTGAAGAGCACAAGTCCCACGAGGAGCAGGGAGTAGCCATTTCTCTTTTAGCCTGGATAAAAGGAGGCTCGGGGGGCCTTGGTGCTCTCTAAACCCCCCTGAAAGGAGGTTGTAGCCAGGTGGGGGTCAGTATCTTCTCCCAGGTAAGAAGTGGCAGGACAAGAGGAAGCAGCCTCAAGCTGCAGCAGGGGTGATTTAGATTGGATAATAGGAAATTTTTTTTCATGGAACAGCTTGTCAAGTACAAGAATAGGCTGCCCAAGGAGGTGGTGGAGTCAGCATTCCTGGAATGCTCAAGAAACATGTGGATGTGACACCTGAGGACATGGTTTAGTGACAAACATGGTGGTGGTGCTGGGTTGAAGGTTGGACTCGATGATGAATGGTCCTTTCCATGAATCTAGAAACCAGGCTGATTTTAGGCCAGCTCAGCTCCTCTCTGAGCTGGCCTGATCATGGTTGTAATCTGCAGGTTTAACCACCCTTTTTCTCTATCAGATGTCTGAAATTGGGAAGGAATATTAAGTTGAATCAAACCAATTAACCCTGTCTATCTGGTTATTAGATACTGCTTCCATTTATTAATCTACATTTATAGAACATATACATTCATGTAAACACCAATTCCAGTAGCTATTTTGTGCATTCAAGTTACTGCAACTTTTTCCCTCGAAAGAGACACCCAACAATCCCTCCCTGCCCCTGAGAGCATTGTCCAAACGCTCCTGGAGCTCTGGCAGCCTTGGGGCTGTGCCCATTCCCTGGGGAGCCTGTTCAGTGCCCCACCACCCTCTGGGGGAAGAACCTTTTCCTGATATCCACCCTAACCCTCCCCTGGCACAGCTCCAGCCTTTCCCTCCGGTCCTGCCCTGGTCACCAAAGAGAATGAGATCAGTGCCAACTTCAGTAAAATAAATGGAGATAAAATATTGACAGGGTAACTGCCACTGCAAGATCTTTCTGAGAGGGTGTTAAGTACCAAATTTCCACCTAAATAAGCAACAAAAGAACAGTCACCCGAAATCCAGCCACAGTTCTACCTAGGTCGGTTTTTGTTTTCATTAGCAATTACTTTTTTTCTGCAGAGTATACCAGCAAATCCCCAAAGTTCACTGACGCAGAGTGGAGGGGCCTTCCCCATCATCACTAAGGAATGATCACTTTCAGCCCTAAAAGCCTTGGGTAAGGCCTCCAACACCTTTGTAACTTTTAGAATATAATTAAGGAGTAGTGCATTATATGCAACCACATCACAAAAACCACAATGTAACTTATCTGAAATAATGATCCTTATTTTACATGATTGAGAAATCAGGATCCAATCCAGATTAGCAAAGCTAAAAACCTTTAAAGACTGCTGGGCCAACATCCACATCAATCCTTAAATTCATGGATCCACGTTAAGACCTCCTAGATGTCATCCAAGTCCCCAGGATTAATATTTCACATTGTCTGTCTCACTTTTTCTTATCTTGCCGTAATAAATTATTTAAGGATTAAGGTGTAATATGGGGTTATCTGTGAGTTCTTTTTTTTATTATTCTACTTGTTGATTGACTGGCTTCCACACAGCCAGCCAGCTCCAGAAACTTCCATTCACAACAGAAACACCTCAATTACCTGCCTGAGTGCATAACTTCTTTAGATGCACTTTAATCAACAGAATTTTTCAAAATTCTCTCCTTCTGTCATCTTAGTAACAACGTCATGAGTTATTCTGTTTTTCTCTGAAGAAAAGAAAGTGCTTCTGAAGGACAACAGGATAAATGCAAAACTGAGCAAATTAATGCCACCATTACAGATCGGGAATTCCAGCTGCTTTTCACAAAATTGCCCTCAGTTTCCTGCATTTTCAGTTCATTATTTCTTATACTTGTACCGTTCTGTTATCATTATTATACAAAGAGAAGAAAATGGAGCTGTCTGAGGAATAAAAAGAAAAGTTAATGGACAAGAAAGGACATGCAGTTTTTTTCTACATATTGGATTGCAGTCAAATTCCTAAAATTATCAATAAAATAAAATAAAATACAGACAGCAAGTATAGATATCAAAATACAGCCTCATATATCTTCATGGTTTCAAATGTATCCACCATTTTCCCTCAAATCCTTATACCTCATTAAAAAAATATTTCTTCCTTTCTTGCATGAATGTAACTCTAGGCTCAAACAGGCTCAGCCCTGTGTTTTGTCCTTAAAAAATAGGAAATAATATTGGCTTTATTGGTAACAGCATGTTTATGCATGGATGCCCAGATTTTTCATTACTAGGTCTCACTGATGGCAAAATAGGTGAGTTTTAGGCTAGAAATAAAGATATTAAATGTTACCAGCTGCAGTAATGTCACTTTGCAACAATTGTTGATGGCTGAATATAAAATGAAATAATTATGTGCAAGACTTCTTTAAATGTGTATGAAGAATTCACACACACATAAGAAAGATGACTTTAGAATGTGGAAATGAATATATGAATATATTAAATGAATATATGTAAATATAATGTGGATTTTCTTTTATTCTTAAAATCAGAGAGATGGTCAAATAAATATTTATGATTTGTGCAAACATCTTACAGAGTTATTAGGTCTATTTCTTTTATTTAAGCTTGTAAAGTGATTTGTCCTGATGGCAGTGAAAGATTTGGCATGGCAGGTCTGCCCTCATTATCTGGCAGCACAACAAGCAGTGGCTACATCACTCTCATCTGATGAAGATGGATTCAAACCTTCAAGCTATTTTTCCACTTCTTTGGTTGCTTTTTTGATGGAACGTGAAAGAGAAGTGCAGCAGAAAAATGGTGCAGCCAGCCAGTATCATGCACCTTAATGCAAAATTCATGCTTATTAATTTTTGAAACATAAATCTAGAGGTGTACCTTTTGTGCTGGGCATTTTGCCACTGTTTGGCTTTAAGTGAGTAGATAGCACTTTGATTGGTTTGAATTAATTTCTAAATAGCCCCTAAGTTGTATTTATGGTATTTATGTGCTTAGTGAACAGAAGCCAGTTCTGTCATAAAGGTGTATTTCTTCTGACCAGCAACAAATAGTATAATAGACATTCATTCTTTAATAAATGTATAAAATCAGGTGTGGCAAACAGGGCGTGAATGCAGTTCCTAATCTCTCCATTTCAAGCTCTGGAATGTGATGATCCTGGTTTTAGATAACAACAGAACTACCAAATAATATGCATAAGAAAGTCAATTTAAAATTCATAAACATGTGTTTGTCTTCTGAAGCTGAGGAAGTGAAGTCCTCCCTCTGACTGACACTTCTTGCTGCTGTAGAGGCAGACCAGAGCCAGAGGGTTGCTAGAGGGTGTAAAATGAGGCACTTTATAGCTGCTGCATCTCTTCTACTGTGTGCCTTCACTCAACACCTCTGAAAGTCCTTGTGCTCCTTCTCATGCGAGGGAGGGAACGAGAGGTGCAAGACCCAGAGATGTACTAGACAATTATAACTTGTCTGGAGGTCTTGGAGAGGTGTCCAAGACCCCAAGGCTAAGTCCCTTTGTCTATTTCTAAATGAGCAGGTCCAGAGTCAGTGAGATCTCCCCGGACATCCACAGCACACACAGGCTGTGGGTTTCTCCAGGGAGCAGCTCGTGTGCTGTGGGCAGTGAAAGTGGATCAGCCCATCCTCTTTCTAGCCACGAGACCTCCAGATTTCTGCTCAGCAGAGAAACGGAGAAGGATGGTTAAGCCATGCCCCTACCTTGGAGAGATGCTTCCACTGCCTTTCTTACACCTGAGACCCTCCCCACCAGCACATGCAGGATCTCCCTTTCAGATCCACCAGCAGCCTTTCCCTGTGAGGGAGTTCAGGACCTCTGTACACCGAATCAATATGATTTCACAGAAGCCATTTACTGTTTACATTACACCATAGTTGTGCATTTTTGCAGAGCTGTTCAT
>VZTI01002706.1:7416-19074 GCA_013397865.1 Struthidea cinerea
GAAAACCTGTGGCAGCAGGACGGGTGGCAGCCTCTCTCCCTCCGAACGAATGCCCAGAGCACTAACTGCCAGCCAGCCCAGGTGAAAGAGGGTGGCTCCCCGGACCCCTCCCCCTGTGGCCAGTCCCTTTGTTTCTCCCAAGGACCCAGCAATTTGTTGCTGTGGTAACATGCATGGGAGAAAAAATTCCCCATAAGGTGAACTCCCAAAACCCCAACAGGGAGGGAGACAAGAGTCTGGAATCTCTCCCCAGAAACTGGCTGCTGGTTTGTTTGACCAGGCACAGGAATAATTGTATAATCCCTCGGCCTGTACTCATGGAGAAAGATTTATTTGTCTGCCGTGGGTTTATTCAATGTATTTTCAAAATGATGGAAGCTGTTTTTATGGAAATGCCAGAGGTGCCAAATGCTTTCACCAGCCAGAGCTCAGAGTCAGAAGTGGTTAATGCCCATTTTCCCAATCTCTCCAGGCAGCAGCCCTGGAGCACTTGCACCCAAACATGCCACAGCACACAGCACACAGCACACAGCACACAGCACACAGCACACAACAAAGGCGCTGAGTGCTGACAGGAGGCAAATACAGGGATTGGACAGTTGGGAGTTTGCACTGCTCCTGTAATCCCAGACCTGGAGCTGTGCTTTATAAATCCCAGAAGATGCTTCCTCACCCCGTTTAAAGCTAAGCATCCCTCCTGCTCCCTCGGAAGTATTACTGTTCCCTTTGTTGCTCTTTTCTAATAACATTATTGGTGGTGGTGGTGGTGGTAGTAGTAGTAGTAGTAGTAGTAGTAGTAGTAGTAGTGGTAGTAGTAGTAGTAGTAATATTGTAAATTCCCACTCCATTTCTTCCATAACCCTTTGCTTCCCAGGGGTGGTGCTTTAGGAAAGACCCCCTGGCCTGGGGAAGGTGCTTCTGGTTCCCACCCCATTCCCAGGCCCCACGAGCAGCAGGATGTGTGCAGCCGCCAGCAGGTCAGGCAGAGGTGCCCTTCCTTCCTTACCTGCTGCAGTTTGGCTTTTTGAGGGGTCTCTGGGGGTCTGAGGGAGGAGTTCTTTGTCATTCGAGGGCAGAATTAGCCCTGGTCCCACTAAAAGCAGGAGGAGTAATTTTATCATTATTTTCTCTCTTTTGCTGACGCTGTGTGGTGAAGCAGCAGTTCCCAACCTGTTCAGTGCTGTTCAGTGGATTAGTTTTGTTCATAGCTGGTAAACAAGAAACAGCAATTTGCTCCCACATGGAAATTGGATAAGGGCAAAGCCTCCCTCATCATTTAATATTCCAGAGAAAAACTGCTAAGGAATAAAGTGTCTCCCAAGGTGAAGACCTGCCCATTCCCATGCTGGGTTTGCACATACACAAAGTCCATTCCCTGCTGGAATCCCACTCACAGCCCCCCAGACAAATGTGCAATTTAAGGTCTCACAGCCTGACCAGGACAATCTGCCTATGGAGATGGAAAATTAGTTTTCCATTGTTACAATACCAGTTCAAGGTGATTATGAAGTCATGCAATTATTTTTATGTTGGGCACGTCAAGAAAATCCCCTGGAGCAGCCAACACTGCCTCATCTCTATGGAAAACCCTCTGGGTCTGGTATTTTGATTTGTGGGTGTGAAATCTCCTTGCAGAATCCTCTGGAGCTCATTCCACCCTCTGCCATGGGCAGTCACACCTTCCACTATCCCAGGTTGCTCCAAGCCCCGTTCAACCTGGCCTTGAACACTTCCAGGGATGGGGCAGCCACAGCTTCGCTGGAAAACCCGTGCCAGGGCCAGAATTCCCTCCGAATATCCAATCTTTCCAGTTTTTCTGTAGGATATGGGGTGTGACAAGGGAATTGGCTCCAACAAGGCCAAAGATCTATGTGGGATCTGCTGCTAGGAAGACTCCCTGTGCTGGGTCAGTGGGAGGACTTGTAGGGAGAGAGGATATCCATAGGGACAGGAGAGTTTCTGCTGCAGTTCCCATCTCCCTGCAGGCATGGACACATAAAACCAGACCAAAGCTTGGTGTTCCCTGTGCTCCAAAGGCAATGGGTGAAAAGACTGGAAATGTTGTTGCATTGCTCAGCCAGCACCATGATTTCCCCTATTCCCAGCTCTTCTGTTCTTTCAGCTGGACTTTCCCAGGGGCTGTGGTGTGCCAGGGGCAGGACAGACTGCCAGTGATTTTACATAATTAAATCTGCAGTTGTTAAAGAGAAAATAACAGGGATATGAAAATCCCATACACTCAGAGAACTTACGTGCTGTTGATCTAGAAGTACCTGTGACAGATCCCTAGGAGGGATTCTAGTCTTCCTAATGGCAATGCTTCCTGAAAATCCCACTAATTACCTGTAGTTTGGAACACCTTTGGTGGTCTTTGATGTCTCAGGAATAAGCAGACATACTTCAGACATGACCATCAGACAGGGCAGTCAGTGAACTCCAACTCAACTGAGGCTGAGGAGTGATTTGGGAAAAATACTAAAGAATCTTTACATTGTATTTTTAATTATTCTTTATTTAATTGTATCTTTATATTGTCTATTTAATTATTCTTACGATGCATTAGAAAAAGTTGTCCAGAAGGAAAAATGAGAGTTCGTCTTTAAATGGCTGTTGGAACAGGATGATCTTTAAGGATGATGCTGATGCCTTAAGGAACCTAGAAATAAACAACACACTTTCGAGATGATATTGGTATAGGAGGTAATATAAAGGTTGGTCTTTATTGGAGGCCTCCAGGGGCAGATATGTAAAATGTCCACAAAATGCCCGCCCCTCCATGGGGTGAATACAGTTTTGTAAGTTTAGCAAATTAGCATAATTGACAAAAAGCACTAATTAGATATGTAAGAGGTGATGCAATTTCCCCCAGTTCAAGCACCTCCTAAATCCTTCCCCCTCAGATGGGACTAAACTTTGTTGATGAAAATGTGTCTCAAAGAGCTGTTTTCAGCCTTGGTTTCTAAGGAGAATCAAGATAGCATAGGGGCCTTGGAATGTGTTTTGTCTTTCTGCCTAGGAAAATACTGAAGCTAAGCTACAATAATAGACTACAGAGCTACAAATATATGTGTAAAGAATACAGAGAATATATAAAAGAAAAAAAGGCAAAAATCAACACAGCATCAATGCCTTCCAACCAAAATCATTTTATGATTCAGATTTCTAATGAATTAGCTTCTAATTGGAGCATCATCCTCATGATCCTCACCGTACCTGGCTGTTGATTTGTGCTGTAAGAACCCCAACTCAGGTACTTCGCTCACTGATTTTTAGCATCTGGGACCCACCTGTGTTGGCAGAGGAAACTAAAATGTGATGAAAATCTATTATTTTCATAATCTGATGGAAATCCCACTCCCTGTGCTCCGAACTCACTGCTGCTGCAGGGGAGGCACAACGGGCTCTGCTCTCAGTCCTCTCAGCAGTCAAGAGCCAGGCTACAGGACACTATGTCCTGCCTGGGAAAAGGAAGGAGGCCAGATCCCGATGCTGCATCGCCCTGAGCATGCAGTGGGAGCACAGCATTAAGGACAACACCGAAATGCTGCACACAGACAGGCCCCTGCATGATGCCGTGGTGCTCCTGGGGGTTGATGGGCTGAGCCCTGAGAACACAGGGCTGTGCCTTGGAATGGGCCCTAAGGATCATCCAGTCCAAGAGCAAGACCTTGGTGTCTGTATTTTGCAGAGGAATCAATAACAGCTCTGGGTTTATGTTCGCTTATTCACAGATCATTCCCTGGGAGAATGACAGCAGATCCACCCTGACATAGAAATACATCACCCATGAGGATTCAGTGTTGACCACCCCCAGCAAGAATGTGCTGTGGGAGAACACGGACACCTTCAAATGGGCCTTGAGGAGCTGGTCCCCGTGCTCCAAACCCTGCAATGGAGGTGAGCAACGAATGAGGCACCTGTAACAGGGGACAAATTACCAAAAATTGGGGGGAGACAATGATTTAGCCTCCCTTGGCCTCCCCTTTTTAACAGCAGTGTGTTATTTTTGGGCCCAAGCTTAAAAAACCAGAAGGGCATGATTGTTTCCAAGTGTCACACTTTCAGCCTAGGAAAAAAAAAAGGCCCTTTTAGGGCTCCAAAGCCACTTTGGAAGTCCAGACTAAGGCAGTCTTGCTTCTGAGCATTTCCTGTACTTGTGGCGTACCCATGGTTCTTAGGCAAGGAATGGGGATTGCAAATTCCAAAATATCTGTCCTGTAATGTTTTGCCGTTTAATTGGCAAAAAATCTCCTATTTAAACCAACCATTCTTACAAGGACCTGTTTTTCCCAATTCCTGTGACATGTTTCCCAGGGTTCTAGCACACCAAGTCTGGGTGCTGCAGGAAGAGCAACCACAAGATGGTTCATCGCAGCTTCTGTGGAGGCAGCAAAAAGCCAAAGCCCATCCATAGGATATGCATCCTGGAGTGCCTGGAGCCCCTGTGAGTGTGGCTGGGCACAGAGAGCAGGGATTGCTCCTCGGGGCAGGGCAGGCCCAGCCACACTGGGTGGAATAAATTTGGTGGGATGCTGCTGGCTTTCCAGCCTGGAGTTCCTGAATATGGAGGGGAGTTTCTACCTCTGTAAGAACAGGTAGTGATCTGAGGGGGTGGTTGTAGGATATTTTTCATACATATTAAAAAAAAAAAAAATATATATATATCATAAAGCCATGGAATGCGCTGGGTTGGGAGGGACCTTGAAGCTCATCTCATTCCCAACCCCTGCCACTAGGCCAGGCTGCTCCAAGCACTGTCCAACCTGGCCTCAAAGACTTCCGAGCATGAGGCAGCCACAGCTAGATAACAGATAGGTGTTCATGATGTCTGACTCCATTTTTCATCCTAGCTGGGCAGCAGATGAGTGGGAACACTGCAGCAAAACCTCTGGGAATTCTGTCTATTAGCTCTGCACGGAGTGCTGCATCCAGCCCCATCCCAACAGCACCAACTGCTCTGTCCATGCCAAGTTCTGGAGCAGGGTTAGAGCCAACAGTCCTGCAACTGGGTGTCGTGGAAAGCCAGAGCCCAGTCCCAGTCCTGAAAGCCAACTGGCTGGGACACAGGATTTGCACCCAGTGCTGTGACATGGCACGTCCTGAGCTGTTCCCTGTGTCTGGCAGTGCTCGGTGACCTGCAGGGAGGGGACTAAGAGCCCACAGATCTCTGCCATGCTGGGGCCAGGTGCAATGGGGAATGGCCGGAATCTGTGAGGGTTTGTAAACTTGCTGCCTGTGATGGTAAGAGAATGGCTGGAATAGCTGCAATGTGGGGAGGAATTCCTGCCTGGAGAGCACAATGCTGGCGGAGGGGTCACACACAGAATCCGGCTTTTTTCCAGTGGTCAGCTCAGAACACTCTGGATGGCACAGCTCCAGGCAGTTGGTGCTTCCTCACGCCAGTGTCTGTCCCACAAATGTGCATAAACAGGGTTTAACCACATCGGCCCAAGTTTGTTTGCACAAATTGAAGCAAGAGGTGAAGGTCAATCCAAAGCCAATCCTGCTTGACCTCCAAATCCCAGCATAAAGTCTTCAAGCTGCCAACTGAGGGACTAAACCCACATAAAAATGGAACCAAGAGCATTAATGAGATTCCTGGGAATCCCATTACATTGTTGTAATATAATTTTTAACAGATTTTTAAGCTTTTTTGACAATAATGTATTTCTTTCTTTGGATGATTCACTCGGTGGGATTTGGGGTTTATTTGGATTTTAATTCCCTCACGGTGGCCCTGACACTGCTCAGGAGCTGGTAGGAAAAGCAGTCAGAGCTCCTGGCAGGCACAGGGTGTTTTCCCCCAGAGTGGATCCAGATGATGCTCACCAGCCTGGCCAGGAGGGATCTGCTTTAACTCCTGTCTTCTGCCAAGGACAGGATGTTTTCAATTGATTTAAATCATATTCCAGTAGCCTCATCTCCCAGTGATTCCCTGGGGAACCAATCTGCTCTCCCACCCCATCTGCTCTCAGTTCCCACCCAGCCAGTGCCAACTGTGCAGAGGAGAATTTGTACTGCCAGCAGCAGTAGAATGACACAAGCACTTACACCCGAGGACTTGGATTGCCCCTTTGGATGATGCTGGTTGCTGTGATTTATATAATTCCATACATTTAGCTGCTGAAATTTTCAGCCCAGGGGCTTTGGCTGACACAGCAGCACAAAGATTGTTCTCTTGTGTGGTGCCTAGATTTGTGTTTCAGCTTTGCTAGTTTAGAAAAATTATACTTACAGCCCTGAAGTCCATGCTGAATTCCCACTGGAATAGCCTCACAGTGCCTCACGGAGCATAGACACTCCCATGCAGAGCTGCCTATTTAACACCAGGTTTGTCAGGTGTTAAACAGGAATAGCAAAGGTTCCAGGAAACCTCAGTGGGATCACGAAAAGGACAGGTTTATATTCCATAGAATGTTCTGTTTATAGTCCTTGTCCCCCAGTCCCCCTGCTGTCTCTTGTGGGGCATTTGATCGAGTTCCCTGGAATTCAGCTGATTTCACCCACCCTGAGGTCAGGCTCCAGTTGATATTTTAAAGTACAAAAAGCAGTGACCAGATGCTCTCCTGGCTTGTGGTGAGGCAGCACCTGTGCCCAGGTGAGGACATCTCTCCCTGCAGAAAGCTGATTTCATTTCAGTCTCAGGAACGGCCTCTGGAAGTTCTTTTCCCTGAGGAAAGGGATGCACATACCTGCCTTCAGGGCACCTCAGGTCTGACCCACCTGTTAGAGATTTCCATCAGTTCTGCAGTTCTGGCTGGGTCCCTGAACAATTTCAAACTTAATCCAAACAAAATTTTATTCAACTATAAGCTTTTATTTTAAGGCATCTCTGAGGGCTATTGCTTGGGATTTAATTTCTGTGAAGGAAGATTCCCTTGGCTTTAATGCTGCTGATGGGTGGTGTCCTCAGGATGGAAGGGAAGGGATTTGGGGTGGGTAGGACACACCTGGTGGGTGTGTGGGAGCTCTGGCAGGGTGGGACTGGCAACTGCTGTCTGAGCAGCTCCGAGAAAATGTTGTGCCAGCATTCCCAAGCGCCAGCTGTTTCTTGGGGTATTTTTGGGGTGTCAGTGGCATCTGTCTGGGGTGAAGCATCTCTGGGTGCCTCTTCAGAGCAACTCATCGCTAAAGAGCCACAGGCAGACTTTTATCCATGTCCATCCAAACACTGCCCAGGCATCCTAGTGCCCATTGCTGGGTTCCCTTCCCTGGGATGTGTGTTCTGCATGCTGCATGCCATGGGCAGGACACTACAGGGCACAGCCTGGAAATTCCCTGGAAATACGAAGGACAGGAGGTGCTGGTTTGCTTTCTGTGGCTCCTGGCCTCCTACTGCCCCACATTCCCTGGCCAGCTGGGATGCATGGAGGAAACACCAAAGGAACATTCCTGGCAGTGAGCAGGAGTTGCCAAGGGCTCTGTCCAGCTCTGGGCCCAAAAAAGCAGCCCTGGCCTCAGCAGCCTCCCTGATTTTGGGCTGTAAACACTCACCGGTAGGAAACGCCCCACTGCAGGCAGGACCAGCTATTGACACTCTCCAGAACATTTTTGCCATGGACCAAGTGAACCCTCAGGGCTCATTTTGCTCATTTCTCCCTGGAAAGGGACGTTGCATGAGCGCCTTCACTGCCACTGGGTATGTGAGAGATAAAATAATGTTTTATTTCAGCCATAAGAATGTGTACTTATGTCACATAGGCAAAGATGTAGCTAGCACCAGGCTAGGCCTCGTGAGCATGGGGGGGAGGAAAAGGGGAGTTAACCAATGCTTGCTACTTAGAGGGATAGAAAGGGGAGGGGAAAGGAGGTGCCAGTTTGAGCGCAGTAAGCGCAGAAAGAATGTGTTCCTAATCAATGGGAAAAAAGGACAGATACCCCACTGACTGCGGAAGGGTATAAAAGTTTGTGCATTTTAGAGAGAGGTGTGCCTCCTCAGTGAGATGCACCTGACTCAGCTGACTTGTTTATATCAATACAGTTTTGCTTTGATGACTTTGTCCTCTTTCAACTTCACCAGCAAGCGAGTCTTTCTCACAAGTAGATGCTGGAACGGGCAGAAAATCAGGATTATTATAAAAGTTTTGCACTGCCATCATCAGGTCCCAGCCAGTTATGTCCTAGAGACTTTCCAGGGTCTGGTGTTTAAAGCAGCATTAGCATAAAAAAAGGAGCTGTATTTGGACAGGAATTACCTTGCTCATGCCAGCCATTCCCATCCCAGGTCAGACATTCCCCTTGACTCTGATATTGGCTCAGCTGGTTGGAGCAGGGTGCTAAGAATGCCAAGATTGTGGGCTCAATCCCCACGTGGGCCAATCACTTAAGAGTCACACTTGATGATCTGTGGGGGTCCCTTTCATCTTGGAATATCCTGTTGTGATAAATGAGTGAATGATAAATGCTGTCTTTTGCATATATGGTTTTAACATTTATATGTGATAATGTACTATGTAGTGATAACGCGGAAAAGACTCCACAACTCGGAAGTTGCACAGTAGGTATGTTTTAATCAGCTGAGGCGCATGGGGGAATCTCTCCTCCAAGGACATGTGGCTCTTGACTTAGTATTTATCCAGTTACAAACTACATATGCATTAAATTACACAATATGCCTATACATATTCATTGCCTGTCCCCACTTCGTATTATAATTAGCTCTAAAGTTATTAACATATCAGTTCACTTGCGCAGTGCCGCCTGGTGGTCTCAGGCCGGGGTCTCTGGGATGAAGTAAAGGTCTTCCTCAGATGAAGTAAGTAGTCTTCCTTGGGTTGAACTTTTTACCTCGCCTTCTTGCATGTGCTCTCTGAGTTCCTGGCCCAAGTCCAAACCCCAGAGCTGGTTTGGGCTGGTTTCAGGGTCTGAGCAGGATCTTCAGTCACGGTTTCTTCCCCTTGTCAATGGTCTGCACCTCCCTTTTGCTTGGCAAGCGCAATAAATGTTAAGCAAGCAATATGCATTGTTTAGCAAGCAGCTACAAAATTCAGCAATACCAGCAATACCGTAATCAATAGTTGATTTTAAAATTCTAAGCCCCCTGTATCAGTAGAAATAGTGTTAAGGTAAAATGTAGTTAAGTAGAAATGAGATTAAGGTAAATTGTAACTTCAAAATAGTTGTAATATTGTAAGAAATGTATTAATAAACACATGGTAATAAATGTCTTTTGAGTTGAGAGACTACAGAGCCAGGAACCAGATATCTTAGAGAAACAAGATAAACCGCATGCATCCCAAGAAGTCTGTTATCTCATCAAAACTCACACCTCCCAAGGAAGCTGTCAGCTGCAAATTAGGCTGGAGACTGGGGAGGCACCGGAGAGAGGGCACCTGTCTTCAATTCTGAAACTATCCAGAGGACTGAAGCTGCGTCCTGCCCTGCTGGCGGAAAGGGAGCAGAGACCCGGGAAAGTTGAGTGAAGTGCAAATTACTTTCTGGGCTTAATGAATATGTAACAGTTTAAGAGAGTACTTAAGTCCACCGTGAAATGAATGGAGCCGCCTCTGGCAATATTGCCAAGCGCCCCAGCGCTGTGATGTGCCTTTGTTCTACTAATAAATGTTCAATATTATACTGCTAAAAATTCAGCTCCTGAATTCATTTTTCTCACTGTGATCTAGAAATGAAGAGCGAATATTTCAGCTGGAAAAGTCTCTCCTCCACCCCCCTATTCCCAGACACCCTACTCCAGAGGGGGTCCACCCTAACCCCCTCTTAGAACCCCTCCTCCAGAGGGGAGGGCCTCCCTAACCAAGCCTCCCGGGGCCCTCCCCTTAGGAGGGCGCCCACCCTAACCCCATTGCCCCCAGACCCCCTACTGAGGAGAGCACCTACCCTGACCCCCAGCCCCAACCCCCTCGGGAAGCCCCCAGGCTGGTGTCGCGAAATCCGGAGATCCGGCAGTGCCGGCCGGAGCTTGTAAAATGCATGGCAGGGGACCCACCGAGCGGGCCCAGCCCCCTGTGGGGTCTTGAATAAGGGCGGGCTGTGCCGGGCTCTGGCCCTCTGGGCTTTATTCGCCGGCACCTCGAGCTCCGAAGCTGCGGAAAGAGGGAGAGGAGCAGGAGGAGATGGCAGTATGCGGGGTATGCAGAGGAGCAGGGAGGGGAAGGGGAAGATTAGATTTGAGGAGGTTGGCTTTCGCATTTAAATAGAAGTTACTAATTTGCTTGTTACATGTTTCTATAATTAAATAGTTATGAAATTAATTATACTCCTGGTCGTTTGGCTAATCTAAGCTATTTGTTGATCCAGTTGATTTGTTTGTCTGATATCAGGTTTCATTGTTTAAATCTATTAAGTTAATAGTTAATCAGTTCATTATGTTCATTATTAATAAATTTATGGTTAGGACTGTTGTACAAAATGGAGAATTGGGGAATCTTCCAGAATATCTATGATGTAATTATAAGGGGAGGGTTTAAGACCTTATTTACATAAAGGAAATAATCAAGAACTGTCATTGGATGTTCACTGGAGCAGTAAGAAGAACCTAGACATCAGCGAGCCAATCGCGATGCTTTGGTTGGGTGGGGAAAGGGGCGGCCTGGAGGTGGGGATTGGGGGAATAAAATATATCGCCCAAGGCTGCGAGGAGAGCCTCTGACCGGGTCTGTCTTACATCAAGCTTCCAGCGCTGCACCCTTTGTTTTGTGCAAGGCAAATTGCCGGAAGAGGTGTTTTGTTGTCAGTTAAATTTGTTTTCGGTAATAAATTTGCATTAAAAGCTCAATCGTGAGCCCGTTTTTAACAGAAAGGTTGGGTGGGGGATAGAGGGATAGAGAAGGAATAGAGGAGGGGTTAGGTTGAGTAGCACAGTAGGGACGGGAGAGGAACGGGGGGGTGGGTCCTCCGTGAGGAGGTGGCAGTGGGAGAGGGAAGGCGAGCAAAGGGTGAAGAAGGACGGTGGTACAGGACGGGGAACCGAAGCCCCGCACTTCACCTGGATCCCACCGAGAGAGCCCAGCCAGTGAGGCCATAGGTAGTAAATGGCGGGGCGAGAGGTGGTGTCTGGGGTTTAAAACATCCTGGTCCTGCCCTGTGCAGCTGCCCAGGCAGCCCCACGCACCTGAGCCGGCTGCGCCCCACCCGCCCTTGGCGACGGAGCCGCGCCTGCCCCACCCTGTGCGGGACGATCATCTCGGGATGTGGCAGGATGATTGCTCGGGCCCCGTCCCTCACACCTGTGCCGGCCCCACTCCTCACACCTAAGCTGGCCTGGGGGCTGCTCCCAGCACTGCGCAGAGCCCGAGGCGCTGAGGTGGGGCCGGGACTGGGACCGGGGGTTTTGGTCCACAACCTGCCGGTGTCTGCGTGGGGTCTCGGGCGGTGCTGCCTGTCTCTGGCAGGCAGGGTAGGGGTTCCGGGCCCCGAGGACCAAGGAGGGATTGGGGCCAGGATCGGGACCAGGACCGGGATCGCCGCGGGTTAGAGCACGGTGCTGCCCCTCTGGCTGCAGGGAGAAGGGGCTCTGCCCTACGGCCGGGCATGGGAGAAGGGCTGCAGTGGTGCTTCCATCGTGCAGCCGCTGGATCGCAGCTGCAAGTGGCTGGGTCGTAGGGATTGCCCGTGCCGGCCCCGGGACCCCAAACCCTGCAGCTCCCTCAGCGTCGCCCGCGCCTCCCGACCCACGGTGCTGTTGGGGTGTCCTGGCAA
>VZTI01002707.1:0-12072 GCA_013397865.1 Struthidea cinerea
GGAGCCGGGTAGACCTGTTCGCCGAAGGACGTTTCATAGTCGGGTAGACCTGACTGTGAACTACTCTATGAAAACGTGGTAGACCTGTTTCCTCTTTTGCCTACACGCCGCCGGGATGTCCTGTTTATGTTTCTGGGCATATCCAGTGGCCACGACTGGACCCGGAGCAGCGTCGACCTACCAGCCGAGCCTTGCTCCGGACCTGGGTATACCTTGACTGCCAGGTGTCTCCACAGAGTCAGGAAGACCTTGCCACCGAGCGCCATTTCAGAGCCGGGTAGACCTGGCAGCCGACTGCCCCTGTGTACACGGGTAGATCTGTTCACCCTTTTCCTAGACACTGCCGGGCTGCCATGTCGACGTGTCCAGGCATGGCTCGCAGCTGTTCCTGGCTTTGGAGATGGGCAGACCTGGCTGCCAAGTATCGTCCTGGAGCCAGATAGACCTGGCTGCCAAGGAACCCCTCGGAGCCGGATAGACCGTTCATCATTTTTCTAACCAGCACCTGGCGGAAACCCTCAGCCCTGTAGCACCCTGGATAGAGCTAGCAGCCCCATCCTGCCCAAGAACCGAATTTCAAAATCAATAAATATTTAAGACAAGAAACAAAGTGTTTTGGTTTTTTTTCTTTTTTTTGGAACAAGACACGTAGCCAAGAAAAATTTTATTTTCTCTTGTGCAGCCAGACCACTTCTTGCTATGCTCTAACCTTTGCTCAGCCTGCCCACACACTCAACCCACTGAAACCGCCCCCGGGTCCCACACAATTCCCAAAACACAAAATACCTCGAGGAAGAGCAGGGAGGGGAATCATGTAAATGTGGAAGAACTCATCATGGAACTCCCGATCCTCGGCATGACTTGCCCGGTTTTAGAATTGGTCTTTAAAAGTCTGAGGTCTTTTTGTGTCGCTGAGTGCAGGGAACGCACGGGGCAGCAGAGGACAGCCAAATACCATCCCTGCGACACACAGAGGTGTTCCCAGAAAAATCCAGACAGAAGCAGAGACAAACGGACACAGAGAAACACACACAAACACAGAGACCGGACATAGCTTTGCTGAAGGACTTCATTGATCATTTAAGGGAAATGGCCCTAGGCTCCAAGGGGATGACAGGCGTCCTCCAGAGATGATCATAGCCTCATGCCGCTGGAGAGGGACAGGACATGGGTGTCAACATTTCCAATCCTAAAAGACAGGGGCAAATGTGACCCTCCCCTTATGCCTGCCCCTCTCTCTGCAGGCGCTGCTCACCTAGTCATCCAGAGAGGCAGCCAGGCACTTCTGTTGTGCAAGACCCACCAGCTTTTCAGCCACAGGGGGCTGGGGACAAAGGCAGCGTTAGAAACACAGTAGGGGGCACTGGGCTGCACTGGGAGGAAAGGGGAAAGGAAAGGGGTCCTTGGGGAAGGGGCCTGCGGGGAGCAATGGGGTGCAGGAGCTGCTGTGCTGCTGCCCAGAAGCAGTGGGGTCCTGGCCAAGAGGCACAGCTGGGGCAGGGACTGTGTCCTGGGTCATCCGGGTGGTGCTGGGGTGACAGGGATGAGAATGCAACAGGGGCCCCGAGAAAGGGGGTTCCTGGAAAAACTCCATGAGGGAGAGGTGTTGTCTAGGGTGTCAGTGGGGGTGCACTGGGCTGTTCTGGGACAGACTGGGATGGCCTGGAGTGTGTTGACCATGCAGGGGGACGGTCTGAGGCCAGCAGACATCGTGATACCCACCAGTGGTGTTTTCAGGATCTTGACATTGTCTAAATTAATCTCCAGAGAGACCAGGAGATGTCCCCACGGCCAGCCAGGGACAATAGGACCAAACTGCCCCCCAGTTCCTAGAGAGGATGCCCTCCAATCCCAGCACCCCACTCACCTCCCGGAGATAATTTTCAGTTCTTTGCAGGAGTGCCTGGAAAGGAGAACAAATTTTGGTCTGGATTGGACCTTGTGGGGCTGTGGGAGGACATGGGTGCAGGGAGCAGGGTGTGGGTGGAGGCAATGGGATGGGAATTCAGGGCCTCCAAGGAGAATCAAAGACACTGAACTGGGGTGACTTGCAGAGCCCAAGGGACTCGGCTGGGAGTGTGGAAGGGGCCCTGGAAGGATTCAGGGGAGAAGAAAGGAATTTCAGTGTATGGACATGGGATTGCAAGGGAGAGGCTTGGTGGGGACAGAAAAAACAGGACAGATGAGGACAAAAACCAGTGGGATTGGGAGATGGTTTGGGAGTAGGGGGTGAGTCCAGGAATGGTATCAGGAGACAGCGCTGCAGTGGCCAGGGAGAAAGGAAAGGACTGAGGGGAAAAAGGAAAAAAGGAATTGGGAATGACTAGTGGAAAGGCATTTGGGCAATACAACAAAGAGGAGAACCTGGGGAGGAGATGTCTGGGGAGGTCAAAAGGATGGGATGGTGAGGACAGAAAGGGCAGGGTGTGGGGACACTGTGACATTGGGGCCTCACCTTGGCCTATGCCGGGGGCACAGCAGGGTGGAGAAGAGCAGGGCCACGCTGAGCACAGCCACCTTCATCTTCCTCTCGCACTGGGCAGCGCTGGCTGAGGCTGCACCGGGCCAGGAGCACCTTTATCCCTGCCGGGACTCCTCCCTGCGCCCTCCCCGACAGCCCCCAGGCCAAAGCCTGGCTTGGCACAGCCCCCAGCCCTGGCCACAAGCCCGGCCCTGGCACAGAGTCCATCCTACCTGTGGCATGGATCCAAGCCCTTCCCTGGCAGCTCTCCAGGTTCCTGAACTGGGCAGCTGCCCCTGGAAGGGCTCAGGCACCTGTGGGGTCTGAGAGGGGTGGGCAGGGAGACGAAGGCAGCTGGATCCCTACTCCAGCACAATCAATCCTCCAACGACCCCCCTGAGCCAGATCCCTGCATCTCCCAATGCTCCTCCCTTCCCAGAGCTTTCCCTGCAGGACAGTCCAGAGCTGACTCCAGCCCCAAACATGGCATGTGGGAGAACAATGGGGCCATGGGCAATAGGATCAGTTGGGTAACTGGATCTCCAGGCAATGGGGGATGGTGATCACCTGCAGACAAAGCTGAGGCTCGGGGAATGGCTCAGTTGTAGCACTTCCCATATCCACACCACCCCAGTTCCCAGCACTGCAGGAATCAAACTGGTCCAGTATCCAGCCCCACAGCAGTGTCCAGAGGGGAATAACCCTTGCCCTACCTCTCACCCTGTCATACCTGCAGCCACTCTGGACAGAGCACCTGGCTCCTGCTCTGCTCAGCTGCCCCACACACAGAGTCCAAGAGTCCCCATCCATAACAAGGCTCCAACTCCACCACTGCCCCAGGATGGGACCTGGACACAGCTCCCCAAGGCCCTTGTCCCCACAGAGTGTCCCTGGAAAGCCCTGGCCAGCGGAATACCAGGACAGTGGAAATCCAGGCACATAGGGACACACACACAGAGCTATATGTTTGCTGAAGGGGTTTATTGATCATTCAAGAGAAATGTTCCTGGGCTCAAGGGGAAACGGGAGTCGTTCAGGGATGATCATCTCCTGATGCCTCCGGAGTGGACTGGACATGGATCTTACCAACACTTCCAATCCTAAAACACAGAGCCCAGAACATGACCCACCAGGACCCAATGGGACAGGAGAGGGGCCTTGTCCACACCCCTCTCTGCAGGCACTGCTGACCTACCCAAGGAGAGCAAGAGCCAGGCGTTTCTGCCGCAAAGAACCCAACAGCTTTTCAGCCCCAGGGGCCTTGGGACAAAAAGCACACATTAGAGACACACTGGGGGGCACTGGGCTAGACTGGGAGGAAAGGGGAAAGTTAGGAGGTCCTTGGGGAAGGGGCCTGTGGGCAAAAATGGGATCCAGGAGCTGCTGTGCACCTTCCCAGAGTGGGGTCCTGGCCAAGAGGCACAGCTGGGGCTGCATACTGGGCCATCCGAGGGGGGCTGGTGTGACAGGGATGGGACTGCAATGGGGGTCCTGGGCAAGGGGTTCCCTGGGAAAACACCATGAGGCAAGGGTGCTGTCTAGGGTGTCAGTAGGGGTGCAGTGGGCTGTGCTGAGACAGACTGGGATGGCCTGGAGTGTGGTGGTCATGTGAGGGGAGGGTCTGACACTGGCAGAACTCCTAGTACCCACCAGAGGCGTCTTCAGGATCTCAATGTTGTCCAAATCCACCTGCAGAGAGACCAGGAGACCTCACTGGTCACTGGGATGCCCCCAGTGCCAGCAAAGGATGGGAGGACTAAACTGCAACCCCCATTCCCAGAGGGGATGCCTTCCAATCCCAGCACCCCACTCACCTCCCGGAGATAATTTTCAGTTCTTTGCAGGAGTGCCTGGAAAGGAGAACAAACAGTGGGTCTGGACTGGAACCAGATGTGTTGCTGTGGGGGGACATGGGTGCAGGGACCAAGGGGGGGGCAGAGGCAATAGAATGGGAATTCAGGGCCTGCAAGGCAATTGTGGTGTGGCAGGGGGGACCCAAAGACACTGACCTGGGGCGAACTGGGGAGGCCAAGGAACAGGGCTGGGGATGTGAAAGGGGCCATGTGTGAGATGCAGGGGAGGAGAAAGGAATTCCAGTGTAGGGACATGGGAGTGCAACGGAGTGGGTTGGAGTGGACAGAAAATGAGGAAAGAAATGATCGGACTAGGAGAGGGTTTGGGAGTGGGCGGTGAATCCAGAAATGATGCCAGGAGACACCCCCTGAA
Organism: Struthidea cinerea; assembly: GCA_013397865.1. Taxonomy (NCBI): domain Eukaryota; kingdom Metazoa; phylum Chordata; class Aves; order Passeriformes; family Corcoracidae; genus Struthidea; species Struthidea cinerea. Next base: position 4,688 of record VZTI01002707.1, read on the forward strand.
GTGGCCAGGGAGAAAGGCAAAGGAGTGAAGGGAAAAATGGAAAGAAAGGAATTGGGAATGGTCACTGGGAGGGCATTCATAGACCCTGTGTAGGACAAAGAGGAGATCCCAGGGAGAAGATGTCTGAAGACACCAAGAGGATGGACTGGGAGGCAGGATATAGGGACACCGTGACATTGGAGCCTCACCTTGGCCTGTGCCGAGGGGTACAGCAGGATGGAGAAGAGCAGGGCCACACTGAGCACAGCCGCCTTCATCTTCCTCTTGCACTGGGCAGCGATGGCTGAGGCTGCAGCGGGCCAGGAGCACCTTTATCCCTGCCGGGACTCCTCCCTGCGCCCTCCCCGAGTGCCCCCAGGCCAAAGCCCGGCTTGGCACAGCCCCCAGCCCTGGCCACAAGCCCGGCCCTGGCACAGAGTCCATCCCACCTGTGTCACAGATCCAAGCCCTTCTCTGGCATTTCTCCAGGTTCCTGCACTGGGCAGCTGCCCCTGGAAGGGCTCAGGCACCTCCGGGGACCGAGGGGGGTGGGCAGGGAGACGAAGGCAGCTGGATCCCTACTCCAACACAATCCATCCTCCAACATCCCCCCAGAGTGCTGAGGGATTGTGATCACCTGAAGACAAGGCTGAGGCTTGGGGAATTACTTAGGTATGGCACTTCCCACATCCACACCACCCCATTTCCCAGCACTGCAGGGCCCAAACTGATCCTGTCTCCGGCCCCAGAGCAGATTCCAGAGGGGAATATGCCCTGCCCTGACCCTCACCCTGTCACACCTGCAGCCATCGTGCTTTCCCAGACCACCTGGGTCCCACTCTGCACAGCTGCTCTATGTGGGAAGTTCCAGGGACCCCACCCCCAATAAGGTTCTCACACCAGCACTGTCCCAGGCTGGGACTTGTCCACAGCTTCCCAAAGCCCCTTGTCCCCACAGAGTGTCTCTGCAATGCCCTGGCCCTGGGCCCAGGCCAGTACTCACCCAGAGCAGGATGTGCCCATCCCAAGGGATGTGGGGGAGTGGGTGTTTGTCCCCAGGTAGCCACTCAAAGCTAAGTGGGCAAACAGGTGCCCAGTCAGGAGGAGGGATGTTGGTCCTCTGCCAGCATCTCTGATAAGCCCTTTTTACCCAGGGCCTGAGGCACCAGGAAGACATTCAGCATTCTGTGGCATCCAAAAAGTGAAAATCCACTGAGAAGTGGTTCCCGAGAGCTGTCCATGGCTGTGATTCCTGTTTGACATTCCGCAGCATTAGTGCAGGGCTCTGCTTCTCTCTTTCCACAGGACACTGCAGATCCAGCAGAGATGTGTAATGGGCCAGCTGGGAAAACATTTCAGGCAACTGCCTTGGCAGTTGGCTCTGGAACTTGTCCAAGGAGCTGCAGGGCCCAGGGAGATTTTCCTGTGGAGTACGCCAGGGATGAGAGACCAGAGTGTCCCTGTGGGAGATTCTTGAACAGATGGACAAGTGCTGTGACATCATTGGTGTGCTGACGTGGTCTTGGAATGGAACTCAGGAAGTGTCCACAGGGTCAAATTGGAGAACAATGGCCAAGGAAAGCTCCAGGCTGCCTTGGAGATGCCAGCTGGGAGGATGGTATTGGACAGCCACTGACCACATGCCAATAGCCCGGGGAGAGCAAGCTGGACATGCACAGAGGCTCCCAGTGTGGGCAGTTTGGCCTTGCAGCTTCGGGGACCCCATGGGAATGTCCCTGCCTCCCACAGAGCTGTGTCTGAGCTGTGCAGAAACTGTCCCTACAGCTGTTACCAGCATTTCAGGAATGAGGTATTTCCCCTCTTTGATTGACTGGTACTTCAGCGTAAACAATTTACAACACAGTCCTCAGCACAGGAAAGACTCAGACCTCATTGAGAAGTTCCAGAGGAGGCCAAGATGCTCCAAGTGTTGGAGCATATCTGTGACAGAGACAGGATGGGAGAGCCGGGGCTCTTCAGCCTAGAGCAGAAAAGGCCGTTGGGACACCCCATTGTGACCTTTCAGAACTTCAGGGCAACTCGTAGGAGACATAGGGAGAAATGCTTTAGTAGGGCCTGTCCCAACTGGAGAAGGGGAAATGGGTTTAAACCATAAGAGGTTAAGTTCAGACTGGAAATAAGAAAGAAATTTTTAATGCTAAGGGTGGTGAAATGCTGGCACAGGTTTTCCAGAGACCCAGTGGATACCCCATCCCTGGAAAGAATCCTGGCCTGGTTGGACAGGCTCTGAGCAACATGATGGAGCAAAAAATGCCTCTGTTCCCACCCCACAGGAGGCCCTGCCCTGTGGTGTCAGGTACCGGAGTGGTTGGTGTCTCTTGTCGGATGCAATTCCCCCAGGGAGCAGAGGGAACACACAGCACCACAGTTGGCAGGAACATACTCCCATGGAAACAGGAATATTCGGGATCAACAGACTCACACTGCCCAATTTGGCCTCTTTGTAAATGGACACAAGTGTCAGAAGAGACTGAAAACCCGGAGGCCCTGCAGTGTCTCCGATTCCTGTTAGTTCAATGAGGCCTCACAGTATCCCAGGGTCCTCTTTGTGCCACAAGGTCCCACAGTGTCCCAGGGTCCCTTTGGTTCCATGAGACCTCATAGTGTCACAATAGATCCTTGGTTCCATGAGGCCCCACAATGTCACAAGGATCCCTGGACACCACGAGGCCCTGAGGTATCACAATAGTCCCTTGGCTCCAAAAGGCCCCACTGTGTCACAGATGCCTCTGGATTCCATGAGACCCCACAATTTCTTAGGCTACCTTTTTTCTGGGACACCCCACAGTGTCACAATGGATCCATGGTTCCATGAGGCCCAGCAGTGACATAATGCCTCCTAAGTTCCATGAAGCCCCATAGTGTCACAATGATTCCTGGTAGGCATGAGGCCCCGAGGGATCACAATGGATCCTTGGTTCCATGAGGTCCTGTTGGAATCCAGAATGCAGAGAATATCTCTCTGCCTGTTTTGAAGGATTCTAGCCCCCTGGACAACTGTCTTTGACCTTCACCCACGGAGAAAATTATCTACCCTTTGGGAAGAGTTAGAGTCTGCACTGGTGTGAACTAGATGATAGAATGTTATGTAAGATTATCACAAGGTGAAAATTTAGGGTCTTTGGGTTTGTTAATATAGTAAATAGATAAAAAGTAAAAAACTTCAAAATGGAGGATTGTTGTTGCTCTCCAGGCCTTCTGTTTCTTCTTCTATCACTCCATATTCTGCAGCAGAAGTAGTTTAAGGTGATTGGATAAAGAATTCCGCAGTTCCTGTGTACGTGACAAAGTGAGTTATGGAACATTGGTGGAAAAGTGAAAATATCTTTTGTTTTACGTTTTTATTGGATAATTTACCTTTAAAAAGACTGTCTAATCTTGATAATTCAGCTTTCTCCTGCATTCTCTGCTCTGTGCTGTGTCTGGGTCACGCTAGTGACTCTATTTCTCTGATAAGACTTAATAAACAACTATCTGAGAGCAGAGACTGTTGAAGTTCCTGTTCGTCTCTTGAATTCCTGGCAAAGACACTAAAACTCTCCCCCATCCGGGGAGACATTAATTAAGGCACGGAAAGTGTCCGGCCCCACAGTACCACAGTTGTCCCCTTGGTTCCATGAGACTCTGTAATGCCAAAGGGCCCTCTGGATTGCACAAAACTCCACAGCATCACTGGGTTCCTTTGGTTGCATGCATACCCGCAGTGTCACAATGGCCCCACTGTTTCAAGAGTCCCTGCAGTGTCACAGACGAGCAGCTTTGGAGTGAGTGCAGCACCTGGGGAGGTTTGGCAGCAGTGCTGGAACAGGAGCAGCAGCTGTAGAGCAGGAGTGAAGAAGTGGAGGAGCAGTGGAAAAGTGGTGGAGAAGTGATGGAACAGTGGTGGCACAGGCCCCACAGCTGTGGAGCGGCGCCTGAGATGCTGAAGCTGCGGGACACAGAGTGGCTCTGCGCACTGTGTCCTGCAGGAGCCGGCCTCGCACACCAGTGATTCCCATCAGGCTGACCCACAGCGGGGGGCAGCGGCAGGAATTACTGCTAGGCTGGGGAAGGCACGAATCCGGAGCGTTTAATGGTGACTTGGGGTTTGATCCTTGTCACTGCAGCCCCATTTGGTGGTGCCGGGACCATTCCAGTTATTCTGAAGTCATTAAGTCAGGACAAACTTGGGACAAAAGGAATCAAACTGCCTTTCTTACTGCAGGGAAACACATCTTGGTAGAGATTTAATGATTTCTCATTTAGAAACCAAAGTGGGTCTATTGCTGGCCTGTGGTTTTGTTCTAAACCAGGGACAATTTCCAAATTACTGCAGTTTGGTGTGAGAAATGAGGAACACACCTCAACATCGAAATATTGGACATTGAGTGAAGAGCTGTTTGTGGCCATTATGATCAAGAAAACAATTGAAATTAATTGCCCTATTTCACTCTTTCTTCCTCTCTCGGGAATGAGCCTCCAGCTCTTCCTGCAGTTCTGCTTTCCATAATCTGCTCCTCTGGAGTTGGGATGTGTCAAACGAGCAGTGGGAAGAAGAAGGATAAAGGACCATTAAAACTGCCAACTTTCTTGTTGTAGCATCGGAAAATCCAGGATTTTGGAATTTCTGGTTTTCAAACTATTCAACCAAATCATAATTTTCTAACTTTTGTCAGAAAAAAGTTTTTTCTAACCTTCTGCCAGGGCAGAAAAACCTCCTGTGGCCCTATTTGGGAATTGATCCTCAGAGTTACCTCATTGCAGATGCTTTTTGTTTGGTTTTGCTATGAGGTGGCAGGAATATCAGCATAAGGAGGAGGGATGAGGGAAAGGGAAGAAACAATTCCTTTCTCTTTCCTTATGGAAAGTCTCCTCCAGAGGTTGCACTGCATCGGGAGACTTCCCGGGCCAAGGGCTGAGGGAAGGGATTCACCTGAGGCAGCTGAATCTTCTCTGTGGTTCGTAGTCCTGCTGCCCCCCCTGCACTCCGCAACCCTATGGAATGGTGGATTCTCCCTGCCTCTGTCAGGTGTTCATTATCAGGCACCAGCCTGCGAGCACCTGGTCTGAGCTGCCATGGTGCTTCTGGTGGTGGGGACCAGGATGGAGGAGTTCAGTGCAAACCTGGGAGGTTCCAGAGGCGTCAGAGATGTGTGGAGGTGACAGTGACAGCGTGATGGGATATGCAGATGGATACAGGGACAAGACAACACCTCTGGGGGAAACCTCTTGGAGATTTGGGGGAATTTTGTTTGGAAAGCACACACACACACAGACACAGCTTTACTGAATGGGTTTATTGATTATTCAAGGGAAATGGCCCAGGGCTGCAAGGTGATCAGGGGCATCCTCCAGGGACAATCATCTCCTCATGCTGCTGGAGTGGGACAAGACACAGTTGTCACCACCAGTTCCAATCCTAAAACACAGAGCCCAAAACATGCTCCCCCTGTCCACTGGGACATGAGACGGGGGCCTGTCACCCCTGGTTCTGTCTGCAGCACCATGGCTTGAATACATGGAAGTGGGAGTTGGAACCTCCCTGATGAGGGGAAGCTTGGGGACTGGAACTGGAAGGAAACCCAAAGGCCCCCAAGCATTTCTGCAGGAGAAGTCCTGCTCCAGTGCCTGTGGGGCAGAGCAGAAGGGCAGCTCGGACTTTCCACCCTGCTCAAGGCACTTCTGCTTGGCAGGAACAAACCCCACAAATCCTTTCCCTGAGCAGGAAGACACATCTCTTTGTCCATCCCAGCCTCTGAAAGGGACATTCAGGACTCCTGCATGGGTGGGATCAGTGGCCTGGCACAGCAGCCCCATGGCAGCATCAAGGATATGTCTCTGGTGGACACTGGCACAGAGTGTGCTCAGAAAGCCCCCATTCCAAAGGGGCAGTATGTAGGTGCTAAAAAGCTAGAAGCGGAGAAATTCTTCAGCCTTTTCTCAATATTCTGTGAGAAGACTGTCTTTCCCATGTAAACTATTTTAAACAAGGTCACAGTTTTATAAACGTCTTGCACCTGCAAGCTGTTTTGCAAGATTGTTATGGTTTTAACTTTGAAAATATTTTGGAATAGGTATCTTAGAACTTGGCCAATCCTCTCAAGGAGTGGATGGCCGAGGAACCAATTACCTATTGCCATTCAACACACTTTTGGGATCTATCCTATAGAAGTAGTTGGAAAACTACTAAAGCGCTTCCACTTGTTCACAAGCCTGGACTCTAAGTTGTTTCCTTTATCCGTCTCAGACGTGACAGCAACAGCAGTATCCACCCATATTTCTGGAGGGACGGCAGGATCCCACAGACTGCCTGTGCTGGAGGCCCAGGAAGGTCTCACTTGGAAGGAGTGGCCAAATCCCCCTCTCGGGACTGGCCCGGAGGCTCTGTTCATCACTGGTGGGGACCACCTCCAGACTGGGTCTGTCAAGGATCCATCCAGGAGCCAGTGGGCTTTGGGCAGAGCTGCCTGGAGGAGGGAGAAGATTAAAGAGATGTTTGGCTTGCCCAGGACCCTAAGAGGATCCCTCCTTGTAGGGTTTCTGTTGGGTCCAAGGACAGCACGTGCCCAGTGGTGCCCTGAGAGGGCAGTAACAACAACATTATACTCTCTGTTTCTGTTCCAAGAGCTGGTCAGTGCCTGGAAAGCAAAGGATTGCTCAGAAAGACTCATTCAGCCTTTAATAGTCCCATCTGACCACGGCAAAAATCCGGTGGAGAGTGGAACATTATCTCGGGCCTTGAAAAGCGTCTTGGGCCTTTGCTTCAGACTTTCATTCCTTGGGCATTTGTGAAGTCTCCTCTGGGGATCTGAAGCTCATGGACTCAGCACCAAATCTCCCATGGGTCTCATTAAAGTGTAGAAAGCTTGAAGGAGTCATGATTCTGCCAGAATTGTCTTCAAGTCTTCAGGAATTGTTTCAGGAGTGGAGTTAAAGAGGAAGATTTCAGCAATCACTAACCTAGAGAGGGACAGTTTGATATTCCTTCAGTCAGCTTTCAAGTGCATTCCCCAGGGTGTGGCTTGGTTGCCAAGTGTGCTGGACATAAAGCACACACTTGCCGTAATCCAAAGTCGAGAGGGACAGAAAGTTTTTTTTATTTTCTCTACTGCTATTCTTATACCTCTTTACAATGGCTGTGGCTTATTGAGATTGGCTGCTTAGCAAACAATAACAAGGCTGTCTAACAAACAAAGATCATTCAGGCAATAAAACAATTAGCTATACAAGCAAAAGTATAGTTGCTACATGTTATCCACATCTTCTTCCTGGTACAGTCTCAATGGACCATAACAAGGACAACATCTCCTTGTGTCCAGAACATCTTCTCTCACTGATTATCTTCTTGGCTTTCTCTGTGAGTTTCATTGAAGCTGCAAAATGTTCACTGTAAAACTCTCACGGGT
>VZTI01002709.1:0-17292 GCA_013397865.1 Struthidea cinerea
CAGAGAGACAAAGAGACAGAATGTAATCTATTAACAGATGGAGTACATTTTTTTCCAAGTTTATTTATTGACACTCAGCTGTAGACCTCCTGAAAACAGCTATCAATGCCTAAATGTTGTACGTGCATATCAACATTCAGTGCCAATTTGTAGTAGAACATCTGACACAACTAACATACAAAGCATGACATTTCTTCCTGTTCAGAAGACCAGACGCAGGCCATTATAAGGAGAGAAGGAAAGACACTCTCTGTCAGATCTCTAATAGAGTGCACTCAGTCACAGTATATTCAAAGAAAGGAAAATGTGGTGCTATTTCAACACATGTGAAACAGCCATTGCGTTAAAAACAACAACAAAAAAATATTTGAATGTCACATGCTTTACACCACCAGATTTAATCACACCAAGGCATCATGATTCTGGAAGACAGTTGTGGTCTTTAAGAAGCAATGTAAGAACATCTTTTTTGCTAACAAAAATTAAAATAATTTAAAACTAAATTTAGAGTCTGTTGATATGATGTATCACCTGCCCTGATACTTTCAGCAGCAAAGCAAACACTCTGAGCTGAACTCACTTTTTTTACAGCCTCACATCTCAAGAACAGAAACAGAACTGTGCTTTCTGGCTCCCACAAGACAGTTTTTACACCTTTCTCACAGTCTTCAAGTCTAAGGAGAAACTAATTATGGGCATTTTCTGTGTCTACACAGGAGTACCTCCTGTAGCGATTACCTCCTGTAGCAATTGCTCTCACAGGCCCATCTTGATGAAGGACATTAAATTTCATGTAAATAATTTCTGAGATAAAAACTTTTGTGTTTCTCCACTTACACGTTAGAAAAAGGTAGCTAATTTTATGAATGGCAATGAAGAATTTTATAAGAGCTAATACACTCCAAATCTTAGAGTAGCAAATCGAGATACTACGCATAATAGCTGCCAAAGAACTCTGACTTGTTTCCTGAGTCTAATGCCACCACCATCCATCTCCTTGGCACTCTGGTAACACTCAGCAGCAAGGAAAGCAGGAAAAATGAACTCTCACACAATGGTGGTTGAAATGATGGATGAGAACATAGATAAACAATTCTCACTGTAGTTGCGAGGCTTACCCTTCTTCTGGTCTCAGAATCCAAACAAACTTATGAAAGTCAGAAAACACAATTAATTAAGTTACTAAAAGTATCTATGAAATGACCAGTACAGTTCTAGAATTCTTTCAAACACAAGGATAATAAGGAAATAGAGGAACAGGAAGGCAGTAAGAGTAAGTAAACATAGTATTATTGGAGGATATTGTTACAGTTAATAGATTTGGAAAATAAAAATACAACATGCATCACATATTTTATATATATTAAAATAGATTCCCTAAAACAACTTTTTCCGATTTGAATTTATATCCTTACAATCCTGTTTATTAAAGCTCCATTAGCATTCATGGTATTGCTTTACGGTTGTTTAAAGTTAATTAAGAAGTATCTTAGACTGGCCATGTATGAGCCTTTGCTTGCTTTTTCCAAGTAACTGCAACGAATTTTTAACCAGCTTTAACAACCTCTAAATACACATCGGTCAAATCTTGAATTAAGTCTTGTTCCTCAACACCCTAACAGATTAGTAAGTTGAGGGACAAAATCACTGAGCATGGGACTGTGGTGACACTTGGAACAACAAAAAACTGGATGACATTCTGTGAAGAGATATGCTTATGGATAACCTACAAACAAACAAATAAATAGACTGAACGAGTAATTTGCTGCCCAAAAACTGGCTCAGCAATGACAGTTTCTAAAATATTATTGAGCAGCCTGTAGCAAATGAAGTAATTGTCTCACTGCCATTTGTAAAAAAACAGAGGTAGTTATCAAAATAATTACTTTCAAATTTGAGTCACTGGTGAGTCAGACAAGGCTAGGTGGGACTAGAGATACAGCAGCACTACATCAGACAGCCCATATGTTTAAATAATTCTCTGAATCACAGATGAAGGAAATGTTTATTGTTGTTGAGTATTATTTTTCATTTATAACTATTACAAAATAAAGCAAATTTTGCTTTTCTGATTAGTATGTCAAATTATGAGGAGTTCTGCATTCACACTAAAACTTCTACAATATACGTTTGGATAGAAGAGTGGTCACAGTAAGTCACCTATTCAGTTCATAAATACATCAGGCCAAGTGGAAAATCCAGACATGATATTGAAACTAACATGTACCCTAGATTCCAAGTGCTGCCTTCTGTGTTATTTCTATGTATTATTGCCTTCCATTAGACACATTAGGTATTGGGATATTTTTTAGTTCTCAAATTTGTCATATTTTGTCCAACAAAATATATAACCTATTGTTCTAAGCTTCTGTCTTATTTGAGTGCATGTTGTATTAAAGACAGAAACTAATTTCATTCCAATAGGAAATCAAGGAATTTAAAATGCAAGTCTAGTCTTGACACATGAAGCTGTGTTTCACACTGCTATTTTAATATCAGGTGGGGTTATTCTGAAACAGCTTTTCAATGTGAGTACTGGTGGAGCTAAAAAGAAAAAAAGAAGTAGAAAATTAGGGTGTTACAGCATGTTGGTGGTAGGACTAAACGGTCCTGGAAATTCCTCTTGGTTCTATCTGCTCTGGGGCACATACCCTTCTGATAAACGTAACTCAGCATGCAAGTCACACTTATTTGAGAAAAAAAGGGCAAAACACTCACTGGACACAAGGCCTTGAAATTGCCTTGCTTCAGATATACTTTTTCTTCTTCAAGTAATAGTTTTAATCAGATACAAGTAATCACAAGTTTATCATGTATTACTTTCCTTTATTATTTACTTGAAGAACTAAACTCAGAAAACATTTTGGCAAGGATTGGAAAAGGATTATTTAAGGATAATTTTACAAAAAAATTTGGCACACTTCAGACATCTTATCCAGCACAGGAATATTAATGGTACCTCCTTGTAATCCCTAAAATATATTTCTATGAAGTATTTTTATCCAAACTATAGCAGGAATTTACAGGACATCACGAACCAGGGAAATCATCACTTGACTCATCTCAGGCAATTGTAAGTCCTCTCTACAGTATGTATTTTCTCAGCTATTACACAATCTCGGACATCTGTGAGTGCTCTTCCAGGATTTAGCAGGACTAAAGAGGGCTCCCTTACCACAACTTTAATTTTACGAAATGGGAAATGTGATCACTTGAGTATATTCATATTATTGAAATAATGCAAGAAACAGGTGTTTTCCAATAAGAACTCAGTTCCCAGTTGTACTGTTCCATTAAACGGATTTCCCTACTTCTCTCTTGCCTGACAGTGACCCACTTCCAGAGCTACTATATTTATTCATATGAAGAAGAAAAACTTTTAAAGGTTGTTCAACTATTTAAAGTTTAGTTCTCAAGAAAATGGATCACTTCAGTTTTAATCAAATAATTTTTATCTATATTACACTAGCACTTAAATAATCTAAACACAACAATATGCAGCTAAGAAGGGAGCAACTAATGATCATTGGTTTGATACCCTTTTTATGGGCCTGTAAATTGCTTCAGGAAAATGAATATATGACTCCACCTACAAAAAGCTTCGTGTTTCTAAAACCAAAATAGCAAATGGTTTTGAAGTTGCTCAAATATTTGATTTTTTGTTTTTCCCATCAGTTTCATTTCTCCCAGGAGAGGAAAGTGCTAAAACTCCATTAAGACAGACCAACTGCTCTTACAATCATCCCAGATCAAGAAAGAGCAGGAAATACTAGCAGTCTTACATTAAAATTTCAAGCAATTCCTCCTTAAATTTTTCAAATTCTTGTGCACATTCTAAATCCTTGAGGGAATCAGGCAAACTAAATCTAGAATCCTTATCTTCCAGGATTCTCTCCTTACCCAAATAAACGTGCCCAGCCAGGGTTCACTGAATAAGGACCACGCAGCTCTTTGTAACATTAACTTCGTAGACAAAATACAGATAGACTCTGCATTAACTTGATCTTCAGGACTATTTTAATTTTCTTTTAGAAATAGGCTTCTTTAGTTAGTTCTGTCTAATAGACATACAGAAAACTCCTTTGAATGTGCATGAAAATAAACCGAAGACAATGTAAACTAAACCCACTTATTTTATTTCAAGCTATCACAATTTCACATTTTGCTTTACTTATAGCAGGTTTGAATTTTGAAAAAAACCCCAAAACTTTACTGATCCACAGATTTCCCTTTCCTATTTAATTTGAAAATATAATTCTAACAACACAATAATGAAAATGAGTCCTGGAAGTAGTTACTACCAGCTGAAACTTGAAAATGTCCATTTTGGTAACCATTTTCTAATTAAACTAGGTGGATAAATATTTCTTTACTATATTTCAAAATAAAAGAACACAGACTATTCAATACTTGCATAACTTTTTAAAGGCGTAACATTGATGCAGCTGCTCCCATCTTTCAAATAAGAACATGTCAGATTTGATGCTTTACAATTTGAATTTTCAAAGACTCTCTTTTCTTTTCACAGCAATAACACCTCTATGGAACAGCAAATTGCAAAGTTGGATTAAAATATTAAGTACAGTTTTACTGACATGAAAAATCATATGTATAATGTAGTTTATGCAAAACCAAGTAACTAGTATCAGGCTACCAATTATATGTAACTATCCTGCCTGTCCAACACCACTTTTTTACCCTTCACTCTAAGTAGTGCATTGATGCTGAAAAATTTTGAGAGACCCTGCTACATGCTGAAAAATCTTTTGCCCTGGAGAACTTCTTTGCTTCTGCATTAAGAGGTCATTACGTCAGATTAACTGTGATTTGAGGATCGGTGCCACTCAGAATTGGCTTGACTTTCCAACAGTGTTTGTGTCACTATATTGAGTACTATTTTATTTGCAGGGAATTAACAAGTAGGGTTTGCTGGTCTGATATTGAACAGCAAGCCATCGTTTAGCTGCTTCTTGTTCGATCCATCATTCAGTTTTCTAATCAGAAAGGAGAACCACATTCTGAGGGAAGCCTGACAGATTCACATCATAGGAGCGGAGCTCAAACCAACAAGACAGTGGTGAAGCATTTGCTCACCACAGTGCACACCACTCCTCTTAAGAGCTGAAGTGTAAAACATGAATGATAAAAAACAGAGACAGGCAGTCATCTTTCAATGTGAATCAAGAGGATGTCATGTGAGAAGAATGGGAATTCATCTTCAAAACTTTTCCTCAAGTATTCTGCATGAAGAATGTATCTCTTTAGGTAATATACTAACCTAGTAGCAGAGAAGGAAAAACTCAAAACAAAAAAATCACTGTTGCCAAAAGGACAACATATTCCAAAACAGCAAGGAGAGGCTTTTTGTAATCCATCCTCTCTTCCCTGAATTTCTGCCACAGGGATCTCAAACACTCGGTCTCTGAGGAGGAAGAGATGCCAACTGTCCTCCTCCCGAGCAGCCCCTAGCTGTTAATTCATGAAGTGTCAATGAAAGGCCGCCTGTTCCCTGTGTCCCTCTGGCTGGCTGTCTATAGCAGTGGGTGGTGACTGGTGGGATGATGTAACCCAAAGTGGCTGTCGGCAGTAGGTCACGGTTCATCTACTTCCACTAAGGAATTGCAGCTGTGCAACCTACAGCCTTTACTCAGGAGAAGACTGGCCACATGCTTGAAAGCATTCTGTAGCTGTTACTTCTATCTTCCCCAAAGAAAGACAGAGGAAAGGAAGAGATTAGAGAGAACCGCAGTGGGTCACTGGTATGGCTGACATCCAGCCTCAATGAGACAAGGGCCATTAAACAAAGTAATCACTAAGTATTAAGACATGCAGGTGAAGACTTGAGGAATAGAAGTCCTAAAACAAGCAAAATGTTTGAAAATGCTGTTCAAAGTCTCCAGCCTCCCAGGTACCAATCCACCTTCTGAGCAGTGCTACACTGTGAAATGAAGCATAAAGCCTGCAGAAACATGTAATACCAGTAATTCAGAAGAAAGGGCTTGTAATTCAGAAAAACAAAGTAACACAAAGAACTGGAAAAGAATGAAAACATAATATTAGGAAACTGCTGATTAGATCACTTCATTTCATAGGAAAGGTGCTGGATTTCCCATTTCAATGTGTACCCCTTGTCTATCATTTTCATGATAGACATTCTAGTGAAGATCAAACCAAGCAATTTTTCAAGAACAAAAATAAAGAAAATTCAATTAAATTTGAAAGGAAAATAACTCAAGTTTGTCCTATAGGTATAAATATGGTCTAGCCTAGTATCAGGGATGTGCCTGTGTGTGCACCCAGTGAACTTCAGTCATTAAATCCCTACAAAATCCAGTACCTCCCCAGGCTGCTATCTGCATCGGTGAGAAAGTGGATTGATTTGGAACACTGAGTTGACTACAACAGAGGGGATTTACTAAATTCTAGCCATTTTCAGAACAAAATGTCTGACTACTTCCTCCAGAAGTGTTCCATGTGGAAATCTGGAGATGCTTCCCGAAAAGTAGTAAAAGTACATTTACCAGTTTGTATGTTTCAACAGGGTGTTTAGCACCCTGGGTGGAAGAATCCCAACCTTCTTTCAGATATCCCCTAAAAAATTCCTTTGCAGAATTGAATAAAAAGTGCAGAAATAGAACAGTTATAAATAGTCAGAAGGAACTCTGCAAGTGCAGTCAGGGTCATGTACAACAGTCCTTTGTACATGGTTAATATGGTTAGAAGCTAGTTTGTCTGTAATCCAAGCCAACCAATAATGAAGGATCATGCATGTGAGGGAGTGGTCAGGCAGGACCACCCAAGTGTAAAAAGTGGCTCAGAGAGTTTCACCTGATCCTGCTGAAGACAACAAGGAATCTTGGTATCATGATTTGGACAGTAACCAATCATCCAGTCTGAAAGAATTAATGAGAGTTCTATCCTATGCCACGGGCTTTTTATTTAAAAGCCATGAGCTCTTTATTAAACAAACTTTCTGCCTATGAGCGTCTGTGCAACAGCAAGGCACTAGCTAAAGAAAGAGACAATTGATGTATGTAGCCACAATCAGAAACAATACAAGAAGAAAACTTCTGGAGAACAGAGATACATGAAATGCATTTCACAAACACATATATTTCATATTCAGTATAAAAAGTCTGACTTCCAAATTGGTAACAAAACAATAAAAAATAATTAGAACAGAACAGTTCAGTTGAAAGGGATCAACAATGATGATCTAGTCCAAATCCCTAATATCTACATAACTGATGGAAGACTGTCAATTTTCAGCCTAAGCCATCCTTTTAAAAGCATATTTACACATAAATTATAGATCTGCCATGTTTGGTAAGAAGTTTCACACACATAGACATTGAGGTGACTTATAATCCAATTCTTTTGCTTATTAGAAGAACAGAATTGCATAATGACAAAAATAAAGAACTGCTGCTGTAGACCACCTTCAGCTGTCAAAAGGCAGAAACGAAAACAGGACTCTTCATGTATGTAGGCCAAAAATGTAAAACAAAATCTTTCTTTGGTCAGGGCGAGGAGGAAACTGAAGAGCGTTAAACGTAACAAGAAGAAAGGCTTGTTTTTGCAACTCTGAATCACAGAAGATAGTTTGGTAAAATACAATACAAAACCAGATTTTAAACTTCCACTGAAAAGTGGGAGAAATCACAGAAAACATCAATAAGTGGAGAGCAAAAATAAAGTAGGAATTACAAAGGGTGAAAAAGATACAAACTTGGCTTAGAAAATTAATGAAGTCCATGAGAAATAGCAAAATTTTTGTACAGTTATGTAAGAAGACTGATCAACACACTGAACAGACTAGAGTGATGTGCCCAAGACATAAACCTAATTGTAAAACAAAACCCAAAAAACTTCTGAATGCAGGTAATGTGATGAAGGAATTGTTCAAAGAAAGTGAAAATAAAACTGTCAGGCATGCTTTTATGTATTTAAAAATTATCAGTGAGAAAAATTATTTGGTGAAATAATTACTAAAAAAGAATACTCTAATGACACTGTAGAATAAGTCTGCCAATCACGACTACAGTCCCACTTGGATACACGCAAAGATCTCATTCTTATTATTGGAAAACAAATTACTGGCAAGGATTGTGGTTTTTTACAGAAAACTAATACAGCAAACATACTTTGGAAAATAAAAGACTGCTAACAATGCTAGGCTTAGTAATTTGTAGCTGTTGTAGTTAGCAGAACTTGAAAAATGAATGAAAAGCATTTAGTCAACAACACCACCAAAATAAAAAGGAACTACGTGAGAACTAGTTTTAGTAAGCAGGAATGAAATAACGGAAAATATACTCAGATGTTTATTTATTTAAACAGAAAGATTAAAAGATAAAAAGTAAGTTGGTAGGACGGGCTTTTAGTGCAAAACTGTCAGTATGTGACTGTGAGAGGCTCTGAGGACGGCCGGCTGGAGCGCCCGGGGTCTGTGTGTGAGGGGACGGCGCAGGCCGGGCCGTGCCCTGCTGAGGCGAGGCCCGGCCCCGCTCGGCCCGGCCCCGGCCGGTGTCCCAGCCCCGCAGCGGCTGCCAGTCCCTGGCACAGCGCAGGCAGTGCCCACACCCCAGCCCTGGAGCCCCAGTCTGGCCCGGCGGTGGCCAAATGACCAGAACTCCCACCTGGGGGAAGGGCCCAGGAAGGCCAAAGGGTATTTAACCTGAGACACGAAGCAACCTCGTCTTGATTCTACCTCCTCTTTGAATTTGTATCAGCTGAACACTGTTGGAACCAGAAGTGGTAGCTGTATTTGTTCTTTTCTGTATTTTTTCTGTCTTTCTCTCCTTATCTGTCATCCCCTGGACACTGGAACAGGTTGCCCAGAGAAACAGTGGATGCCCCATCCCTGGAAGTGTTCAGGGTGGGATGGGGCTCTGAGCAACCTGGTATAGTGGAAGGTGTCCCTGTCCATGGCACGGGGGCTGGAACAAGATGATCCATAAGGTCCCTTCTGAACCAAACTATTCTAGACTTCCATGAGGATAAATAAAACAATCCATCTTCTGAAAGGATGTTTTTGAGTAAACCCTGTAACACTTTCTTGTACAAAACTCTTCTGTGATATTAATAGAACAAAGTTATTTCTACATCAGTCAGTACCATAAGCCTCCTTCTTTCATGGTATGTACTTTTTCCTGCAAAGTTAAAAAAAGCATCACATATGACAATGGGCTAAATTAAACTCAGTGAAAATAAAACTTAACAGAATTTTGAATTTGCAAATACCAGAAAATACTGATACCAATTTCTTCTACATATTTTATAATGGTTTTTATTACTGTGAAACCTTACTGGAAAATTGAATTTCAATATTACCTTTTGTCTCATGTTAAAAACACACACACAAAAAATCGAAGTAGTGGGAAAGAAACAAAAAGAAAAATTCTGATATGCTTTGATATTTTCAGTTACAAATATAATTGAAAGCAAGTATTTTTAATCTTTCATATGTCTTAAAACAATCTATACAATCTAAACAATCTATAGCTCCCATTCTTCTGTAATAATTCAGTCACTGTCAGACTCAAATGTACACATACATGTCTTTTCCTTGCTGCTCAGATAAAGAGTTCATTATCCCTTCCATAAGACAGATTTGTATCTAAGTTCATGGACAGTTCTACAATTTTCACTTACAAGCTTTTGCCCCAAATAATGGAAAAAATGTGTTGGAACAAATAACAGAAATTTTTGCTGTATCAAACTATTCCTTTATTCAGAATTAAATATTTGAATGTAACATGTTTTTATAAAGTCTGCATCTGTGTTTAAATAAAAGTTCCCAGAAAAATAATCATTTCTCCTGTGCAAAACTTTGCTTATCTTCTGTCAAAACCACAATTTTCTGAGAAATTTGCTCACATGTATCTTACAGTTTCTTATACTTCTTAGTGTCAGAGCTGAGTGACTTAACTTCTTCCCTTACTTAACGACTCTTCACATTTTTTGCTGGTTCTGCATCAAGCAACTACAGCAAAATTGCACTGGTTTAGGAACAGTAAAAGCCAATTAGAACTTTTGTTCTATAAGATTAAAATCCATTAAATAGTCCCTTTTTCTCTTCCTCTTCCTTTTCCCTTTGCTTTTTTGATAAATCATCTGCATATGTGTTTTTTGAAACCTCACAGTTTATCTTCTTGGAAGATTAAAAATTCTGTCCACCTGTATAATGCTACTTCTGTTATTAAAAGAGACATATGATATTCAGAAAGTGAGATTTAAAAAAACTTGTCTGGGTTAAGATTCACAGAAAATGTACAGACATTGATTCTCTCCTCATCCCTTCCTTCTCCTTTTATCCCTACTACCTGGAAATGTGCTATAAAAAGAACATATTTAGTACAGCCTTGAAGTGTTCTGTTTTCTTTTTTAAAACTCTTCCCTCACACAGATCTTCACTCACTTTTACAAACTAAATCACTTTTGTCAGTGTTCTTTCAAGGCTTTTGCTTTTTGTGCAATTACAATGCCAAGCAGGTTTCAAACTTATTTTTGACACAGCGGCTATCTGCCATCACTGTCCATCTCCCATCACTGACCACCTCCCTTCCTTTCCTGTTTTCTCTAAAGCTGACCTATATTTCCAGCCCCACCACCTGGGAAATGCCTTTCACATATATATACAGCTATAGAGAACTTCCCAAATTCTGGCTGGGAGGCAACACAAAAACCTTGTGGTCTGAGGCAACCATCGGAGCAAAATACAAACTTTGTGTCCAGCATGGCCATTTGTGCTACCCAAACCCCTGCATGTTTCTCGTTGCTCTAGGAGCACTGAACAGGGCTCCAGAAACAGCACGTTTCCTCCTGCTTCCTGCTAATGATCTGAAGTCTGGCAAAGGAGCTCGAACCTCTCCCCTCTCCACACCCAATCCCTTGGTCATTAACCTTCCTAGCGCTGACAACGACGACAAAATCCGAACCATCTTTACATACATGGGGAATGGCTTGCCAGGGATTTGATCTGTAGCAAAAATCGACCCTTCTGAGCCCACCATTATTTTTAAGAGCCTTTTGGTTATGGGGCATATTAGCATTTTACACTCTGCAATGAGAGAAAAAAAGCCAAATCCAAATCTCCAGCAGTTTATTCAACTTGCCCTCAATTCCACTACTCCTTTCTCACCCTGCACACCCACACACATTTTATGTCTTTATTACATCAGAGAATGCTGTCTCAATTATGTAGTACAGTATAGTACATTACATCTGGTGGCTTAGGAAATAAATCACAGGGCTATTTTTCTAAGCATTTAAATAAAATTGTTTTATCATTTGCTTCTTCCTACTAAAAATGCCATCAGTCCAAATGGCTTGCTTGGCTTTATAAGCTTTCCCACAAGCTCACCAGGCCTGGCACAAAAATTTCACAGCTGGGCCATATGTTTGACAGTGTTAACAATGAGTCCCTGGTTACACGATGAAATTTCATTTTGTGTTCCTCAAGCCTCCACTCCCCACATTCTACGAGGATGACAGACAAGTTTGGGAAACCAACCCTGTCTCCCTTTCTAGCAAAAGAGGTATTAGTGAACAATAAAACCCAACCTTTTTATTTGGGAACTCCCAGTATCTTTTCAAAACACAGCTGGAACAAACTCCAAAGCATTAAGGTCTCAGGTTCCCCCTCCCCACCCTACTCCACCCCCGCCCTAATCCAGACTTGTGAATTAAAAGCACAACACCCACTCATGTAGTTTTAACTAGTGAGTTATTGAAATCAAGCAAATAAGACAAACATTTATATACACACTATTTGCCCAAAGTTTAGACTATTCCGTGCTACTTCAGGTCACTTGTACCAGTGTGGTGTTAAAATAGGGGGGGTTAAGGTTTAAATTTACTGAAACCTTCGTTCTAGTTCTTGCTGTTGGTTTTTCAGACCAGCATATTATTTGGTTGCTTAAAATCCTGTATGTACCACAGGCCAGCTAAGGCAAAGGCTGAGCAGAAACGTAGCTGAGCCCAAGCACTGTCAGCTGACAGCTGTGTAGCCAGGACATCTGCCACTGTCTGTGAGGATGTGCTTCCAGTCTAATGCACACTCCGATTATCCTACAGAGGAACAGATTTTACAGCAAAATCACTGTTAAAAAATATACAAAGTATTTCATTGTCATAACACCAATGTAATTAGTAGATCAAATAAATTGTTTGGAGTATCTACTTGGAAAATATCAGTACATTGAAGCTACATGTTGTCAGCTCAAAGTTTCAGTGTATGTAATTCAGCATTCATTGTAGCATTTTGAAATGGCTGCACTATATTTTGTCATGCTCCTTCTCCATACTTAAATTTTACTAATTCCACTGTTTAACAGTAAAAAATCAGCTGCATGTTGGGTAAACATTAAAGAAGCCTCAAACCTGGTGATTTATGCACATAGCTGGTTCCATTGCATATGAGAAACAAAAAAACCCTAAACACTAGGTATCTGTGAACAGCAAACAGGAACTTATTATATTCACTTACTAACCTTTTATAAAAATCATCATTCCTTATTTCCTACAGTTATGCGTACTTGCTTATTTATTTTAAGACTAGGGCTGTCTCTGTCTCTGTCTTGTAATTCCTATGAGGATGGACAGAGACTGGAACATCCACTCAAAATGTGTGAGTCAAAGCTGATAATCTCTAGTGTACTGAATTAAAAGCAGGGATTAAAACCAGTACAAAATACAACATTCCTCATCTTTAAAACTTACATTTGCAGTGAATGAGAGTGGTAAAACTGTACTTGAAAATAACAGTTTATTCAAATATTAATGCCAAGTGCAAGAAGAAGTTTTACTTTCAAAGACACCCTTAGGGTTAAGGTTACTTTAAGTATGGTGAAACTCTCTTAACTATCTCAACTCAATACTTAATCCCCTCAGCCCCAGCCCTATGTGTTCAGCACACTGAAAACAATCATTTCGGAAAAAAACATTATATGGCAAAACACCATTGTACCTAGTAGAAGATAGTTTCTTATTTATCAGAGGAAATTAGGAGAATTGGCAGGTTCCTAATGATGCTTTTTTAAGGCTTCATGTAGAAGCAATCACTCTTGCCTTAACAGACTCCATATCCTGAAGATTATCTTCCAACTAAGGAGACCTGAAATTTAAAGACACATTTTCAGAGTATGCAAAACTACACATTTTCCCCTGACCTTTCATGTTTGTATTTGGTTAGAACCTACATTACCAGAAAAACAGTACCACTTCCCAGTGGAGATTTTGCAAGTGTCTGGACCAGGTTCACTGCTACTGTGGTGTTTTCCTCAAACCATCTCGTTTCAGCTTCAGGTTGGCTAAAAGTGTATGAATCAAAGAAAAGCAATTCAAGCTACAGTAACACAGTATATAAAACCTGGAATGTTCAGTGCTTTACAGTGCTTTACACATAAGAACAACTATATTACATCAGGCCAAAGCTTTATGAGGTTCAGATGATAATCTTAAACAGTGGTCATTAGAATCCACTTAGGGAAGAGTAGAAGTAGGATAGGCATCCTCTTCTCTACTTACAACCCTTAATAGAGAGCATAGATGTATGCCTATATTCATGACAGATTTAATATTTTAAAAATTTATGGTGATTACATCAGAAATTCAGATCTGAATCTCTAATAACAACTAAAATATTAATGGAAGTTAGTTATTGTTTTAATAACAGAAGGTATCAGTGTGTAGGAATCTTGCTTGTAATCGCCTCACATTAGAATTATGAGCCATTCACCACCAGAAAAGACACTGCTAAAAAAACAAATTCTTTTAAAAATAACTCTCTCCAAATATGACTGCACTAGTGCTACCACAAAAAGAAGAGCAGAATGAGTTCAACTCCTTGGAAGACATTTCATTTCTGTTTTCTGAAAACAGTAGCTAAGCAGCAGACAAGGGCTATTTATTCCTCCTATCTTTGCAAGGCTATGGAACATCTAGTGCTAAATCTATGCCATCTATCACTGTGCAGAGGATGCAGATTCTCTCCCCAAAAATACAGTAATGCTGACTTCTACATCTCTCCCTGTTAGCATAGTTTTTACTATAGTTAGAATGCAGCTCATGATAATTTGCTGTTCAGCTCTCTTATCTGAGTAATAAATACACACGAATGAGAGAAAGAGATATGATTATCCAGTTCAAAGCAGTCCAGCTCATTTGAACCTGAAACTACTGCACTTTGGAATACACTCAGTTTTCAGAAGCCCCATCTATTCGCAAGTGTTGAATGTAGCTGGATCAAATTATTATGTCCCCATTATGTGATTAAAACAGCCCTGACCATGCTGTTTCTATGTTTGTCTTTGTTTTTAACTTCTGTGGCTCCAGAGTATTCCACTTCACCCCCATTAAAGGCAATCACAGATTGAGAGTTGGCTGCTTTGCCTTTTTATACATACCACTTGGATCATGAGTAATGAGGGGCATTTCATGTAGGGGTGTTCCTAACAACGGGACTTTGTCCAATTGCCATGTGTCTGTTAGCTGAATGTTAAAACAAGGTCGATTAATGTTAGGCATGTCTCCTTGGAAAGTTATGAGCATAAGAGACTGTTTATTGCTAAAAAATTCTTAAGCAAAAATAGAAGTATATTTAACACTGTGTTCTGCATTTCCAACACTCATCTCCAAAGAGTATTTTAATCATTTTGCACTGTCTGTATTCTCCTCAATAATGTAAACTCCTCTGATAACCTCTCTTACTCTTTCATTCCTGCTTCAACAAGAACAGCAAATAGAAGCATTAAAACACCAAAAGAAACGTGCAGGACTTCGTAAGTTTATGAGATTCCTCAAATTACCAGAAATAATAAAGCCGTTAATTTAAAGATCAGCTTAATCCTAACATGTTTAGAATCAATTAATATCAAATTCTACTCAAAACACTCCTCAGGGGCAGGCAAGAAAGTTTCACAAGGAATGAGTTAGTGAATATGTTAACCAAAATTAGACCATTATTTTACACTAGCCTGACAAAAGGAATCGGGGTGGAGGATGGGGGGGAGGAGAAAGAAAAAAAACCTACACATAAAATCTATCAGGAGAAAAATGATAGACAACTTGCTTTTCTGAATTTTCACTTTTGATAGCTATAGCTCACAAGTTCACAAGCTGAATGGATGAAGGCAAGGTAAACACATACAGCTATACATAATGTGTTTTATATAATGTGTTTTATATAATCACCTTATCTTCACTTTTGATACTCTAACCTCTACCCCAAATCAGAAGCATTTAAGAAAACAATGCTGTGCTGTCTTGAGCTCACAGACATTAATTAATATGTTGCATTTTTATTTACAAGCCTTTCAAAAATTAAGAGAACTAACCTAGGAAAGCACACATATTTGGTGGAAGAGTGGTCACCAGAGTTTGAAGTCATCTGCAAACCAGTCAAACATACCCTCCAGTTCCTCCTCTCAGTTACTGAGAGAGATGTAAAGCAGAAGAGGTACCAGGGCAGACCCTGTTGAATGCCCCTTTTTATTTGCCTCCAGGCAGTGTACAACAATCTCAACATAACCATCCAAGCAGTGTTCTACTCATTCATCAACCCAAGCTTCATTGTCCTAAAACAGATGCAAGAATATTGTGGTAGACAATGGCAAAAGCTCTGCTACAGACAATGCAAATAATATCCAGTGTCCTTGGATTATTCATAAATCCAGCCTATTTATCCCTCATAAGAGGGAGTCAGGTGGATCAGGCAGACCATGTTGGAGAAGAATGAGGCAAAGAGGGCACTGAGTACTATGGACATCCACTGGAAGCTCCTTCTAAGTTTATATTATTCTGAAAAGAAAAAAAAAGTAAGATCCACCAGAGGAAAAAATATTATATCTCTTTTGTATAGAGAGAGGCTATGCTTGCCAGAAGTAATGCAATACTGGGAGATGGCACGGTGTCTCTGAGGTAGTAGGAAGGAGCATTTCCTTGGAAGTAGAATGAGTTTGTTACCACTGAACTGGGTGCAAGAAATTAAGATCTGTAAGTACTGAAATAACTGAGAAAAACTGCTAAAATAAATCTGTTTCTACTCTTACCAAAGTATTTTGTACTAAGTTGTAATTTTGTTTATTTATAAAGGTGAATTTATTTGGTATGCTTTTAATTGCATTTTCAAGTTTAAAAAGCCTGTGGGGAATTAATTATCAGAGAAAATTTAGGCATATCCACTTCAAAGCTCTCACTGAATTCCCATCTCATTGCTGCCATTAATTGTTTCTCTGTTAGTTCTGTTCTCAGTTTTACTGAAGAAATAGATTTTTATTATCATTATAATTATTATTATTATTATTTAATCAGGGAAAAGGACAGCTTCAATTACCTCAAAGAATACTTTCTCTACAATGCATTTTAGACAATGAAATGTATTTCCAATTATTATCTAACACAGACATGTCGTAAAAACCTCTAAGTATGTATTCCTGGGCCAACACAAAAGCTTTGGGATCACCTAATGCTGCTAAGTTAATTTTCCATATGTGAAATTAAGATTGTTTTCCAAAACAAGATACACTTAAATTTTAAGAAGCGCTGCTGAGCTTGAATTGAACTTTTGTCCTACACTTGAGTCTACAGAAAAGAATGAGAACTAATTATTAGGCTTCTTGTTTTGCTTTTTGTGTGCACATAAATATAATACTTCACCATGAATTATTATAAAGAATAATTTCAGCTCTTTCATGAAACTGGAACAGCTTTTTGTATGTACCTATTACAGAGGAAAAGGTTAGTTTAGGCTTCATGCCAACTTAATCCTTGGCATTTGTTCTTGAACACACAGCAACATAAGTTTCAACTAGTATTAGAAGTAGGAAGGTTGTTTTTGTAATAGACCCACCTGTTCGCCATGAAACGGGTTGAATCCAATAACCTGTTTTACATATGCTACATGATAATCTCATGTAACCAAAATTCCTGTTTTTCTATCACCCTTTACTGATGATATGCTTTAAAAAAAAAAAATCTTTGAAAATACATTGGGATCATAAAATACAAGAAAAAATAGTGTTCTCTGAGTTCATTCTAGATTAATATTATAGCAGTATAGCATACTATTGCTTTGATGCCAAGAGACTGCCTAAAGGAAAATGGATTCTTTTCAGGACTTCAAAACACAGCCAAGTAAGATTTAGTGTGTATTTCATCACCTTAACATCAGTTTAAAATACCACAGAAATAATGCAAAAAAATGTATCAGATAAAGCTTCATGAATAACCAGAACACCAGTAGAACTAAAAAAAAAAAAAAAAAAAAAAAAAAAAAAAAAAAAAAATTAA
>VZTI01002709.1:17355-56618 GCA_013397865.1 Struthidea cinerea
AAAAAAAAAAAAAAAAAAAAAGAAAAAAAGATTTAATGGCTTTAAACAGAGCAAAATCTGTTCAGGAGTTCCAAGCAGTTATTTTCTGGTGAACTATTTTTTGGTGAACACAATATATCTTTTTTTCACAGAACAACAGAAACTTAAAAAATAATCAGTGAAAGAAAATCCTTCATATTGTCACTGACTGTATCAATCTTAATTCCTTTTAAGAGTTTACAAGGGGACTTCTCTCTTTTAAACCAGGTAACACCTACAGTGTGGGTTTTTAAAAAGAAGACCGATTTATTCAATACTCACTGTTTTTAACTTTCATATTAATAAAAATATTGATGGTAATCACATCCTTCTTCCTGGAGCACTCAAAAAACTGTTTGGGATGGCTGTGTCATTTTGTCTAGGAGACTTGTTTCACCAAATACAAAAGTCAGTAAAGGAATTTCTCTCTGGTCAGTGATTTATAAATATGCAAATATTTTAACTATCTCAAACTTCTATCAGTTCACTCTTTATGCAGTGAAAATATTTTGTGTGTTTGAACCATTATGTGGGCATGCAAATTACAACAAGGAGATTGATCTTCTTCCAGGAAATTTAGAAGCATATTAAAAAAAAATAAGATGATTGCATCCAGTGTGGCTGAGTTTGAGTAATTCATTCTTTTTTTATGTGGATTTCTCAAAAACAGAAAAAGAACTTTCTTGACACATTTGTGTTTGTCTGACTGATGCATTAAATTCCTCTATCAGAATGACAGACTGCAGCTTATTACAGTGAAAACTCAGCCAAGGAAGAATATAGCATTATTAGCTTAAATTAACCTGAATATTGAACTAATTGAAGATCAAATATCTCCTTGAAGTTATTTTGTAGTGTACTGGAATGGCTTTAGCCAAACTAAAGCGTAGTATTCTTGATCTAAAAACACAGAACTGAGTGCAAGAAATATTATTGTACTTAATCTAAACAATATAAAGATTCAGACCATAGTTTGGGAGGCTAGTTGCTGCACTACATCCTTTATTTAGCATGGTGCTTTGTTGCTTAGGACAAGTCATAGTCTGTAGCATCACAGTCTAAGAAATGTCAAAAAAATTGTTCATTAACAGATCGTTTTTACCTCTGGGTTTATATTACCACGTTCAGCAAAAGCAGGTCGTAAGTACTGTCATTTTGAATTATTTTGCAGAAGTACATAACCCTAGATTAAGACATTCCACTTGCTCAAAGAATGCTAAGACAAAGTTAAATAAATGATACTAAATGATCTTGAAATTATCGCTATCAGATCTCTTTAAAAGAGTTGGGACTGTTCAGCCTGGAGAAGAGAAGGCTCCAGGGAGACCTAATTGTAATCTATCTGTACCTGAAGGGAGCCTACAAGAAAGACAAAAAGACACTTTTTAAAAGGACGTGTAGCGACAGGAGAACTGGGAATGGCTTCACAATGGAAGAGAGAAGGTTTAGATTAGGTATTAGGAAGAAATTCTTTAGTGTGAGGGTGATGAGACACTGGAACTGGCTGCTCAGAGAAGCTTTGGATGCCCCATCCCTGGCAGTGTTCAAGACCAGGCTGGATGGAGCTCTGGGCAACCTGGTTTAGTGGAAGGTGTCCCTGCCCATGGCAAGGGATTGGAACTAGATGATCTTTAAGATCCGGTCCAACCCAAACCAGTCCATGAGTCCATGTGCAACAGCTGTGAGAGACACAGTTTTTCAAAGGTAATACAAGCCATACTGCAATGTCACCCAATCCCATCCCTGCGTAACGACTAGAGGCAAAAATATATATTGTTTTAAAATAGTCTTATACTGAAAAGTTCAACATTGTAAAACTTTGTTAAACCCAAAGCTGGGGAAAAAAAAAAAATCAGTTCAGAAAGATTCTCCAGACTGACCTTTCCCCTAACCACATGTTTGGAAGAATGCAAAATAAAATTTCTCCTCACATTTATATTGTTAAAAGAAAAATACAACAATAACAGAATACTTCAACTTACATAAAAAGCATTTTGACAGACTTATTATTATGTTTTGTAAGGTTATGAAATTTTATCTCTCAGCAAAAATCAAAATCTTACAAAATAAAAGAGTACATTCAGCTTTTTATGTAACGTTCATTTTCAGGAAAAACCTTCCTTTAAGTAGTGAGAAATTAACACTTTTAAACTTGTGAGCTGTGAAACAAGATGTCATTGTGAATGTACTAAGGCAGTAAGAAGCAGGAACTGAATTTGTCAAAACATGTTAGTTCTTAAAGGTAATAATATATTTCACCTACAGCCTTGATAGCTCAGCCTATGACTAGCAACAAACTCCTCATCATCAGGAGTTTCCATAGTTCTGTTACCACGAGTGCTCAGTGTTTGAAGGAAAAGTCAAGTATTACAACTGAGGTTTTCTTTAAATTCATCTCACCAAGCTTTTTTTTTTTTTTTTAATGGGATGGTGTGCTGGTTGTTTGGATTTTGAGAGCTTTTTTTAGCAAATCTTTATACATATAGCATGCCTCACTATTAGAAAATCTTATTACAAACTTTTGCATCATAGCCTATGATTCAGGAGATTTGGGCAAGTGCTAGTACCATAAAACACAGCAATAAATGTTAAGCAGTAAAGCTCTACATCTGTGCAAAATCAAGGTTCTACATTAACTATTAGTTTCTCCAACTGCCAAAAAA
This sequence comes from Struthidea cinerea, assembly GCA_013397865.1. Lineage (NCBI taxonomy): Eukaryota > Metazoa > Chordata > Aves > Passeriformes > Corcoracidae > Struthidea > Struthidea cinerea. The sequence continues at coordinate 20,037 of VZTI01002709.1, forward strand.
TATTTGAGGTGATGCCTTACAAACAAATAGCCTGTTTTCTGAAAAATATGGATGATGCAAAATATGACTGGCATTTCTTCTATACACTTCCATTACACTTGCTATGACAAATATTTTCTATTCTTACTGTTCACTAAATGCAAACCCCAACATTTTTTTGCCTGGTTTTGGGGTTTTTTTAGGGGTACTACATGTAGTGAAGTAAAATCAGCTTTATCAGAGCACAGTACTACATTTTCAGTCAGTAAAATTTATTTTTATAAATGTAAAGCTTCATGAGAAAATTAAAATACCTGGGTATCATATAACTTCTGTGAATGTGAATGCATGTGAATGCATGTGAATTTCGCATGTTTAACACACAAAAATGCTATTCATTTCTATCAACTCTATTCCTTCTATCAAGTCTGTTTTACAGCCATCCTCAATTACCCTGTCAGTGGTATCAAAACGTCATTATATTATCTGAAGGAAATATTTGGATTTTAGGCCTAGCAATTGCTCTGTTAAATTAGACAGTTTTTAAATGCCCTATTTGCTGCAATTATGACTCTCTATTCTATTTTTCATTGACTCCATAACATCTTTAGAAGCTATATTAAATTTTAAAAGAAACAAAATTATACAGTATTGGATCAACATTTTTGTCCTGAACTGTCATCTAAAAGTAATCTGTGTTTTCAAATTTACATCACAGTGCAAGCTCTAAGTTAATCGCACTTTTGTGAAATACTTTAATATAAAAATGTAATCACTGCAGTGATTGGTATCATGTTCATAAATTGATTCCCAAGTTTCCCATTGCAACCGCTTGCATGGAATATGCATTTTTTTTCTATCAAAGTGATCCCGTTAAAAGGCTGAACTATTGTTTCAACATTGTTCAACCTCTTGTAGTGCCTCTAAAAGATAACGACTGTATTTATATGAAATTCAATGACTCCAAGTATAATTAAAATTTCAGAATTTTTAAGGTATTTTGCATCAGACAAAAACATGTCTTCTAACAGTAAACCATAAATAAAACCATAAAATAAACCATATGCCATTGTGCTCATTTCTTGGATAATATGAAGAATTACTAGGGTATTTCCAAGCTTTAGAACCAGCAGAAATGAGTCACCAACTCCTGATGAACTTGGGAATTAGGACAAAACCTGGAATTGCTCCATTGTGGTAAGAAAACAAATACAGGATGTAAAGAAAAGCATACAGAATAAGGGAACCTAAAGTTTTTATTTTGCTTTACTGGCAATGAAAACCAGAAGTTTTCTCATCCTGAGTAATTTCTTAAAAGCCAAGCATTTTCTTTTTGCCATTCTTGTAGTGTGTACATCCACTGGAGTTAAGAGCTAGCCAATTCTGTCAAAACCTGCCATTCATGTAACTATCTCCAGAATCACAATCACCACTGTGAGTATGCTCTGATTACCCATCTCGCTCTTGAACTCCTAAAAACACCAGAGCAATCCCTATTGGTCTAACGGCTCAGCTGCAAACCCAGTATCAGTTATGATTCAGTCCTAATTTTGCCTGTCAACAGTCTTGTTCAACTTCCCAGATACTGCAGCTTGTTGCCAAGACCATTTTGTAAACGAAATATCTCTTTTGAAAATCACCATATGAATATGTCAACAGGTCATGAAATATTTTCATTACAAACCTCAAAGAAAATCTAAGCTCTAAAGCAACAGTTAGAAAAATGTCTATTTCATTAGACATGAGTGTGAAATCTTTCTAAAAAACATTTATTTTGGCAACACCCTATTCTGATGGTGGCCCAAAAGTATCCTGACTAGACTATCCTGGTGGGAGGCAGCATCAGCTACAGTGAGGACACTGTAGCAGATGAGCTAATGAACAAAGGGATCACCCTAGAGCATGAATTTGCAGTGTGAAAGTACCTAAGCAGCTGCAAGGTCAGAAAGAAATTCACATTACCTCAAAGAAAAAGATTGAAAAATTGTATTTATTTATCCAAGGATGAAAAAGTGTTAGAAAACCAACAAGAGAGATGATTTTTCCTCATGCTAATTGTGGGAATAGATGTTAGCTCACATACACACATACTAGAGACAGGGATCCTTCAACCTCTCCATAATCTGAGTGTTCCATGGTCACCTAAGATCCTTCATTTACCTGTAAGACCTAGTTAGCATTCTTCTTTATTCACACTGCCTCCTACAGTGCACAAAAATCTGTGATTTTAATGCTGAAGGGAATGTTCAAGGCATAAGCCACAGCCAGTTTACTTGGTGCACAAAGGGACTTTCCCAAATAGGAAATGTGTTTAGGGTAGATATTGTATGTTTGCATGGATGTGAGGCAGGGAATGCATGGTGCACTCTAATTCTATGAAAAAAAGGAAGAAAGGCATTGAAGCCCCACTGCAAACCCTGAAGTCCTTCCATTGGAGATTTTCTCACAGTCATCAACACCTTCCCCTCTTCCAATCTCCCATCTCGAAACTTCTAGAGATTCATACTATTCCTACGTCTGTGAAGGTTTCCAGAGCCACCTGCAGTACAACTCAGGAGGACTGCATAGAGAAAAAGAGTCTGCTGTGTCCGAGTTTTGCAAAAGGAAAGCATCTACAGTAGCTTGTCACAGACGTGTTCTTTCAAGGAGGACTTAACCTCCATGGAACTGAGAGCATTTCATCCTAAAATTGAATTCTAAGATATGTGAATCTAGTCTCCTTGAACTTCCTGCACGACTGTATTTGAAATAGACTTTTTTTTTCTTGGACAAATGCAGTAAATTCCAAAATCACTATTTATCCAAAGATGAAATCTTTAACAATAAAGCGAAGAGTTCAGTGTCAAGACTCTTGTTCTGCCAGGGATTTTTTGTGCACTTCATCCAAAAAAAGAAATACTTATCTCATTTGTGAATTTCACACATCAAGTTGATGTCTGTAAAATTTCCGAAACATTCAAATACGCTATGAAATATAGTGAGCCTAGTGAGTCTAGTGAGTTTACATGAAAATAAAAATCAATAATAGGAAGAAAGTTCTCAGTTTAAATTCTTTATTTTGAAACCTTTTTTACTTACAACCCTTCTTAAGTAGTCTTGCAAATCAAGTTAAGTCCATACATTCACAAAAAGATCTTTAAAAAGCATGATTTGAAGGGGATTTTTGGACTTTGGGTGAATTCTATTTAAGGGCAAACAGATAAATGCATGACTAAACAAAAAAATTTGGCAAACTGTAAAATAAAATGACCCCTTCTCTATAACAAATCACAAAAGGATTAAGTGGTTTTATATTAAAATTGAGAAGGAAAAGCAAGCTTTTTTAATTTTTGCGATGACTTTGGAGAGTTTCTTGAGCACTCAAATGTGAAATTATGGCACTGCTGGCCAAGGTATGTAACCTACCATTGTAATAGCCACTTTGTCAATGGACTGGCAGGTTGCCATTATAACTCTCACCTGTAAGAAGGGTTCCAGCATGAAACCTGCAAACGACAGACCAGTCAGACTTCCCATCCATGGGAAGACAGCAACCAGTATGAAAACAGAACAGGACGGGAGGGAAGGGGAGGGGAGGGGAGGAAAAGGGAGGGGAGGGGAGGGGAAAGAGAAGATTACTTAGTGCACACACAGGTGAGCACAGTTTTGACAGGGAGTCATCAGTGTGGCTTTTGTAAAGGAAATTCTGCTTTATTAACCTGTTGGAATTGCAGCAGGATAGCAATAACCATGTGAATAAATCCTGACCTGGGTTTTCAAATGGCCTATGACAAGGTTCCACGTGAAGTGTTATAAAGAAATTCCATTGCTGTGGGGTTGAAGAAGAAATCATTTTAAGCAACAGGGAGACAGCTACAGCAGAGAAAAAAATAGTAGTTCTTAGGGGTGACTTTCAAAATGGAAAAGTTACAAGAGCAGGGTCCCTCTTCGAAGAGTTTGTACAGGCTACAGCTTTATATCACTTGCCTTTCAGAGACCTGGAAAGGAGAAGTAACTGAAATCTCTGAGATGCAGGTCATACCAGGCTCTTCCAGGGTAGTCACATTCTGTGCTCATGGCAATGAACTCTAGAAGGGCCTCAGAGATGTGGTAGGTGTAACATTGTGCTGGGGAGAAACAACAGAGAACTGACAGTTTAAATCAGGAACAAAATCTCTGAGTCAGCCTTGGAAGTTCTCTGAAATCATCAGCTCAGAGTGCAAAGGTACTTGAGAAGCCAATAAAAAGTCTGGCTTCACCAAGGTCACTGAGGACAAGGTCATCTATTTGTTCCTGTAACAAACACTGATGAACACATATCTTGAGTGCTGTATATCATTCCACTCTTTGCATCTCAAAGGGAAGACAGAAGAATTAGAGAAAAAGAAACCCAACTATGATCAAGGATGTGAATGGGCTGCCTTATAAAGAGAGATTTGAAGGGCTGAGAAGTTCTTCAGTTTTGACAGGAAAAGGCTGGAGAGAGCAATGACTGAGCTGAGTTAAAGGAATCAAGAAACATTTGTTTCTTTCAGGGAGCTTATGTATTGTCATCCTCAGCTTATGTCAGAAAAATTTCAAGCACAAAGCAAAAAACTTTCACTATCTTCCTGCTACCTACTGGTACTTTCATTTTTAGATGTCTGGATCAGACAAGACTACTTTTCATGAAGAAGCATCAAATCTAACCAAGAACTGAGAGGAACTGCAGATCATTCTCAGCATCACTTATTTCACCTAAATGCACACAGAAACCTGCACATTAAAGAGACTCAAACCCTTTTTAAAAACACCTCACTTACTTCTTGGGTATAAGGCAAAAAACTGAAGCACTGTAAGGATTAAACCAATTCTGATTAAAAGAAAACTTTTAAAACCTAAATTCCTTAGATTGGTAATATTCAGAGGAAAGTGGAGGAGGAATGACATACCTGAAAATTCACGAGTACTTAAAATCACACACACTTGCCAATGCACAGATATTCATTATGCATCACTTTGCCAGATTGATGCAATGCAAGTCACAAATATGTTTCAGAGATAGTTATATGGATGAACAAGTACAGTATTCACCTGGCATGCCAAGGCTGGAAGAAGCACCCCAGAAAGCCAAGATAATTAGTAGCACGAGTCATCCAATATATGGGTGGGAGCAGGGAGGTAACCATGCTTCAGCCTGTCTAGAGCCTTGGTGTAACTAAAGCCAGTTTCAAAGTTCACACCCTCTTTCTTCTCCTGCATCAGAATAGCTGTCCCGCTGCTGTAAACAAAATAAAAATCTATCCAATACAAGTTTTACAAACACAATGTGGTGATCATCTGCTGGAAAGAATTACGATATTCGGAAAACCAGAAGGAAACATTGCTAACACACTAATAGCAGGCCAGCACTCTACAGAAAAAAACCAAACAGTCAGCTGGAAGGATTTGCCAGTAGTAGTGTCATAGTCTGAAATAAGCACTTGTTACTTGTGCTTTAGAAGTTTCCTTGAATAATGAATTTGTTTTTTAAACTTGACAGTGCAGGGAGGTAAACACCATAGCATTTCTAGTCAGAAGGTGATAAGTGTAGTTAAAAAATATAAGGATTTGTTTTACAGGTTAGATTTTTTTTTCCTCAATGAGAAGCATATGTAACAGTTTATTGTAGACTGCTGTGTGTTCTCTGTAAGGGATTTTAAAAAGCTGAATGAATGGAAAATTATTCAAAGACTGTTTATGTCTGAGGATTCCCATGTTCTCTTATCTTTAAATATGAGCTAAAAATTAGGTAAGAAAAGACACACTCAACTTCTTGAACCTTCTTCTTGGACATCACAGTTACTGGAGGTCATCATGAAGGAATGGTGTGCAACACACCACAACATAAAATACAATGTATTTTAAAGATCTTTCACCATAATCCACCTGTGTGCAACTTTTGTAGGACTTGTTGGATATTTAATAGGACTGTGGAGCACCATAACATATAAAGTCAGAGGGAGGCTTGTTAAATGATTCTAAAGATTTGAGAGCATTTTATTAAGGGAGAGTAATGAAAGGCAAGTGGACACAATGAGAAGGACTTACTGAAATATTATGTTCAGGCCTAACTCACTCTTTTCCTCAAACAAAGAAAAAAATTCTAAAAATGAAAATAAAAATCACCAAACAACTCTGAACATCTTAATGGGATACAGACTGCTGTGATAATTATACCCTAGATATTTTGCCAGTCCTTGTGAGAACACTTTTTTAAACCAAAAAATCTGACCTCCCTATTCCTGCACAGGTTAAACAAAGTAATTTTATTTTTGTGTCTAACAAACCTCAAAGAGCCACCAGCATGTTGAAGTGGTCAGAGGGTGAGGTTTACCAGCATGTTGAAATGATTTTCAGCAGGTATTGACAAGATGGATCCAGTCCAGTGCTTAACTGTACGCATATACTGCTGTTAGCATTCCAGGAGTGTTTTAAACATTCACTGTAATTCTGTAATGAAAGCTTTAAAGGCAATATTCTATAAAGACCACAGGTAAACAGGTAGTTCCTGAACTAAACTGGTAACCCCTTGAAAATTCAGTCAGTGCATGGAATTTAGGATCAATAACTCATTGGACTACCAGTGAACAAAATGTTAATTTCTACAAAGTTAATGTCTATAGTGTTCAAGTTCAGTTAAGAACCTTTGCAGAAATACTTTGTGGTTGTAAATCCAATGACAAAATCTTGACTGATCTGCTTAAATCTCTGAAATGCCTTTTATTTCCTCAGAATTATGATTAATCTGTTTCTCCACATTATGTCCTTGAAACACTTGCTCATCTGTATGATGCAGGAGTGATTGTTTTGCCTGAAGACACATTACATCAGATAATCCACTTACCCTGTCCTACAAGTAACAGTTCAATGGAGTAAACTTATTGTCAAAATGTGACAAGCTGCTAATTCCGGTATTGCATAAAAAGTTTGCCTTCATTCAAGGCCATATTCATTCAGCCTATATACTAGCATTTGTAAATCACCTTTTTTTTTGTTTAGGAAAAAAAAAAGAGAGAAAAAAATCTGTCACCCAACACTCCACATAGCTTTTAAATCTTGTGATTCAAAATATATCAGACAGTAAAGATTCTATATCAGTATTATTAACCTTATTATCTGGAAATTTCAAACAGATTTCAGGTCTTCACTAAGATATTTGAAGAATTCTCAGGCAAGGGAGCTGACATATTCTCCCAGCACTCAACTCACAGGAATCCATTATCGCTGAGGAACATGTCTGTGTTTGCTCCCAGTGCTTCTGACTGTTTGTGGACTCTGAATGACTTTTTTAATTTATCAGGTTTCTTGTTTACTTAAAGTCAGCCTAAAGCTTCATTAGAACTTCAGTATTAGTGAGTTATGGCCAACTTCACTCTCCAACTGAGTCTGTCTGGGGACAGGGCAAGTTTTGTTCCAGGTTCTGTAAATGCAAGTATTTTCAGCAAATATATGATGAAAAATAATTTACTACAAAAACAGAATCTAAAGTAGAAGACAGACAGCAGTGATGTTGGGAAAATACCATTTAATCCTATTTAGTAATATGAGAAACAGATAAAGAAGATGACAAGGTAAAGAAACAAAATATTTAAAATAAAGGCAATGGAAGTGAACTCCACCAAACACATAACCTGTATATAGAATGCTATATATATGTATAGTGTAATGAGATGTCAAAAAATCTGCTAGATTTTTTTCCCCTGCATTATCAACTGTGCCTTGCTCATAAATAGCTGAACTGGTTTGATGCCCCTTTTCTATATTTGGAACACCTGGGGGCAAAAAACCAAAAAAAAACCAACCAAAAAAAAAAAAAAAAAAAAAAAAAAAAAAAAAAAAAACAAAAAAAAAAAAAAAAAAAAAAAAAAAAAAAAAAAAAAGAGAAAAATCGGGGAAGGGCCCCAAAAAAAAAAAAAAAAACAAACAAACATCTGGAGACATCACATGCAGAACTTTTTACCTTCCCCTATAGCAGGGAAAATTTTTAAAGCAGTGCTGCTTTTCCTGTGATGTTTTTCTGATGCCTTTTTCAATGTTAGCAGTCCACTGATTATCACCATATATGTTCGTATTGTGTGCTTTTTCTTACTGTGCATTTTGAACAGACTGGTTTGCTTTATAGCAGGAGTGTGCCCCTACTTTTTTCAGTATCTTTTCCCATGCCTCACCCAATTCAGGCAGAAGGTGATCAGTTCAACATCTTTCACCAACCTTCGCTCCACATCCTCTCATATTCTGAACCTCCATTTCTCTTGTGGAGTCTTGAGGAAAAGCACATCAGCTGAATCCACCTTTTACAGTAATCATCCAACTTTCCTTCTTCACAGGAAGTTGATATTTTTATTTCCTTTCATGGAGGTCCATATTTGCCACCACTGGCAGCACTATGTATTCTAGAGGAAGCGTTGCATTTTCTCTTCCACTAGTATTTTAGGAGCTAACATCACTGCAAAATCACACACAATAAATAGTGCACACTTCCTATGTTGTAATAAAAATTATATGCGTATTTCTGAGTTTGCATGTAACTGTTCAATTTTGTGATTTCTGCTGTGATACCAACACCTTTATTTTAGCAGCCCTAAAGTGATTCCTTTTAGAATTAACTACTCTCATCCAGGATAAATATTTGCCTCACTTTGATAGTTATTTTTTTCCTGAGTTCTCCTTCCTATCTCTCCCTCAACCTTGCTTACGAACCTCCTTTTTCAGTGGGTTTCAGTATTATGTAGGGCACTGAAAGAAACCCATAGGACTAAGCACCAAGGCAAGCATGAAGACAAGACTGTTGCTCTATGGAGCTGGCTTTCCAGACCGAAGAGAAAATGAAACAGATGTTTGTGCTAAATAGGACTAATCTGTTCACCTTTTACAGCCGCACCAATTACATGTAGTCAAAATAACTAGGTTTTAGCTCAGCATGTGAACAGATTTTCTACAGAGATTGCTCAGCAATGGCTGAGAAAAGACAGTTTGCTTGGCGTTTTTTATTTTGAAATACTGTTTCTCTATATTTTTCTGAAGTCACTTCCATGTTGATAGAAATAATCAGTACTAAAAATTGGTAGATTAACAACAGGTAGGCCAAAGTGGTCAGAGGGTGAGGTTTAGCACCTTGAACAGCGCCAGGAAAAAAAAGCTCCCTTTGAAATCCAGGGGATTAATCAACATGATGGAAATGCCTGAGCATTGTCTGTTTTCCAGGAGGCATCTGAACATCTTGAAAGCTGAGATCCCTAGGTACTGACATTTTAAATCACGTAAACAAATGCCTAATTTAAGACAATTTATCAGTGCAACTCAGAAATAGCAAAGGAGCTCAGAGAAAGCATCCAGCTTACTATGTTTCCAGAGGGTTGGTCTAAAAGCATACACCTTTAGTAGAGCAGCAGGATGCACAAAGCATCCTAGTTTTACTGTGAAAAAGTCTGAGTTTTGACAGGTCTGTAATCTTCAAGTACCAACAACTACATTTCAAGTTCCACTTGAACTTGAAACATGATTTTCTCGTCATAAAAAGAGTCCTGGCGTGCCTTTACATGTGCCATACCCTCAGACTTCCTATCAAAAGCTGCTTGGCTAAAAGTATTTCCTTAATAGATTTCAACCTGAAAAGCACAAAAAAGTTTCTTAACCGCTTAACATGACTTAGGAAATTCAGGTCTGTGATCTACTACCCTTAGGGCAACTCCAGTGCTATATTCACACTCAAGCTGGTAACCAGAGCAGAACACTGATCCAGACTAAAAATTTACAGTCTTAATTATTTTAGACACCTTCAGTTCAAATATCAGCTGCTTGTATGAATATACTTCAAGTCACGTAAGCAAGTTCAGAAATTCTGCTACTGCTAGTGCTAACATAAACCCCTATGAACCTTGACATGCACAAACTAAACTATGACTGTGCATGGAACACACTAACAGATCATGTTTTTAAATGAGTTGAAAGGCATTGAAGAGCTTTTGACCACATGAAATTTAAGACACACTAAAATCTCACAGTAGACATTGGGAACCTTTCTAAGAACTTCAATAGGCTTTGAGTCTTCTACTAATCAACTAGTAGCCAAATAGAAAAAAATGTTATTTTTCTACTTTAGAATATCCAGCAAGATTAATAAAAAGGTGGGGAAAGCAATAACAAGGATTTACCAGTGCTTTCTGGAAGTGAACTAGCTTGTTTATCATTTAGTAACAGAAAAAATTTACCAGCTTCTAGTTTTATGTATAATTGATTATAAAATTTTGTACAAAAAAAAAAAAAAACAACTCCCAAAAACCCTGCCCCCCCAAGACCCCCACACATTCCCCAGATCCTGACTTTTTCTTTACATACACATTTACGATTATTAATGTCATAACAATTTGTAGCAAAGTAATCACAGAAGAAAATTACTCCTAATGCAGAGAGCTGATGCCAGGAAATTAAAATTACTGCTTCAGTTCTATTGCCACTCTCAACTCTAGGCATTTACCTCACATTTTCACTCTGCTGATCCCAAACATTCCCGTAACCAACTCAAAAAAAGCTCCTATGTAGTTGCAGGAGCCTCTTGAGCTGTGACCATAGAACTTCAGCAGCAGGCAGCATGGTCTTGCCCAAGTAAAGCAATGAAGACCAATTTTTCCACTGCCTAACACCTCAGCTGTGGATAAACTTCCTCTGTAAAACCCCTGCTGTTTGAACTGTCTTCTATGGAGATATCAGCTTAAAGCTAATTTCCTTGAAGTTCAAATACTGTCAGGTATTCATGTTACCCAACAGTCCAGAGGAAAGTAATGAACAGATACCACTGTTACTTTGGCTTACACAGTATACAAAGACAACAAAGTCTTAAGGGCAATGGTACTCAGTAAAATCACACTTCCATTGACTCCCTACATTGCATCCAACATTGCATGCCCCTAGAAGAATGTAAAAACATGGCTTTTTCTGATAATATTGTCCCTGATTTCAACAATTTGTAATGAAAGAGCCTTCTTGTACAAAGGTTTTTCTTTTTTCAGATACCCTCTACAGGACTCCTTTTCCATGAGAATATCCAGTTATCTTACTATCTACACAAAATTTTAGTGTTCACAGCAGATTGCAATGAGGAACTCCATTGCTCTGCTACACACTGAGTGACAATCAATCTTCTTTGGTTTGCTTTACATTTAAACCCATATTCAACCTCATTTGCCATTTTATGTCCTGTCTTTCAGTTTAACACAGTGATTTCCCAGTTCTTCGTATCTGCTCCCACCTGAAACAAGCATTATAGCCAACATACTTTCTTACCTAACGATAACTGCTTCTTTCCAAAATTACTGGTAAATCTACAAGGTTGCCTGCACCTGCACAGTTGCAGAGTCCCTGAAAAACTGGAGGGGTGACCTTGCTATGCTGTGAAAATGGGCCAATAATTCTGGCATAGTTTTATTTATTTTTCAGCAAACCACCTGGCTCTTTAAGGATCTGTATTCTTAAACAGTCAAATACTCAGTGGTGAGGGATCTTGTCAAATGACTTCTGGAAATGAAAGAGGATTACTTCTACTCAGGACTGGTAAGACCACACCTGGAGTCCGATGTGTCTTGGGGTGACTTTATGATGTGTATCCCCTATCGTTACTCCATGCCCACCAATCTTTTCAGTGCCTTTAAACTGAGCCTGAGAGGGGACAGAGGAAAAAAAAACTGAATGAACTTTTCAAAGCAGTTGTTTCAAGGACACTGAGATACACTCCTGTGCTTTTCAGTCGGCAGTGAGAGCAAAAAGCCGGGGGGGGAAAACACCCTTGGGCCTTTCAGCCAGCTTTTTGGCTCTTCTTTTTTTCCCGGCAGGAGACGGAGAGATGAACTTTGTTTTCCTGGGATTATGGTTTTTCTTCTTCTCTTCTGGACTGTTTCAACAACATCTGAACACATTGGGAGAATTTTTTCCCAGAGGCCCAGGGGGTGGGCCCTCGCCGACCCAGCTCCGAGGAGGAGAGAGACTACACCTACAGAAGGACTCTGAAATCTTCCCAGGTTTTCTCTCCACAGTGAGAGATTTTATTATTTAGCATTTTTATTCCTTTCCTGTGTGTTTGTTAAAGAAATAGTTTTTATCTCTTTCACTTTCCTTCGAGGAAAATTTATTTTTTTCCCAAACCTGGTGGGGGAGGGGTGGTTGTAACCTGCCTTCTATCAGAGGATATTCTCCTCCAAATTTGTCCAAACTGGGACACTGTGTCTAGTTCTGGGTTCTCCAATACAAAAGAGAGCTGGTACTATTCAGCTTGGAGAGGACTTATGGGAGATCTTATCAGTATGTATATCTGAAGGAAGAATACAAAGAGGATGGAACCAGGCTCTTTTTGGTGGTGCCCAGTTATAGGTCAAAATGTAATAGGCACAAATTGAAACACTGGGAGGATCCCTCTGAAAGTAAGGAGATACTTTTTCCTGTGAGGGTGACTGGGAACTGGAACAGACTGCCCAGAGAAGCTGTGGAGTCACTTGCCCGGGAGATATTCAAAAGCCATCTCAGCATATTCCTGACCAACCAGCTCTAGGTGACAAGGGTCATTGCAGGAGGTGATTTCTAGAGGTCTCTTCAAACCTCAGCCACTACATCATTCTGTGATACCAACCAAACATTCTGTATGCACATGCTTGGATAGAAAGTGGAGTTCTTGCTAAAAACTCCAACAGGTTTCAGATGCAGTATGAGCTCCTTCATCTCAAGCTATTTTACAACGAAGAAAAGATTTGTCAAAATTATTTTGAGCCCATGGTTCCTTAGATTTGTAGAAAACTCTTAAAAGAGCAACTACAACGTATTTTGAAAAGGAACTATTTCACATATTAATGCCTTCCCAAAAGAATTCCAAAAGGTCTGCAAATAGCCAGGTTAATTGGTTACACAACAGATGTAACTCCCCCTTTGCCCCTTCCCCTATAAAAAACCCCCACCCAAACCAGTATGCTCCTTTATTTTAAAATACCCTAATAAAAATAATAATGAAAACCAAACTCTGTGCACTCCTAAAACTGTAGATCAGAAAACAAACCACTTTATTTTGCCAACTGACATCCCTCTTTCCTCTTTTTATTACACATTATGTATACAAACTTGGGATGATTTAAAATGATCTAAGTTCCCCTTGCATCAGTTCCAGAGTACTAAGTGAACAACTCTCTAGAGGAGGTCTGAACTGAACATCTGCAAACTGTCGCAAAAATAGCCAATACTAGAAAGAGCTCTGAGAAATGTAAGTTAAAAAAAAGGTGGTAGTTTGCATGGGCTGGCACAACTCGTACAAATTCCAAATCAGCAGTGCGGTCAGAATGACAATGCTGCACAGAAATCTATTACTGAGGAGAAGCATCTAGTAAAAAGTGGATCTGAAGATTTGGTTTGCCTTATTTAGTCAGACCAAATGGTTCCCATTAATGAGATTACATGTGAGAAGAAAAAATGCGCATGTGAATAAGGTGAAGGAGTTTGGCTGTATCATTAGGAGGACTTTATAATTCTCTAATCTCTATTTTTTACTTGTTGCATGTTTTAGTCAAGGTGTAAACATCTGTGTCTCTTGAAAGCGAGCTGGAGTAAATCAGTCTCTGTAAAGAGAGAAGCTGAATGAGTCTCAGTGACAACTTGCATTAGGTAATGCAAGACAGCTGTTTACAACACACTGTCCTAGACAAATATTCAATTTCCAAATATCACCTAAATCCCCTTATCCTTTTTTTTTTTAATGCCACAAGCATACACTCCTGGATTTACTCTGAAGTATTCAATGCTATCTCTCTAGTCTTTGTTCTCTGAGATATGGACGTCCCTTCTTGCAGCTCCAGTCCCTTCAATTACTTTTATATGAGTTTCTATATTAGAGCATTTGCTATACAACTCTGATCTACCTTCCCATTCTAAACCTGGATAAAACTGTTTCAAACTCTGTAAATGTTAACTGGGAATGAAAGATGACCTTTCAAGAGCAACCATTGCAACAAATTTGAAAAGGACAGTTGTTCTAAAAGTAATTTTGAATCCTTTGAGAAAAAATCATTAAACCTTTCCACTCTCCCCCCCCCCATTCAGGTGAAACTAGACATGAGCAAAAGTCACAGAAGCAAGTATCCAGAGACAACCTGCCTTATCAAGAATCAACAGAATTATTACTCAACTGGGGATAGCTTTCTATTTCCAAAAATGGGTTTCACAGAAGAAAGACTTGAACTAATCCCAAGAGCATAATATGTTTAATGAGCAATAATCAGACAGTTGTGTTACCTCCTCCACACTTGTGCTGGATACCCAAAACTCTTTTTTGTTAGTCCAGATGTGTGTTTTACATGTGCTTACCAATCAAGAAATAGACAGTATTCTAGGAATAAGCTAAGGAAAACCTCAATTTTTTTCTGCTATTCCAAAAGATTAGTAAGTCTCAGACATCCTTGCAGCATTTTTTTCTAAATTGTAATGGGATTAGGGGCATGCAGAGATATTTGAATTTCACAGCTCATTCCTAGGATGGTAAGGGGATATTACAACCACCTGGGTTAAATTTCCAGTCTTGAAGCTCAAAACACAAAAGATGGCCCCAGTCAGTCATTAAGAGTGCTTCAGTACTAGACTCTCTCTCCTTTGTTGTTCTGTTGGTATTGAGAATACTAAAACTGTGCTACAGTAAACTAAGCCATTCTTGTTTGTTCCAAAAGAACTTATCCTCAAGGAATAGGATACCTGTCATATAAAGTTAACATGGGGGAACTATTAACTTGTTCAACTATTGTTTCAACAACACCCTAGGAAATTACTTCTCTGCAGCATTCTATTGAAGCTCCCATCTCACAGATAAAATTTAGCTTTGAGGATGCTGCCTCTCCCTTCAGATTGATGAGAGAAATAGAGAGGAGGAAAATAGATGCATGAGTAAAGTCTGCATGATTCAGCACCTTCCCTTTTGGGGCTTAAGCTGGGAAGTCAGTTTTATGTGTAGCTGCTTTTCCAACTGTTGAAAAGAACTTTTAAAAAATATTTTTCCCTCCACCTCCAAAGTACTGAGCCACTCTAAACACATTTAATATTTTAATTTTTTTCTCGAGCACAAATGCTTGCTGCAGAAATTGTTTATAATTCACTCATGAAGCCAGGTGTGAAAGTCAAAGCCAGCTCAGCACAGCCAAATGATCCCCCCATTAACTGGTAGTAACCGTTATACATCATAGAAGCTAATTTAAGCCAAGGCCACAAGCCCTTAACATAAGTTTCCCTAGAGCAACACACAGCTTCTTCTAACTGCTAAAGAGAGAGAAGGGATAAAAGTACAGGAAATAATAAAGGAAAGGTGTATGACTGTTCACATGCACGAAAAGGACAGATAGAAGTAGACTATACATGACAATTGTACTCAGAGGACAAATATTAGTGTCTTTGTACTGATCAGGAATCATTGAATTAATTTACCTGATTTTCTTCTGCTGAATAAAAACATTCATGAGCAAGTCTTCACCAGGGATGGACGAAGAACAATGCTGCAAATCTTTCATTTAGATTTTTAGAATTGTACCAAAATTATATTCACTGAGAAAAGGGTTGGATTGGGGGTTTTGAATATAAAAATGATATACTGTGTGGTAGCATAAGAGAATCACCAAACAAATCAGACCCAGACATCATCCAAAACCTCATCTGAAACTTCTTAGAAGTAACAAATTCACAAAGGGCTTGTAAGCCCATGGAGACTATTGAAATTGACTTGTGATGAGTTAAGTCGTCTGCAACGAAATGAGGATCCACAGGTCTGCCTCTTGAAAAGAATGTTGCGGTCAGTTCACTGTATTCCTCATTTCTCTTAAGAAAGCAAAGGTTTATATCCAGCTGCACATTCCCAAGAAAATGGAGATCAATATAGTTATTTTCACTTTCTTCCTGATGGCTTGCTTAGCACATTATGGAAAAAGGCATTTTTCCAGATGCTGACCATGAACGTGGTGTCTGTACTTAATACGTTTCTCATTTTATTTTTTAAAAAGAAAAAAAATTGGGAAAATAAAACCAGTTTTAAAATACAAATCAAAACAATCCCAAACAAGCAAAACCCAAACCCCAGGAGACAATGAAACAGAGATGTATGTGAATAGTTTGGTCTCGTCTTTCAGAACCTGGATGGAAATTAGAGTAGAGCCTGGCTCATAATCAGAACACCCACTTGATAAAAGAGGTTTACAACAGCCAAACAATCCACTTAACAGCAAGAGGCATGTTGTAAAGGAGGAGTCTGTGTTATGTGACACCCAAACTTTTCAGCAAAGCATCTTTTAAACAAGGGCACATGCTACAAAGGATTCCCATATATCTTCTCTAAACAACTTTTAAAGGTATTAAAACAGTTTTAATAAAAAAAAAAAATTAACATGCATTTCCCCAAGAAAAATTTATTTCATTTTAGGTATATAAAAAATGAAACTATTTACAGTCATTCACCATGTGAATTTGTTTGTGTCCGAGTAAAAGTATATGCAATCTAGGTATAATAACCAGGCAAGTATAGAGAGAAGGAAACCATGTTAAGAGACACTGATAATTACAGCACAGGGTCTGCAGGGACTTCCTTCTTTCTCCAAGATACAACAAAAATTATTTGTAAAGCAGCACTCAAATTCAACTGATACTGACAGAAGTCCTTACAGCTAGTCAATACTGGCGTGACATCCTGCGAGGCTCTGCAGTGGCATTAAAACAGCAGAAAAAATAAGCAGTTTTCAAGGATTTGACCCAACAGTTCTACAATAATACCTCCATTGAAAAGTATCCCACCCCAAATCAGACATTAACCGTGTATTTCAGTACCATATCGCAAAATGAGTTATTTCTCTTTCCTGGGCAAATGTTACATTAACTTGGAGTTCATACCTCACATCATCAGCTCCTTTGAGCTAACATAAAAATGTCTGCTTATTACCATTTATTTCAATTAGCTTTGGAAAGGTAGAAAGGAAATAGCGTCTTTCTTCTTTCATGTCCTGACATTTGCTGTTCTTTCCTTAGATGAAAAATAATGACATTCCCGGTAACATCACTGTACAAATGTTAGTGAAGGCAATAACCAAGCATACAAAACCATTATTACCAGCCATTAGCTGTCATCGAAATTAACTTTGAAACTCAATACCTTGTAGAGATGTAATAAAAAAAGGCATTTTTTATATTTTACACCAGACATCTAACCATTGCAGGTTATAAAGACACTTCAATAATTCACTACACAAAGGCACACAAAAAAAACATTTTTGTAACAGAAGAGCAGCTCCTGTTTAGTGACCTTCTAATATTAACTATTTTCAGCTTCAAGGAGAGATCTACAGAGAGAGATCAGATAAAATGCCAGTGGTATGTCTCTCTACACTTCAGTTACATACATTTTAAGTATCAGCTTTAACTGATACCTCTAAATTTTACTTCCGTATTTATCTTTCACTGTTACTCTTTTAATAATTCTTTAACAACAGCTGAAACCACTCAGGATCCCACTGCATGATCCACATCATGCAGTTTCTGACGGAGGTGTGGAAAGAGACATTCTCTCTACATTTATGTGGAGGAGTCTGGAAGCCAGAACTACTCAAGAAAATCAGTGTTTCTGCTCAACTCTTTTATGTATTCCAGAAACAGCAGCAGACAAATGCTATCTTTTTCAATAGCAGTGAATAAAATTGCAAATTAATAGGCAGCACTGAAACAGCATTTGAAGTGGGCTCAAACATCAGAGATTTACAAGCTGGGCTGCAACCACTGCACAAACTTCTAATCTAGGTATTTAGCTACTGAAGATTTCCATAGTGGAATGCGCAGGCAGGATAGGAGAGAGATTTAGAATATCAAGACATTTGGACAGCTGAGATTATTCTGGAGAGCAGCAAAATATCTTTCTTTCCCCTCCCCCAATTTCTGTCAAGAATGTATACGCTTTGCTAACACTTGGTTTAATTATATTTTTAGACTACTGTTTCCTTCAGGTTGATGTTGTGTAGCGCATACAAACCAAATCTTTCCAGGTAGGTTCCTTGATAAATTGTATTATATTTGACAGTAATATAGAAATTTAAGAGTGAAGCCTGCTTTATATTTGGAATAACAAAAAGGCAGGACGTGGGCAAATCCATCTGAAGAAAATATTTTAAATTGAGATCTTCGAAATGAAAGGAAGAAATAAAGAAATGCAAAATAAAATTGAAAGCCTTTTGATTCAAAACAAGCAAATAATCCAAACAACTAAAGCAGAGGCACCCTGATTAAATATTTGTGCAACAGAGATCTTCAATTACAAAGCTCACGTGGGACTGGCAGAGTAGTTTGTTAGAAACTTAAAACAGGCAGTTACCCCTCTGATTTTTCCTGATGGAGTTTTTTAGGGTTTGGAGGTTTTTTTCTCAGAACATTATGAGATACAAACTCTTCCTTCACTTATTCATAAAAACAAAATACCACAAATACTATGGCTATACAAGCAAACTTGTTTTGCATTTACTTGGGTTGTGGTTTTTTTTTAATTTTTTTGCATACTTATTAACATCTGTGCGCAATTTTTTCATTAGAAGTAAAGATATCATCAACTTTTGTAAGCAATGTTTCCATTAAATCAGTTTTCTCCTTTGTGATTACAGACTGTATTCAAAAACAGGTGCTGTGCATAATGTAAGATAACAATTTCAGAATATTCATACAAGGCTCAATCAGGCAAGACCAGTACTTCTACAGGAAATATGTTCTGATTATGATTATGCTAATTTAAAATTATTCCATCGGGAGAGGAAATGCCTGCCTGCAGGGTTTGTGTTTTAACTTTTCCCTCTCAGTAGAAATGACTGTTTTTCTTTTTCAGATACAGAATTTGCATTGACTTCTATGAAAATGTCTATTAGTGCTGCCCCACCCCAGCCAAAGCAATCACTTAAGAGACAGTAAAGGAACACTGCAAGTACAAGCCTAGTTTCACCTCATCTGTGATCTCAGATCTTTGAATCTGTGCCTTCCTATGGCTTAATTATCCACGTTTTGAAGAAATATGGACTTTTTTCCCCTTTTAATGTAAAATCTGTTGCTGTAATTTGAAAATTTCCAGTTCTTGGATTAAAAGAGATGGTAACTAGCTCCTCCTATTCATGTACTCTCCTTTCCATTCATGATTTCATCAGCTTCATCAGCCTCTCAGACAAATGAGAAGAGATACAACCTACTCCTCACTGACTGCTCATCAAAAAAAGGTAATAAAAATGTCCACACAAAACAAGCCTACGAAAATACATTGCCACTGCCTTTCTCAGTGGTTGGTAAGTTCTAAATTGTTTTTTTTTCATTGATCAAGCTATAATTGGTCATTGGTGATTTTGCTGTATCTGTATGCCTTGTTTGACAGTTACATTGCAGAACATTTACTTCCTCAAAGAATAAAACCAAAACCTGTAACAATAAAATTAAAATTCCTCTTTCAGGCGAGTGCCAACATCACAAACCAATTCCTGTGCACAAATAGCCATAAGGTGTACTGTTTCAAAATCTTCCAAGAAAAGTGGCTTAAACAACGTTTGTCCCATTTTACAGTTACAGCTGCAATTTACCGCCACTCAAGGTACCCTTCTCCTCAAGCATTTTCCCCTACAGATGTAATTTAAACCACAAAAGCCCAGGATTTGAAATGTTTCTACCCCTCATGTGTGGACTTCTTACCTTTTATTCCCTCTCTTTTCTTTATCACTCATTCCACCTTACTCCTTGTTACTGTTAGAAGCAAAGACAAAAGGAGTTAAGCTGTCCTGAGTTCCTCCACTATTTCTCTCTATACGTACTTGGCTGCATGTCATTTGCTCCCCTGACAGCCATCAGAGAGAACACACAGGGAATGCCAGACCCCTGCCTGTCTAGAGAGCTTAGAACGACGAGGATGGGTACACCGCTAAAGCACAAGGAGATGAAGAATTGTTGAAGGACACCTTTACGTACATCACAGCTGCAAGTTATGGATACGAAGCTCTCAGTTAGGGATAAAAGAAGGAAGAGGTCAGAAGAAGGGAAACAGACACTATGATGAATAAAGGCATCCATCTTTCCCAGAGGTCTCCTTTCAAATTTTGCTTTCTGACTCATCTGGAAAACAAATCATAATTAATAAAAAGAGCTAGCTCCCTTAAAATCTTTTCTACTACTTAGCTTTCAGACACATCTATTTTTGAAATGAAACATTGTCTTTAGCTGCACTAAGAATTATGCTAGGTATTTTAAGCCATCTATATTTTTAATTATTCTGAAAATCGAAGACGGAAGTCACGTATTTCAGATGACCCTACATCACTCCATGAGCTTTTTCTCTTTTGTTACTCCATGTGCCGTCCAAACCAAAACCGCCAGCAGAGTGTGATACTGCAATCTAACAGATTTTCTTCATACCAAGAGTATTCCGCAGAAAAACCTGCAAAAGCAGGCATACACACACCTCCACAAGGGATTGCTGCAAAGCTGTGTGCTTGTTCTACTCCTGTTTATGCATGATGTGAGAAAGGTCGGTATATAAAAATGCTGTGCGCAATTTTGAGAGCATATACTGCTAAGGCAATAGCAACAGGTATTAGCAGATGCTAATCTATGTGTTTGGCTGGACATGCAGAGTGGTCAGGCAGAATAAGAATGTAGAGGCATCACCTACAAGAATGCTTTCCAACTGTTGGCCAGCTGAAAGCACAGGTAGCTTCCAGTCTGGGACTACACACTGCACCACAGCATGTTCCTGACTTTGTAAAAACATAGTTACATTGGGAGGACACAAGAAGAACATAATGAATACACCAGGAGCACTTACAGATAATTTCCAGTGGCTTCTGCCAGTTTCAAGAAAACAGAGTTAAAGTTATGTGCTCGTATACCTAAATCTTCATTTCCTCATCAAGCATTTGCTGAACTCATTATCCTGGGAAATCACATGGTGTTAACCCATAACCTTAAAAATTTTCATTTGTGCAAAATTTTAGCTAAATTTACAGTTATTATGGGTAAGTGTAAAGAAATCGTACTTTTTCATCAAGAATCAAATGTCTTAGCATGGCAGTTTTTTGCTCTGTAGGGAACATATTTTCGAGACACAAAGGGCAGAACTTCATTGGAAAGGTGAGTACTTTAAAGTTATTCAAATGATCAGTTAAGCAACATAAAATAAACTTGTTTCTTCTTTATGAAGATTAAGTATTAGCATTCTTTTTTTTTTTTTGACTTTAAAAGTTATTGTATACTTCAATATACAGAAATGCAACTTGTGGACAAATCAGTTTAAATTCTTTGAATTATCAATGGAAAGAAGTGATTTTTTTTTCAAACACTGTGGGGTTTCATACGTAAAAGAAATTCCATAAATGAGCATTTTACATCTGCCTTTCTGTATACTTAATGTCAAAGAAGACATACGAAGATGGCCAAACAGAAGAAATTACTCAAAACAATGTGTAAATGACAGACTAGGAAATGCTGCTGTATGCTTTTTCCTTTACAATACTTGTGTATAGTCACACATTTATGTCGGAGTCACATTATAGCTAAGCATGAACAAAACTGTGTGGTGATTTTCACTGTTTATATTGTCCCGAATGACCATGCAACTATAGTAATTACTGGTTATAGATCTCTTTTAAGAGTAGTGTATCTTTGCTCTTGTTTAATTGCATCTAAAATATATTTTCATAGCAAAGGCAATTTTTCTCCTCTCTCATGGAATATAAATTTTTTCCAGATTTTTTACATTTCTAATTTAGATTGTCTTAGGATTGCTAATGAGAATACTTATCCAATTCCTGAAAATTTGACAACTTGAGAAAAGAACTGAAACTGATGACTGAACATGCCATCTTGTCCTTTTCCTTATTTGGAGAAGAACACTCATCATCCAGCCATGGAGGGCGAATACTGTTTTCCATAGTGAGACAAATACTTTGCCAACAAATACTTCTTTAGGTTCACTAAGAATTATATGCCCTCTGAGACTTTAATTCCTCTGATTTCTCTGTGCTAGTTCAAGCAGCAGTTCCTAAAACAAGATTCTCTCATGTTGCACTATACCTTTTTGTTTAAAATTACTTGCTACCACTCATATGAAGAAGAAATATGCTATTCTCTGGATTTCCATCCACTTACATTTGGGCCTGCCTCAAATTTACAGATAGCTGTTTTTGATAAGCTTTAGGAAAAATTATATTAATTTACACATACAGCCCAGCTTGAGAACACACAAATGTAGATCTCAGGGGGCATTTTGGCAGGATTTATGATTAACTAGAGAAGAAAGAGGGACAAGGCTTCAATTGTTAATCTTAACTGTAGACGAATTAGAAATAATACCTTTACACACTATTTAATTTCTTTTTTTTTTCCTTGAAGAATGTGAGAGCATTTGACCAATTTCTTTATTAAGATATCA
Organism: Struthidea cinerea; assembly: GCA_013397865.1. Lineage (NCBI taxonomy): Eukaryota > Metazoa > Chordata > Aves > Passeriformes > Corcoracidae > Struthidea > Struthidea cinerea. The sequence goes on from VZTI01002709.1 coordinate 42,451, forward strand.
CAGTATCAGCTCATTGATTTCATTTTTCTTAGCTACACTGAGCAGCTGATAGAACTGCTCAGATTAAATTGTAGATCAGTGTTAAGACTCAGGCCTGGAAACTGAGCACGATCACAACAGATATAGATCCTCTGCTCACTAATCTAAAAGGCATGTAGTTTAAACTTTACTTAATTTTAGTTTTTATAAATCCAGTCCCTGACCTACATACACTTGCAAGCAGAACATAAAACAGTGCATAGGAATTGGCCTTCTACAATGGGGTTACCGCAGTAAGAAAGGAAGAGCAACAGCTGTCACCCGCCTGGACCTGTGCAAAGCATTTGCCACCACTGCACACAACATCCTTGTCTCTAAGACAGAGAGGCATGGATTTGATGCATGGACCATTCAGTGGATAAGGAATCAGCTGGATATTCATGCTCAAAGATTTGTGGTCAACAACTTGCTCTCCAAGTTGAGAGCAGTGATGAGTGGCATTCCTCAGGGGTCAGTATTGGGATCAGCTCTTTATAACATCTTCACTGAACAGTGGGATTGAGTGCACTATGAACAAGTTTGCTGACAACAGCAAGTGTGATGTGCTTGGCATGCTGGAGAGCAGGGATGTAATCCAGAGGGATCTTGGGCTTGAGACATAGACCCCAGAGAACCTCATGATGCTCAACAAGGCTGAGTGCAAGGTCCTGCACCTGGGTTGGCACAATCCCAAGCACAAGTAAGGCTGGGTGGATAATGGATCACGAGCAGCCCTGGGCAGAAGGACGTGGGCATATCTGTGCAGACAAAACTCAACATGACCCAGCAATGTGTGCTGGCAGTTCAGAAAGACAACCACACTCCAGGCTGTAACAAAAGAAGGGTGACCAGCAGCTTGAGGGAGGTGAATCTCACGCTCTACTCTGCTCTGGTTAGATCCCACCTGGAGTACTGCATCCAGCACTGGGGTCTTTAATACAAGAAAGATGTGTACATGTTGGAACAGGTCCAGAGAAGGGCCACTGAGTTGATCACGGGACTGGAGCACCTCTCTTGTAAAAAGAGGCTGAGAGAGCTGGAGAAGAGAAGGCTTTGGGGAGACCTTAGAGCAGCATTCCAGTACCTAAAGGGGTCTTACAAGACAGCTCAAGAGGGACTTTTCACAAGGGCATAAAGTGATAGCACAAGGGTGAATGGCTTCAAACTTAAGAAGAGTAGGTTTTAGATTAGATAGTAGGAAGCACCTTTTTACTGTGACCGTGGTGAGGCACTGGAACAGCTTTTCCAGAGAGTTTGTGGACTCACCATCCCTGGAGGTTGGGGAGGAATTCGTTAGGATCACAGAATATTCTGAGTTGGAAGGAACTCACAATGATCACTGAGTCCAGCTTTTAAGTGAATGGCCCCTACAGGGACTGAACCTGCAACCTTGGCATAATTAGCACTGTGCTCTAATCAATCGGTTTTCAAGGCCAGGCTGGATGGGGTTAGCTGGTCTAGCAGAAGGTTCCCTGCCCACAGCAGGGGGACTGGAACAAGGTGATATTTGAGGTCTCTTCCAACCCAAACCATTCTATGATTCTCCGAATTGCCTTCTCTGTCAGTCACATATCTCGTCATACAAATCACGCATTTTCCATAATGGAGTGCTATAGACAGAAAAATGTTGGAAATTATATACTTCAACTGGTTGGTAGGATATGGGAAAACAATTCTGACTTTCCTTCCCTGAAGGGGAGGTAAGAATGATGATCAAGGAAAGCTCCTCCACCTTCGTCCTTTGAGAGATCCTCCTGTAGCTGGCATAATTCTGGTATTTCTCATTTCTTCTAAATATTCTTGATGACCACCTAATTTTTCAAAATTGCCATGAAAATGAAAGCAGTAAGATATGGACACAGTTAGTATCATTTGTATTCTGTTCCAATTATTTCACTAAATGTCTTTATTATTTATTTCTTTCTTCCTGGCTCACCCTCCTCCACAATAGGAAAGAATTCAAGTAAGAGTAGATGACTGATTTTAGTATAAAGCTTCAATTTTTTTCATGAAACAGAACTGGTACAAACATGAAAATATTTTTGCCAAAGCTGTAATGGCTCTTAACATATCCAAGTAGGATTGGTCAAAAACAGTCTCTTGAAACTTCAAAGAAAAAGAAAAGCACTTCAGAGCAAAGCTTTTCAGAACATATTTACTATTTCTTTGGACGTTTGAGTTTGTTTCAAACACATACCTTATTCAGTAACAACTTGCTTTTGTGAAAAACAAGAATCCAATCTTCAGTTCTTTCTTTTATCTAGGATACAATATCTGGAATTGTCTAGCCAATGACACCTAAGCTATTGATCACAATTCATCCAATTTGCTGAAGATATGACTGTATCAAATTTAAAAACATGCAAGAATAAGTTCTTTTTCTTTAGCAAAGTAAAAGAAATTTACTACTCCAAGGACAATTTTCCAAGTGAATATGTGGAATTCTGACTGCTGTCTTTCAGATAAACTGAAATGTTTATGTCACACACTGCAATGCCAACCTCTAACAGCTGAACTAAGAAATGCATTTTCCATCAGCAGTTGCCATTCGCGCAGAGCATACTTACATACACACATGCACACACTTCACTGCAGGGTGCCTGCCAGGCAGGTCTCCTGCACAGGGAAGTCCTCCCAAGGTTATCGCTGACTGCAAGCATTGTGAAAGAGTTAAGTCCAATTACTCATTTCCTATAGCATTCAATAGCTGTGATCCCTACAATATTACTATTCACTTGGAACTTACACACCATAATTGTGTACTGACAGGGATTCTGCTGTGAGGCTGTGAAATCTGGGCCAGCAAGCTTAGTGGTTTGGGTGTTACTCCTTGAAGATTTTCAGCTGAACCATGGAGGAAATACAAACAATATTAGGGGTATTATTCATATATTCATGTAGACCTATATATTACACTACTAAGGCTGATATCTTCTGAAGTATCTATTTGCTTGAAGCAAGATATTAAAAGTCTAAAAATTTACTCATACATATTAATTTCTGTAAACACACAAAGGAAGTTGAGCCAAAGATAAAATGACCATTCAGCCATTCTGCACGCATCCTGTTCAACCCTTGATTTCCACTGAAAGCTTCTCTATATTTCCCTTGGCTGTTCCCTAACTGAAGTAAAAATGTCTTGCTTGCAGCACAAATTCTTCCTTTGTGCAGAAAAGCTCCCTGACAGTTTTCAGTGATGCCAAAGACATCCCATATTTAGGCTAGGAAGGAAAGGAGGGTTGACAGTTGTCTCCTGGTTTGGTTACCCTTTTAATTTTGTACTCAAGTTTGGTGAAAAGGCAACAGTGCCAAGCTGTAGCTTTTCCACAGCTACACACCTGTTGTGCTTAAGCTCAGGCAAATTCAACCTGAATGGCCTGGTATTATTTTTACCACCACCTCAGAGGTAATTAATTATACAACAAACTCACTCCAGTATGCACAACGCTCATAAGACCAGGTCTTTCCCAGCTCACAGAAACAAAACTGTAGGCTAGCTACTGTTACATGCTAAAAAAATCACAAATTCTTACACCACAAGGCGCTTTGTGAACATTTCTCATTTTATAGGTCAAAGTGTTCTCTGCACTGAGAAGTACTGCAAATGTACTGACGAGTGAAGAGAGTAAAGCTGAGTTTGGCCACCACGCAGCAAACAGGTTGAAAGCTGCATTTAGTCACTACTCAACAATCTGGTGAAGGCTCAGGCTTCATCCAGCAGATACAAGCTCTTCTTATTATACATGTTCCTTCATTATGTTTTCCTATTTTTAAGTATCTCTCTTAGATCTAGTAACATACATTTTTACTTCATGCAGACAAGAGAGATCCTGTCAGCTGAATTAAGAGTCCAGTATTTCAGGACAGCAGACTAGAATCAACTTTACTCACCTTTAACTGAAAAGACGCTCATGTCTATAGAAGAATTTTCATATTGCAATGAATTTATGTTAAATCCAAATGACATCATATTGTCAGTAAAATTAATTCATGGCCCCACCCCATTAGCGTGGCAATTTAAATAAAACAAATAATTTTAGTATTGTATTTTAACTTTGTTCACACTTGACAGAAAATTTCCACAAGCCTAGTTTTCAACCCAGCGTAAGAACTGAATTATGGTCTTGTCTAGGGAGGAATACCAGGAAAGCAAAGATTAGGAGATAAATCATCTTCATAATTAAGCTGTTTTTCTCAGCAGTTTTTTAACTTTATTTTGCACTGAGCAATAAAACTATTTAAAGCATACAGTCAGCACCATTCAAACTAAAGAAATATCCAGTCTCAGTATTAGCTTAAAACTTCTACTGATATTAAACTACATCTCACAGCAGTGAATGTCTGCAAGTACAAAAGCTACCATTTTTAAATGCTGCCTGACTCGTACGTATTTTATATACCAGAAAAATCGTTCTTTATATCCATAAGCAGTTGAAGAGATCTTGTTATCTAGTTAAGAGATCCTCTATATGTGATTTTGTCACTATCAGAGTCAATTGAGAACTGTTAGCAAAGACGTTTGCATACACACATGCTACTTTCCATTTTAAAATACTAGACATACTAAATCCACCTTCTCCCACCACAGGATACCTTAACAGTTTAGAGATATTGTTGCAATGTCATACATTCAGAGCACCAGTGAGACCACTTTACTCAGTTTTGGCATATGTATTTCAAAATAGGTATACAAAATCTGAAAAAGATTCAAAACAAATTGCAAAATTAATTAAGGAAATATTTTGCCTCATGATAAACACTTTCAGAAACCTAGTTTAGTAGGTGAAATAAACAGATTGCTTTTATTCAGTTATAAATGCCTACTTAAGTTTCAATAGGAGAATGCCCTCTGAACTGACAAAGTCATAATGATATCTGATAGCCATAAACAGAAGCCTGGACACTGTGGATTGGAAATTACTGGAAAATATTAATTATTATTTTATAACTCTAATTGTATTTCATAATTTATCTATGTAATAGAGTTGAACAACTTTTAAAAATAAGTTTGAGTTTATCACTTTTCATTAGTATAACTTCAAAATAGTTAATTTTTTTTATTTTTCATAAAGCAACTGAGAGTTCAAAACAAAAGGTTGTTATAAAACAGAACAATCACTTTTTTTCCAAAAATTTTGAAATATGCTTAGAACTTGATTGAAAATTTACAAACACTGAATTTCCTTATTTCAGTTCTGATGAATCTGTATCTAATATATATATATTTTTTTTTTCCTCACAAAGGAAAAAAAAAAGCACACTGTTCAAAAATTCCCAAGCAATTATAACCATGACCACCCAAAATGAAAACACATGGTGCTTTATGGTGATGAGCATCTGAAAAAAACATTCAGAAGCAAAGGTTATGTTTTCTTTCCTACAAGCTAGGCAGAAACAAAACCAAAAATCAGCTCAGAAATGAGTTCCCTGGCTGAGCCATGCCACTGAACTCTCTGGTGCTTACAATACGGAGGAGAATTCTCCATAGACAGAAACATCTGAGCATACTCAAGCATGCCTTACACCTCATGGCTGCCCTCCAGAGCTAAAAGGTTTTGTCTGTCAGACCATAACTGTAAGTCTGATTGACAGACTTATGAAGTATTTTACCTAAACATGTTCAGAATCTATTAAAGTAGACTGGCTTTATCTCTCACAGTTTCTACAGAATTCATGGAGAAAGAAGACGAAGTGCTGATGAGAAGGAATTGTCTTGGATGACCCATACTTTTAACAGCAAAAGGTAACTCTCTGCCTGGAGCTGTGCCTCCAGAAGATGGAAACATTTTTCCTGGATTAATAGTCAGTCATGCGCTTCAGTCTAGCTAACCAGTTGGAATAGCCATAAAGTTTTCAGAAAGACTTGAATGCAGGCTCTAGATCTCCACCAAGCATTCCAGGTATATTACCTGAAATTCTATTTCATGCAAAATCCCTTCAGCATTATCTTATCTTTTATTTGAATTTTGTGCATCACTATGAAATGTACCAGAGATCTGCCCACATGTTTTACACATAGAAAGGTCTGTAAATCTTCACAAAGGAGTCAATGCTAGCAGAAGTATTGTGTTCAATTTTCAGTGTCGGTAGATAACAACAAACCAGATCTCAGTATTGGTCACCCCAAGTCTTCCAAAATTACACTTCATGTCTCCAGGAGTGTTGATGTAAAACTACCATCATATTCTTTTTTCCTCATCTTTGTCGCTGGAACTCACATATTTGATATCTTCTCCATAACCAGAACAACTGGAAACCATTTTTTCCCAAGTAAAAGGTGAGAATCTCACATTCACATACTTCCACTGGGGGAAGCTTAAAAAAAAATCCCAAAAAGCCACCAAAACTTTAGTATTCCAAGGAAGAGCGGTCACCTCCTTGTTTGCAGTATCATGACTACACAGTGTTAAACAGATATTGGTCTCCACAGAGTAGAGAGATGTCTTTTTCATATACAAAGCAGAATAAAAATTTCAAAGGTTTGAACATTTGTGTCTATCCTGCCCTTGAGGTCATTAAGGGAACAGGTTAATATAAATTTTAAAATTATCAACATTATCAGAGATGTTTTCTAAGATATTCTAATACTGTAAATAACAATATTTTTTTTCATTTATGCTGCATTATGCTGCATTATCACCAGGAGATGATGTAACCCTTCCTTCTTCCCCAAATGCCTGCATTGAGGTCATTACAATTTCTTTAAACTATGACTTCATTCTGGTTTCCTTCCTTGGAGGACTGCATGGAGACTACCACTAATCCATCTATCCCATGTGAAAAAGCAACACAAAACAAACATTAACATTGTGCTATCAATCATTCAAGAGTCAGAGATGTAACAAAGCTACGATTCCAGCAATCTTAATTATGTTTCCTAATATTTACATATTCACATATACATAAAAGATCACACTATGATCTTTAGCTCTATGCATTTCACTTGGATTTTTCTTAAAATCCTAAACTTCAGTATCATGACCATGCATGGTTCCACACATGTGAAACATCTTGAGTCCACCGAGAGCACTCCTACATACACGACATGCTATTCAAACAGAAGATGCTATTTTAACTGTAGCTTCACTTTTTTGGAACTTCAAAGCAGTTCTAAAAAAGCTGACAAATATATATGTAAATTCCATTTCTGCATCTTTGTGCCCAAACAAAATAGAACTGCCCACCAGTTATACTGTAAAACTTCCTATCTTGTTACTGCCTGGCCCAGCCCAGATCTCTACTGCCAATGGCAGCAAGACTGCCACACTGGGCATCTTGCCAGTACTTCACTCTGACCTGTGCAGACAAAAACATGCTAATACACCTTTCATACTATCCCTGTGGATTAGACACAAATTTCTGTGGGTATGACTAAAGCTGAAGGGTAACTATAACGTGATAATAAGGAAATAACATAATGACATATAAAGCAGGAGCCGTAGAACTCTATAAAGATTTTTTAAAAAGTAATTTTTTAAAAAATTAATTAAGTTTCAAATTCCCCTCTGTCTGTCATATAATCAAATATCTGTGGAGGCCAAACTCTTTTCAGTGGTACCCAGTGACAGGACAACAGGCAATGGTCACAAGTGGAAACACAGGAAGCTTCTTCTGAACATCAGGAAAACTTTTATGCTATAAGGGCGACAGAGCACTGTAACAGGCTGTCCAGAGACATTGTAGAATCCTCTTCTCTGCCAATATTCAAAACTCACTTGGACATGATCCTATGCAACCTGCTGTGAATCTCTTTTAGAAAAGCTGTTGGACTAGATGATCTTCAGAAGTCCTTTCCAAGCCCGATCACTCTATGATTCTGTTATTAAAAACTCTTAATGGCTTAGGATGATAACTGCTTTATCGTCTCTCAATTTTCTCATTCTACAGGCCTCATCCATCTCTGCCAATATTGTCACATACCATTCCCTACCCCAGCACTGCAGGCAGAGCAAGAAAGAAGCCCTAAGGTAATCAGTTGCAATGTGAGATTGAACTCTGCTTCCATTTGCACCTGTGTAGGAGAAGAATATAGCTCACTTTTAGTCCTCTCCAATTGTTAAGGATTTGTCATAAAATATTCCCAGGAAAATGCAAAGCAAGGCTCTAAGATTCAAGACAACCTGTTGCTGACGTTCTCAAAAAGTCTGCTTTCAAACTGCGTGAATGCTTTTTTAGCCTCCTGGCTGGCAAGCAAGGAAGTCCACAGCTTAGTAGGCTAACTGTGGCCGTTAATACCATTGCTTTGTTCATCAGCATCTGCTGCAAATAAACCTCAACAGGTTTTCAGCCAATTGGTCAATTTAATCTACCAGCTACACAAAGTGACACCTATTCACCTTAACAACACAGCCTGCCCCAGCTCTCCACACTTTGCTTAAAAAACACATGAAAATTAGGGGGGTGTGCAGATATAGTGCGCACAGTGGAACTTCAACCATGGGATGGCTATACACGGAATGAAACAAGAATTATGGCTAAGTTAGTTAAAGGCGCTATCAACTTAATGCTAGATGCTGTCACACACATTATTTACTGTTGTATCATCACAGCATAAGAGATGAGCTCAACACTGCATTAGCATTTGAAAATGACAGCTTACTTCTTTCCACCCTTTGTGCACTCCTCGTAAGTGTTATTTTTAGATGACATTGGTATTTACACTGGGTTTGACCACAAGCCTCTAGCTTGTTGGCAATTATTCAGAAATAAAATCAAGATATTTAAATTGTGGTGGACTGTACTGCAAAAATGAAGTATTTCAAAATAGAACCATCTTTTACAGTTGTAATATAGATTTCTGGCTAATGTTCTCCTGAAAACTTTAGAAAACCAAAAAGCCACTCTCTGTACTGAGCCTGTGGAAGTCTCTGGTCATAAGCTAAGATCCAGCACATCTGACCACGGTCTCACAAATTCAGAAATCTGGTCACACAAAACTTGGAACTGTTGATGCATTGTTCACCTGTGACCTTGTGAGAATTCCTTAAGATGCAGTCTTTAGTTAGACTACATACTTAACCACAGGTTCCTTGCCTAATTTACTACACTGACAACTGCAACAGCAATTTTGTCTATAACTTGCCTCTACATCTATGAGACAAAACCAGAACATCAAAGTGGTCTTAGAAAATCATGGGTAGTATCAGAAGAACTATTATTTCTAAAATATAAAGACTCAAATCTGCTAATGTCCCTGACCACAAGCGCATTTCACACATTTTCCTCAAATTTTAAACAAAGTAGGATATAAATAAGATATAAAACTAGATATAGAATTTTTAAATTGATTTTCAAAAGCTTTGCTTGAAGAAGGAAGATTTCTATGTTTTATCATTAACAGAACCTTTTGAAAAGTATGCTTGGAGGCTGTAACTAAACCAAGAGGACCAGAAGCAAGCCTATGGCCAACTATTTCCTGAAATATACACAGAGGATGACAAGTGTATATGAATATTAATAAAATATTAATAAAGAAATTTAATTCTTCATGGGCTCATGAAGCTTTTTACAGGGGAATTTCATGGTGACAGATGACCTCTGTGTTCTTTATCCATCTGAATTCAAAAGCTTTAAACATGGACAGGAATGATAAGGGCTCAGGAAGATTTCTCTACCTTAAAAAGGTCATTATGCATGTAAAAGAAATACGAGGTATCTGAATGTTTCGCTTTGTACTGCATGGGTGAGCAACATCAGCAGACTTGAAAAACACTTCACATCTGTGCATAATCTATTTTTCCACACCATTATTCTTCCTCATGAACTTAGCAGTTTTGACTGGTTTACAATTCAGCACTTCAGGAGGTAACTGAAAAGCTGGCCACAAGGAATGAAGACTGGGCATCAGTGTAGTTATATCCTTGAAAATATAAGTTTTAATAGCGTTCTGGTGGCAGATCTGATGGGATTCTAAGTTTCAAATGTTGTGTCACATGTGACCTTTCTTTGATGTCTCACGGCATGTCTGAGAGATGTATTTCAGCACTGACATTCAGAATATTTCAGATTAAACTTGCTCTTCATGATAAGACTACAGAATATAGGAAGGACCTTCTTAAGACCCATCTTTGCAAACAAAAAAGTAAAAAAAGTAAATAAACCCTGAAAAAACAAACTCAAACTTTACAATTAACAAGTGAGAAGCCAAAGACAGTCATTCAAAAGTCTCAAAGTATTACTACTACAGACACTTGCAGAAGTAGAATACAAAAATCCTCATCTAAAACCAAGGAAAACAAGTTTCACTTAGAGTATTTCCCTGTGGTTTAAAGGCTTAAAATATTTTCCTGTGGTTTAAAGGCTTAAACATAAATGTTTACGGGCATAATTCACATACCAGATAGAAAGAGCCATGAGAACAGTAAGCAAATACAGAAATTCTTACAAGTAGAAAGGAGACTACAACTTGCTTCATGTGGTGGTATTAGTTGTATATTGCAAGCAGAGCATTTTTAATAAGTCCACCTAGTGATCAAGGTTACATCTTGCCATCTGAGCATTGTCTTTTAATGACACCTTTACAGATTAGAAACACACCTACTCTAGTGTTTAGTGTTAAACACCTAAATTTTTTGGCAATTTTTACAACACAGTTTGTTCCTCTGTATCACTGAATACTATAATTTTGTCAGTAGCAATGTTACCAGGAGATTACTTTAGCTTAGTCTTTCCTGCACATTTACAGTCTGACCTTTCTTGCCTATCACCCATTCCCAACAGCAGGAAGAGAAGGGGCTCTGCACTTCCAGGGGCCAGTTCCTACTGAAGAGAGATGTTTTCAACGTCAGGGAGGTCTGCAGACAAAGATGTAACTTCATCCGCCTTTTAGCAGTTCTAAGGTAAGACCCATTCCTAAACAGTGCGTACCAGTCTACTTCCAGCACAGTTTCATCACCATATTCGCAGGTTATTTCAAAGACTGCCAATTTCCTCCTGCTTCAGGGAGGCTGGACATCCAGCTTTTGCGATGAACTAGTCTGCCCCTCTCAGAACAGCAATGTCTGAATGCAGTCCTCTTGCTCCTCTTGGTGCCATTTGTCTTGTTGAAAGACTGTTTCTCTGGTAAATGCTTTCACAAAACTTCTGTTGAGATATTGATGTGTTGGGCACCTTACTGAAGCAGTTAATAATTTCAGACCTCCACATTTACCTCAAGGAAAAAGTGTGGAACATGAGCACAAAGTCCAGTAAAGCAAAAACTGGGCCTTGGAGGAGGCAGTAAAGGGGGCGCTAGGAACCTTTACTATATTCAGATTTGGAGAGCTTTTTCTCTTTAAAACAGGTCATGTATAAGGTGTCACCTGAGCACTGCTTCAGTACCTATAATGATAAATTATAAATATATTATTTTCTCACAACAAGTTATAACATGGATGCCACGTATTCTACTGGCATTTCTTAAATGCTTATCATCAGAAAATAAAAAAAGTTATTGTAAGATGACAATTTGCTCCCAAAGTACTATGGCTGTTCAAGCACAGATATGTCACAGTTCAAAGACAAACACATAAAATAATTACATGCAATTTTGAATGCTTTAAATGGACACATTAAGACAAGTGCAGTGAAAGGAATTAATTGCAAAGGGTTATTTCTTTTACTTTTTTCTTATAGTAGTGTTTAGAAGGCAGACAATTTAATATAAGAGTATATTTATATTTATATAAATGATTGCTTCACTGGAGATTAAAATTATAAAAAAAATACAGTATCAGTTTTTTATGTAATATAAATCCATCACTTTTCTCTCACACTTTGTAAAATGTAAAAATACAAGAAAATAATGTAGATGTTATTTATATTTGTATACAGAAGCCATTAAAGGATGCAGATACAAGTGAGCATTTCTAAAATATGCTCAGGTGGAAGGAAAAAATTATCTCAAAATTGAGATTGATAGATTGTGAATTAGGGGACTTCATCTCAGTTCTTGAATGAATGCATTTTGCTCTGCATCATTAGGATCTCTCTGCAGATGAGGAATCATCAGCACCTGGTCAGAGGTGATGGAAGTGTTAACCATTCTGCTGAGTAATGTAACCATAATTTATAATAATATAGGGACAGAATTTCTAATGTGTAGTCATGGCATTTTTTTCAAATACTAGTGCTAAAGCTGGCATTCCCCTATATTCCTTTATTAAAGACAGCCCATAAACTACTAGGAGGTTAAATCTGAAATAGCTTATTTAGATACCTATTAAACTCATTCTCAAAGAAAATTTTAAATTAGTCTTAAAAATTTCAAAAAGGAGACAATTTTCTTTTTCAATAATCTGCTGAGATTTTTTTCACCTTATCTACTTTTACATTAACCTTCTCAAAAAAAAAAGCTGAAATCTCATTGTTGTCTGTAATTTCAAATTAATGTTTAGCTAACTTGAAGACACAATAAATTGCATGAATTTTGGAGACATTGATTTGGAAGCTGGAGTACCCATTTCTTACTAACAGATGATTATTTACTAAGCCCTGCTGTTACTAGTTTCAGAGAACTAGTTGAAAACAGTTAATTATGAAACAGATCAGAGCTGTGCTCTATCTTTAAAACGAAATGTTTGTTCAGAGATTGACCGTATTTGTTGGCACTACTGAAATTAACCACTTTTTAACATGTCCTACATTATTTTTTTCATTTTGACTGTAATCTACTTATTGCGTTATATAAAACCAGAACTTGTGTAAACAACAATTCTCTGCCACCTTACCTACTATGGTCTTGTCAGTTTTATTCTTTTCCTCTGTAATTTGTATCCATCTTGCTAAAATATGTACAGATCAGTTTTAAGACAGAACATGGAAGTAATGCTTTGAAACGGTACAAAACAATGTAATGTCAAATACAATGTACTCCTCCTGTGTCTTGATTTAGCGAGCTTTACCAGAAGAGAGAAGTAGTCACCCATTTTAGTCATCCCCAAATTCCCTCCTACATCTTGGGAGCAAATGTTAGCTTCATAGCTTGCTATGAATTATACTGCAAGCTCCAGTGCTACAAAACAGGTTGAGAACTGGCAAAATTAGGCTACTAATTAGGCCACCCACCAGCTTCCCTGGAAGTGAAAGAAGATGCTGTTCAATAGCAATGCATACTGTTACGAAAAAAGAGTTAACTTTTCTAAAACTCTAACACTTGTGATTCTCCGGGTGGTATAGAAAGGTAAAGACTACTCTTGAAACACATGAACGTTGTATGCTAATTAACATACAGTGTGTGTGATATAGTTTAAAATTGTAGAAGAATGGGAGAAGAGTAAGAACAGGACCAGCTTTTTTTTTCTTAAATTGTCACAAAAATGTATTTTCTGTTCGCCACAGGTTTCAGCTTTTTATTCTTTCACAAAGGAGCAATGTTATTTTAAGCTGTGAATATCATCACTTTATTAATACATAATGATTAGATGTTGGTACTAGTGTTACCAGTCACAAGACTGAGCAAGAAGAAATCACAAAAATAATGAAGCAAGACTTTAAAAAAACCCAAAACAACAGAAAACAAACAAACAAACAAACCTAAAAAGCCACAGCTCTCAGTTTTAAAATAACAGTTATTACTACTCAGTTTTTAAAGAAAAATCTTTGCAGCATCATCTGTTTCATACTGCATTCCCTCATTTCTAGATTAGTCATTCCTTGCAATTTTCAGGACCCACATGGGTAATCAAGCAAAGCCTCTTTTTAGGTGATATTTCAAACAAGTCTCAAGTCTTAGTCCATGAAATTTGTCAAATGTATGCATGTATGCAACCTGTCACTGTCCCTACTTACCACAAAAATCACAAATACAAACCAGCTAATTTATCAAGCTTGTAATGCTTTCACAAACTGTCTTTTTTTCCAAATTATGTCATTCTGGAGAGTTTTCTGTTTATGTTATCAAAGTCAAGGTCTGAAAGAATGCTGAATTCATAGGATGCACGCTCTTTCCTACAGCATTTAACAGATAGCACATTCCACGGATCTGTATCCCAAAAGGATGGAGGACAAAGGGATCAGGAAAGGATGTATTGCCAAACATCCACTCCCATCTGACTATTCAAGAACTCGCTCTCAGAAATGTTGTACCAGTCCCCAAGTATTTTTCATCCTGCTTATTCTATACCTATAAATTATTTTGCAAACAATAAATATCCTTGTCTACAAAAAAAAAA
>VZTI01002709.1:56625-84239 GCA_013397865.1 Struthidea cinerea
AAAAAAAAAAAACACTCTGCAAAAAAAAAAAAAAAAAAAAAAAAAAAAAAAAAAAAAAGAGAAGAAAATCAAAGTAATTTTTCACATAGTTGGTAGCAGTTTTACCTAAAAAAATTTTAGTGTGCAAAGCCTACAATGTTCCTGAGCCATAAACTTAGTAGTGTTTTCACTGCATAGCTGGAGACAGATCTTGATGAAAATTAAAAGGTGCATAAAAACAAGGAAAGGAAAACACATAATCGAAAAACCAAGATGTCATGTCACCTTAGGACTTGTCCCATATACTGTCCTAATTAACTCCAGTATTTTTAATTTTGATTAAGGACTGGGTTTGACAAGCCCGTGGTGACATTTAGAGCTTAAGAACTGCAGCAGAGTACTCACATCACACAAAATAGAGATCAGACTTCTATAAGATGCAGACTGTTAAGAGAAATTAAGAGTTTGCTTTTGGCAGACTAGTATCCTCAAGCTATATATTCTTGTTTCAATGTCTATTTGAGTTTGAGTTGCACTCTAACCTGATTGGGACAAATCCTCTGCCACATCATAACCTTTAATACTCACTAGGAACTAAGGCAATGGTGGAATTCAGCAGTGTGCTGGGAACCTATCGATAGCTCAGAGTTAGCAAACTGCCTTTACAAATGAAGTGCTTTTCCTTTGCATCTGAAAAGCAAAGAAGTTTAATTAAGAATGCAGTCATCCCTGCCTAAAGGAAATATATATATTTTTTTTATTAGTGGGTCATTTATGATTCTGCTAAATTATGCTAGAGAAAGCAAAATAGTCACACCTTACCATTGCCAGTAAGCACTTTGCCACACCACTTCTGATTAACTACTGATCTGAATGGGACAAGATGGGTGTAATATGAGGAAACGTTAAGGAAATGCTGGATTGAGAAGGACTTTGGCATGATTATATGGAATAACTGACTAATTTCTGAAGAAAAAATCAAAAAGTGGGATTAGCCTGGAAACAATATTGTTACTATATAAATGATTCAGAATCCTATCCATATTGCTTTAGAGCGCCTAACCTAACCAAAAATTGTTTTGGAAAATACTCACATTCACTTATGTTCCCAGAACTTAACGATTCTTAGCAAAAAATTTTGGCCTATGAAAATAAAATTTGATGTCTTGAATTTTTTAATATTTTTGAAATTTTTTGTCTTATACATGTACCCCAAGCCTATTCTGGTTTATCCAATTGCTTGTGTGGGATATTAATTGCAGTGTGTAAGGTAGGTTGTTACAGAACTTAGGTTGGATGTCAAATTCCATTTAGATCTTCAAAAGTCAGGCTTCCTCAGAGTTCACATCCAACCCCTGAGTAAAAGACACTTTTAGACTGCTATTTTGTGATTTTATTGTGCACATGAGTGTTAGAAATGATCTACCAAAAAGATAAAAAACATCTGTGCTCAATTTAACTTGTGTGTCCATTTTCCGTAAATGACACACATGCAGGTGTGGACAAGGACAAGTGGAACCTCTGTCAAAATATTGCAACAAATGGTTAATTACAGGAAGTAGGAAAACACAATATATATTATTACTTCTCTGCTGCATTCTTAACTTTCTGACTCATGCTTGTACTGGCTTGCCTCCCTTTTGCCAATGGAGATTACATGGTCTGTTAATCTGAAGTGCAATACACAGTACGCCTTAAGTGCCGCAAAAGGCGAGGGCATGTGAACTGTTTTCCTACTATCAGCAGTAAGTAGTAGTTGTGCTTCATATATGAAGAACTTTTAATCAAGTACTAAATTGAAAAATCAAAGAGTAACACAAGTTGGTCTATTTTATAGGCCCAGCTCAGTACATCACACAGAAGGTCCATTCAGACTTTTTCTCACACTTTACTCCTAGCAGAAATCTGAGGAAACGGTTCTGATTTGAATCATTAATTTTGTCATATTTTATTATCAATTCCTTGCTTTCATTTTATTTTGCAATAATAAAAAATTTCTTTTAGAACATTATTAAGTTCCTCACATCTTCACATTTATTTGTCTTTTATGAAAGCCATTCTGCATACATAACTTATTTTAAGTGGAATACAACGATTTCCCACGTAACTTGTTTTAGTTCATGCTTTTTACAATGACCTAATGTGAACCACGTATCCTTCAACTTGTGTCAATGATTAAACCAAGTCCTTTTTCTCTACATTTTTTTCCACGCTATTCTTCCTGTTGTCAGCTGTGTTACAGCCCTGAAAGAATATTTATACCAATTAGGCAAACAAATGGAGAGGCTGATACATTGCTAGCCAAGACTCTCCATGGTACTTCAGTTGGCCCCCGGCATAATTTCTACGGACACCTTCGAAATTAATATTCTGGAGTGGAATTAATTACATTGAATGGGTTTGCTCCCCATATGGGCAATCTCAATTCTTGATGAAAAACGGTATATGTTAGTGATGTAATCAAAAGGTAGCTGTATGGATCCCAAGGGATAAGGAAATTTTAGCATTTGATTTGACTGAACCATACATTCATCACCATAAGAGATATTTGTCCAGCCGGTGTGAAGTTGCTATTCCACATAAATCCGAAACATGGTCATCAGCTATAGCCAGGCTTTTTAGAGAAGAGATTCAACAGACCTAGCCTACTCAAGGGAGAAAACTCAGGGAACTACACTTTCATTCATATCAGGTGACATATTATTAAGAAATGGCTCTTCAGTCAGTAACACTGAACTACCCAGTAGCTGAACTTGCTGCAATTTATTGCGCCCTGCAAAGCACTGGAAAAGCCTGATAATTATTTAAACTGCCTGTGACTTGTCTTTGCCAATCTTCCATTGTCCTTTACTTCCTGCCAGAGTTACCTGACTTGCTAATGAAGAGAAAAATATATTCATTTATCTGTCATACCTATTTCCACATTTAAAGGCTCCCAATTACCTTTTGGTGCTTCCTACCAGGTTTAAAATCTCTTAGGCATGGTCTGCACACCATGTTTTTATGAACTGCTACTGTCCTTGGAATTTCTTTCCCTCTGGTATAAATAAGTTCCCACCATGGTCAGTAATGTCAGCACACACAAGCTCAGTCACACACTCAGCCCATGGACCGTGGTTTCTGTCGGAGTAAAATGCAGTTACACGGCTATAACTGCCCATACCACTGCTAAAGTAGGCAGCAAACTACTTCTGCTATTACTGACCTCGTGTGAGACACACCTCAGGAAAACAAAAATAGTCTTGTCCTGAGGTTGAAAAATTAATATAACCATCAACACATGTATCCATGTGTGTAAAGGGACTGATGAAGTGGTCAGTCTCCTGAAGATGGTATCAAAACTGATTGCTTCTGCTTGGAGAGTGACCTTCTCCGACATGGGAGAGGGGAAGGAAAGGGAGGAAAAGGAAGAAGTCCTCCTGTGCTTAATTTTAATATAAGCATTTTTTTAATAAAAGGAATTTGAAATACCAGGATTATCTTGACCAATAACTGCTTACCCACTGTTCAAGTCATAGCAAGTGGATCTGACGAAGAATGCAACACTTCACTTTTGCCCAGAGCAAAGTAGTCAAAAGGCTAGGCTCTTCAGACAGACCTTTAAGAATAATGTTTTTGATAATATAATTTTAACAGGTTAAAACATAACTTTAAATAAGCATGAGAACTGAGTACTATTCAGAATATAGGCATAGCAATTTTTTTTAAAATTACTGAATCTGATTTGAGACTTTAAAGTGACTGTGAGTCAAGAACCTTTCGCTTCTGAGGAACTAAGACAACAAGTAAAATGTATTCATGATTATAGCTCATGCCAAGTTACTTCAAAAATTTCAGAATACTTTTTTTCCCCATCCAAAAAAGACCAAAATCAAACATGCTTATTTGAAATTTAAACACAGCAACTGAGACTTGGATAACTAGCCAGATTTGGGTTCCTGTGATACTTACACAGCAGCTCAGTGCCCTCTCCACCAGAGTGCAGCTACCCAAGCTGCCATGGGGCAACAGATTTAGAGTGGTTGATCATGAAGATGCCGGAATTTAATCTATATGTGCTAAATTAAGAAGGCAGTATTGCTAGGATTACCATATACTGAAGAAACTACAAGAGATACTTTCAGAAAACAATTCAAGTGTTGCAGAAACTGCATAAACCTGCATGCCTCTTACAGAATTGGGGGCCTAAAAAATTTTCTCCTGTTTGAGAATTAACCAAAATGAATGACCTTTCCATCACAGCTTCCTTCTTCAGCAACAAAAAAACATACCATACAACTTTGCAATAGCAATTACAAGTGACAGTTTACAAATGAAGTGAAGGAGAAAGATTCAGACTCCTTGCTGCACATATCTTTCTCATCCCTCTGGCTACTCTGTAATGGGTGCTCTTTTTATTACTGTGAAACAAGAGAACCATCCTGGGTGTGGAAAAACCTCAAAACAAAAGTCTCAGTAAAGTAAAATTTTAAAATTTATATAAAATGTTTTGACAGAGAGACACTAGGTAACAACTGAAAATATGTTAGATAGGAACCTCTGACCAACTCATTTTTATGAACAACATGCAAATGAAGATGTGTTTTGTTTAAATTTTGAGATCTTATACATAAAGCAATCTCTCATCTCCTTATAATCAAGGTTAGGCATTTATATAAACCTTTTAATAAGAGTGGAAAATCCATTTGAACAAAGAAAACCCATCACAGAACCACATTTAAGGCTGAAATTCACAATGGCCTTACACAGAACAGGATACTAATAATCACTTTTAGAAAATGTTTTTTTACTGTGAAATGAAGAAAAGGGTATCTGTGTTATGTTATATACATCATGATGCATATAGGAGCGTCTATTAGATCAATGACTTCAATTCTTGGTGAAACACATTTGCTCTCTAAAAATGCACGTGCACACACTTCTTGGGGCTTAACTTAATCAGTACACAATCTAAGTATCTCTGAATTGCAACCAGAAGGTAGATGAAAAAAGCAAATCGAGGTGATGTCTTAAGTTATGTATTCATAATAAAAAGAGTAAATATAAGAACAGAATCATTAAAAAAAAACAAATAAACCCTTTCTATGCTCTCTCGTCCAGCACCATTTTTAGAGTATACCATTATCCTATTATCTAGGCTTTACCTAAATTTTCGACATTTTACTGGTAGGAAATGGAAGTGTAGTGTACATTATTCATGTATAAATGCAGAGGCAAGCAGTATATTTTTCTGAAAACTGAAAATACCCTTTCACTGAGGACTGGGAGTGGTAACACCCTTTTACTGACGTCAGTAAAAAGGGAGAGTTAAATCATTAACAGACGTTAAAAATCGATTTGGCTACTTCTGGCAGGTGAAGTCAGATATTTTATTATGAAAATGATAAATCTTTTGGCTCTTTCTTTCAATAAATTGATTTTATGAAATAAGGAGTGATAAGAGAATTTTATGAAGTATAAACAGTATGTATTATAAATAATAACACATGGCCTTAGAGCAAATGCTCTTGTGATTGATCACAGCAGCTAAATCCCTCGAGTGGCTTACAGCATAGTCACACTGGGATAATCTATTGTACGGCTCATATGCTAACTAGATAACTGCCTAGTGTGGAAAATTTGTAAAGTTAAGGCTAATGAAACCAGGATTTTTTGCCGGATTTATTTCTCACTGCAGAGATGATGTAAACTGAGAGCAGCACATGGCATGCCTTCAAGGGAGCTAACCCTACCTAATTCAAAGATACCACTCTCAGAAAGCAAGGGGTAGCTCTGTTTTCACCTTCAGAATGCAATCAGGAGAAATAAAATACAAGCCAGAAAGCACAGTTTGCCTACACATGCCAGTTTGTACTTGTATCAGTACAGTTCCCAGAAGTGAACACTTCCACATTCCAGAGCACAGGGACACTGTGACTAGCACCAGACAATCCTGATTCACAGCCACTCCACTAAGTGAATGGTCTCAACAAGAGTTACTGTTCTCGTGTCCCAAAATGGTTTTGCGCAGCCTGTGTAATTCAAGCAATGGTGCCAAAACACAACACCAGATGCCCATATGGAAATGTCAATAAAAAGCAAACTTACAAGACCCTCCCAGCTATCACAGCAGTTGTTTCTACACAAACCCGTTACGGGAGCAACCTGGTTCCAACTCCCTTGGCTGAGTCAGCACTTTGTTTTCACTTTTCAACACTGAGTTTATGGATCTTGACTCTGCTGACATTTGTTTCAGAGAGGAAAAGGAAAACCGATCCATAAAGTTCCCGAAGGCTGCAAAGCAAAACCAGGAATGCTTGTGAGAAAATTGAAAGCAGACTGCTGGGTGGACTCAACTGCCACAGATCTCGGAGCTGGTAGGCCCTGCTCTTACCAGGTGTTACTACAGAAATTACTCTAAACATAGCTTGCTACTCGCTCACTAGTAGCTCACAGATAATCTGGTCTGAGGAAGTAGGAAGAAAGTGCTGGTTTGGTATGCTAGCAGACAAAATGACAGTGTGACCATGTTAACCTTCCACCATTAATAAGACTGCATGTCATCATGTAAGAGCAAATTTTTCATTCGAGCAGTTCAAGATGTCCAGACATACCTTATCCAGGAAGCATCACCTGTTCTCGTACACGGAATAGTGAAGTAAGCTACTCTCCCAGACAGACAATCTATGCTGCATTAATGGACAAATTGTGAATTTTGGATGGAGAAAACAGTATTCTTTTCCTTTTCATATTTTAGCACATTACTATTTTCTTTTCTAATCTTTCCAGTAGTGGTGGTGCCAAATATGTTATGAGGTAATGTTTGCTCCAGACAAGCCTTCAGTTCCAGTCATCTGTCAAAGGAAAAGTCAAACAGTGGTGCTGCTTCCACACGCTCAATGCGAACAAATCTATGGTACTGTATCTTCTTAGCACCTTACAAATGAATTATCATTTGCTTGCACTGGAAAAGCAATGGACGAGATCACACCAAAAAGCCTTCCATCCATCTCTGTCAAGAGACAGACTTGAACACAAACCTGAAGATACTAAAATAGCTCTTCTTTACCATTTTATCTAAGCCAAAGACATTCCTCATCAAGCTATCTTATGGCTGACTGAACTCTCCACAAACAAATGTGGTCAACTGACAACACTACCCCTCTCTCACCTCTCCTAATGTTTAGCTGGATACTGACTTTCCACTGATGTCTGGCAGTCTTTAACCACAACTCCTTCCTCCTGCCACTCCACTCACATGATAATATTGTACAAATAATTCTATTTTCTTTCTATTTCATAGAATCTATTTCGAAGAATTCTATTTCATTAGAATTACAGTATCGTAGAATAGTCTGTATTGGAAGGGATCTTTAGAAGTCATCTGGTCCAGGGCCTCTGCAATGAGAAGGGACATCTCCAACTAAACCAGGTTGCTCAATGCCCCATCCAGCCTGGTCTTGAACGCTTCAAGAGATGAGGCATCCACGAATTCTCTTGGCAACCTGTTTTTACACCTTTGTTGTAAAAAATTCGTTCCTTATACCTAGTCTGAATCTACCCTCTTAAAGATTAAAACCATTACCTCTTGTCCTATCACAGAAGACCCTGCTAAAAAGTCTGTCCCCATCTTTCTTATAGGATCCTTTTACTGGAAAGCTGCTGTAACATCTCCATGGAGCCTTCTCTTCTTAGGGCTGAACATCCCCAACTCTCTCAGTCTGTCTTCACAGGAGAGGTGCTCCACCACTCTGGACATCTTCATGACATCTCTCTAACAGACCCACATAGTTCTTCTGCTGAGAGCCCCAGAGCTGGATGCAGTATTCCAAGTGCAGTCTCACAATGGTGGAGTAGGAGGGGCAGAAGCCACTCCCTTGCCCTGCTGCCCATGCTGCTTTGGATGTAGCTCAGGACACGTTTGGCTTTCTGGGCTGTGAGTGTACACTGCTGAGTTGTGTCCAACCTCTTCTCCCCCAGCACCCCCAGTCCTCCACAGTAAGGCTGTTCTTAATCCCTTCATTCCCTAGACAGCATTTCTTTCACATGCAGATCAGGAGGGCCTTTCAGGTTCTTCAAAAGCAGCAATGCAGAGCACATTCAGATCAAATTCAGGAAAATATAGTATAACAAGAACTCTCCTACCATTAATTTAGCAGCCCTATCCCTCTAGGAATATATGGTAAGTGAAAATTAAATAACCTCAATACACCTCTTTTTAGATTACTTCCGTAATGTCCCAAAGAAGAAAATATCAGAATCACACATTGTTACTGCCAGACTGACTAAAAGCACTGCTTACTGGTTTTCAAATAAATCTGTATTTCCTTAGCCCATAAGTCTTCCATAAAAGTGACTTCTGGCCCCCATATTATTAAATAACACTAAAATGAGTATACTTGTAGAGTGCTCAACAACTCCGACACTTTGAAATTATGATTTAGTTTAACATTTTTAAATGGTTGATTTCTTTTATATTTCCCCCCAGCCAGAGGCAGGAAAAAAAAAACTTACTAAAGAAATATGCTTGTTTTCTTTGGTAACCAAGCTTCATTCCGCATATCCTTCAGTATCAAGCTATTTTTCATAGACATAAAATCCATCTAAATTTGCACACCATATATGTATACTTTTATAGAGAAAAAATTCTTAAGACTCACTCTCTCCTTATCAGGGTTTTTAAAGACTCATATATACATAAGTATAAATTACATACACATATATATATATCCATATATATACATTCCTTTAAAATGTGTTGTTAGGAGGAGTGTGCAGTTTGTCATATTTACTTTACTTGAAAAAGGCCTCTGTGCTAAATTCTGAACCAGTAAGGTCACAGAACATGCAGCACATGCTGCTCAGGAGCTAGACATACCCACCATACCATACATGGTGATTTTGGCATGTTGGCTCAGTCAACTCTTAGAAAAGCAAAGGCTAGTGGTGATTTCCCCAGCTAACACTCCAACAAATAGAAAACCTTTCCATGAAAAATGAAAGTAAGCATACTTAAAGAATTACAGAAAAACTCACAAATGGAAATAATACATTCTCACAGTGGTTATATTTGCTTTGGGTCTAATCTAGCTACTATTCTTCAAATTGTTCAGTGCTTTTTAATTTCATGCAGCACAGTACCTAAAAACAGAAAAGTAATTTTGAAACACTGGAATCAAAGGTCTTAGTCTCCTTGAATGAAGTGATGATCTTACTAAATACTGTTATCTCCGTGACTAGCTGATCTAAACAGTGTCTCTATACAATGCAGCATGGTTCCCAAGAAGAAGTAACATGTGTAAACCTGCTTTTCTGCTTTCCCACCTACTTAAAATGGCATCACATACCTTACAGGGTCGAAATATGCATCTTTGGCTAATTGCCCACATTCTGGAATGTGTACTTCACTAGCTTTATCTAATTTATCCCTTTGTGGTTAAATTTATCTCCTGCTGATACAGACATCATACAGAATTCCTTATATGATCACATACTTAATATCTGGGCAATCAACATGTGGTTTTTAGCCACATGTGGTTTATGAAAAACTCTCCTGCAGTGCTACCAGCTAATTCACATGAGCAGCAGCAGTCCTTCACTAACATGAGGACTACTGTATAATTCAGCTTCCAGACAGGGTGAAAGAAACCCCAGGATCTAGCAGGCTGCTAGTCCCATTGCTGTCCCAGGACAGGATCCTTGAGGAGTCACACACTCCCTTGCCTCTCAGCTCTGCTGACTGAAGTTTTTGGGATGTGTTTGTTGCTCACAGCGACAAGAAGAGCTTACCATATAACCCTGAAGTAGTGAAGCTGCCACTACCATCTCCCAGTTTAAATAACCTTATTGTAAAGAAATCACAACTCTTGTACTATACCAAAATACCACACCTTCTGTAAGGGGTAGATAGTATTGCTCTTGAGTGACAATATGTAATAAAAAGTAAGTAATCTTGGGTCAATATATTGGTATCTTGCATACCTGATGTTTGTATTTCAACATAAGTCTCTGCCTAGCTACAGATTCTTTGGGAAATAATCTATTGTGGAGCTAAAGCAGAAGGTGAGATTAAAATACTAAAACCTATTTTGGTTCCTAACTATAGAGTCCCATTTTCACTATATGTAGCAATTGTCTACAAAAGCGTGTTGGACTATGACTAATACTAATGTAATTTTCATTTATTTTGCCTCAGATACATTAAAAAAACCAAAATCAAATACAAAACAGACACTCATCAAATCATAACGATTTACTTGTATTTTTTTGCCTATTTTTTTCTGTCCTTCTAGATTCTCTGTGTTTATTACCCACCTACATGCCATTCTATTGTACCCATTACCCTCCACTATCATGTTTTCTCATCACTGCTCTTTTCATGTATAGGCATATATCTATGTTTCCCCTGCTGTTGCTGGCTTGCTGGTGACTTTGACCCACAATATGCTCCCCTTTTCTCTTCTAATCACAGGACTTCAGAAATAGACAAGCCACAAACTTCTAATTTTTAGCTCTCTGGGGCAGAACACTGTATTAAAAAACAAAAGAAAGCAAACAAAAACACCCTCCTCTAACTTCTGTGAAATTGAGCCAGGATTTGGGGTGACAGCTGAGATACCAAGAACAGGAAAAGCTTCAGCAGAGAAAATAATGTCAACATTGCAGAATTTGAGTTTTCAAACAGTTTCCATGCACGGTTGATTTAAACACCACAGAATTCCTATCTGGATAAATCAATGACAAATGTGGTTCTTCAGTGACCATTAATTTATTTTGGGTTATGATTATTAATCCAGTTGTCTTTAGATATTTTTTATGTTCTAGATTCTAAAATAAAGAAAACACTGAACAGTCCTTGAACAGGACTATGACAGTTCCTGATGAAGACAACAAAAATATTTTTCAAATACAAATGCATGCACTAGTAATTTGCTTTGATTAGAAAACAAAAGATTAATAGAAGATTCAAAAAGGATTAATTTGCTGTTAGCACATTATCTGTCATGCTTCTCTTTATTGAACAAAATACAGTTACAGGGAACACAGATCTAATTATCCAAATCATTCTAAAGAAGCTGCAAAAGACTGATTAACAGAATTAATTATGGTATGAAATTTTATTATCATACTAATCAAGACAGCCAGTGTCAAGAGCCTGTGACAATGGATAATACAAAAGCTGAAAACAAGTAATTTACCAAAACCAATTACCTGGCATACAGAAGAGATCCACTTAGGAGTACTTTTTCTTGGTAGGACTATGAGAACAGGGCTGGATAAAATCACATAGGTCACCAATTTCAGATAAGAGACCAATTTCAGAAAGCTCCATCACATGCTTACCACCCACACACACACACAACCAAACACCCCTGGAAATGACAGACACGTACCCTTTGTACAAAGTACCTAAAGGCACAAATTCATGCACTCCACGAGGAAAAACTGAACACATCATTGGCACCGCTACAACAAAGAATTTGTTAAATGGAACTTGCCAGATGATCTTGAGAAAAGGACAAGGATGATGACTGAAAAATCGGCCAAGTGGCTTCTGAATGAGAAAAATTACATACACAAGAACCAGGGAAATCATTCAAGTAAACAGTAACACTTGCACATGCAGCTCAACATCCTTCAAGCCATGGCAAACATCCAGAGCTTCAGAAAAATGTGGGTGGGGGGACAAGGGGAGGGAGAAATAAATAAGGAGAGGATGTGAATAGTTCTTCCAAGATGCTGTAGATAACTAGCCTGTCATCCTGTTATTCAAGGTTAAGAAGGAACAAAGTCCTCACTGGTTTTGTATAATTAATATAGTTAAATCTTTGTATTAAACTTTGCTTTCAACAAGACATATTATGTTACTGGAGGAAAAATTGTTTATTTTTGATGGTAGTCTTGAAGAGATAGGAGGTGAAGGAGAGAAACATGAGAAAACACAGTGCAATGGTTATAGCAATTCTGTGAAAATAAGAGACTACCAACATCAAACTAATCACTTTAATCTTTCTTTTTTCCTTTCTTTCTTGATCTAATGTATGAATTGGTAGCCAAAATAAGTCCAAGTCTAAAAGCTGCATCAGAATAAATAAATGTTTAGTTAAAAGCTTGGGGAAAAAGAAAAAAAAAAAAAAAAGGAAATACCTACCTCAAAAGATTAAGGAACATCCTAAGAAGTTAAGTATTTATCATATTAAAGATCTGGTTACCTTCTCAGCTAATTGCTTCTGTCCATACTTGCCTCAAAACTCTTCTCCAATGGCAGTGTGTTAGTGAATATAACTCTTCAAAACATTTCCAGTGAGATTCCTGTTCCTGCTCATGAATGTTGCTAGAGGACCTCATTAAGTGAAAAGCCAGGGTTATCCTCTATTCCATTTTCACAACTTCCTCTGAACCATCACTTTACAGATTTTTTAAAATTTTCTGGTTTAGGAAATGAAACCATATTTTTCAAAGTACTCTGGTCTGAAAATAACCCTGCTAAAACCCTGTTTTTGCAAGCATTTTTTAATGGGTAGTGACACAGCAAAATTTATGGCATAGATACAATATTTAAGGAAACTGTTTCAAAGCAGCACCTACACACTCTATTCAGGAAATGGCAAAGAATGACTTTTTGTTTGCTTTCTTTGTTTTGCTTAAACACAAAAGAATAATGCTGCTTTGATTTTGTTAAGTAGTTTACCACTGGAGTTAAGAGTAATAAACATACGTTACCTATGTTACTTTAATATTGTGATTTATGTAATCAAGCTTTCTAAAGGCAGATCTGTTCTCTTTGACCAAATAATTAAAAACAGCACTCATATATTGAATTATTATACCCCAAGAACTACTTGTTGCTACTGATGACAGACACAGTCTCAAATGTCATCACTTGGCTACATTGTACTTAATTATCTAAAAATACTTGCAAATTAATTCTGACTTCATTCTGCCTTTAAAAATTCATATTTCATTATTTTTTAACTGAATTGCTTTTATTTTTGCATCCAATAACCATCAGCTTTCAATGTCCTGCAATGACTTCCTATTTTCCAGATTGTGTTAAAAATATGAAAGACATGTTTCTTCAGCTCAGCTATGAGAATGTTAAAGGAGAATGTTTCTACCTGTTGCTGACTGGAAAGGAACAGTTCCAAACATTCACTGTGTGAGACCCCATAAACGTTGGCTTCCCTCTATTTTAAAAAAACCAAACAAAACAAAAACCAAAAACCCCTGTCATAAGGACGTCTCTTGCTGCACTCCTCAGAGACATGAAACAAGCTGAAGTGATTTGAAGCTATAACCCCAGTAATTTCATTCTCTCACCATTGCTGTAGGGGAGAACCCTTAGATTTCTCAACACAATGATATGTGATTTCTAAGAAACAAGTCACACTGAAAGCAGGAGGGAAAGGCTCACCTCTTAAACAGTTAACAAAAAAATGCTCTAGTTAAGTTCCTAGCTTTGAAAAAGTTCTTCAAATCTCTCTTGCTTTCTCTTTCACGACTCTGAATTTAGCATCAAGTGAAGAAGACACTGTTAAACATGAAGAACCAAATTAAAAAGGCAATGTTCTGACAATTTCAGAATCCACACATTTAGACTAAAGGCATACAAAACCATGCCTTACCAATGACGTGGGAAATAGATCCAGGTTGCCACGTGACCTTTAGTCATTCTAGCACACATTGAACATGATTTAAACTGTCTAAATTTAAAAATCCAGTGTAAGTTATTCATCCTTCTCAGAGGTACAAGTATACATCCCAGAGCTTGTAAGAAACTAGGATTCTTTGAATCCCCAGGCTTTACATTTCAGAATAAGTGGAAAAACTCCTATCAGGTTGAATTAAATTCCATGCTATCTTAATCTCATAGGTCCATCTGCATCTTTCTAGTCAGAGCAGTTTACATATCCAGTCTTTCATCTGGACATTTTGGAATACTTAGAAAATGTAAACAGAAGCAAAACCACTATAAAACAGCATAAATATGAACAACATGAAGTGTTACCCATGTACTCGTAGGAAGTCTAAAAGCAAACAAAAATCCTCCTGCTTTGCTACGATAGGACGTAAAAGACAAAAATAATTGTTGTAAACCTTATTTTGGCCTTAAAATATTTGACATTCTGTGATTTTTTATGCAATCAAGAATCCAATCGCAAATCCAAGTTCATAATAGATGCTACTATTCAGACAAACGCTTCCTACTGCAAGAATTGCAAATGTGCCAAAAACTCAATTTGACAAATGAAGTACAGCTATAAAGTTCAATATTCCCACTTCCAGTCTTGGTCACAATAAGGTTTATGTATTATACAGACAACCAACTAGACACATACATAAATATGAAGAATTGTAAATGGAATTTTTCATTAAAGTGGTGTTTCCAGAAGAAAAGATGCACTGTCACTTCTTTGGTTTCCGTCTCTTGTGTTTCAGCTATGCTACAAAGGGTTGATGAAAGCGTTATAGCACAGCATTAAAAAAGAGAAAGTTTCTTCCTAATTTTGTTCTAGAAATTGCTTTCCAGACTATGATTTGACACAGTATTACAGACAAATGTATCAGTAGCTGTAAACTTGGAAAAAGCTGGATATCATGACTAAAACGGGGACAATGATGGCAGGAATACTGAGAAAGATTTTGAAGAATATGTGCTTATGTCTTTATATAACGCAGACTTGGGGGAGGAGACATATAATCTTGTTATTACAAGTAAGAAAAATGCTCCCAGCAGATGCTAAGCTGAATTTCAGAGCTGACATGTGGAAAAATCTAACTTCAACTATTTTAAAAATCATTTTCAGGTATTAATCCTGTAATCCGAAAACACTCAGCTAGCAAAAATGCAGCTAGCAGACATTCTGCCATTGAATCCTGTGGTTTTCACGGTGGTTATTTAAATTGCAATTTTTTCTGAATAACTTTGCCGACAACTAGGTTGTGCTGTGTACTTCCTAAAGAACAAATACCTGCTTCGAAACTGTTGCTGTTACACCAAGAGCGACGAGAAACTACACAACTCAAATTCCAAGTCCAGGGAGAATCGAGCGAGTGAGAGCCCCGTTTATTAATTAAAGACCGCTTATATACTTTGGTTCGCAAAGATGACAGGAGATTATTGGTTCTTTGACCAGCCATGCCTTGGCCTATTGGCCAAAACTGACAACACCCACTTCAAAATATTTTTTCAATGTGTACCACAACAACTTTGCACAACAGACCACAAGTGCACAGATAAAGAATTGGTTTACAAAACCGTCTTCGCTGTTTTCATCTAGTCTGCATGTGAAAGCAATGCTCTCACAGAATATTGAGAAAAAGCTGAAGAATTTCTCTGCTTCTAACTTTTTAGCATCCACATGAAACCATACAAAAAATACAAAAGACACAAGAAAATATGAAGTCTTATCTCTATTTTACAACTAGAAAAGCCATATAAAGAATGCAAAATAAGAGTGTACTTTAGAAACATTAGAAATTCAAGACCTCAGCTTCATCCTGTGGCAGAATCTATAAACAAAATGTCACCTTCTGTGAGTAGAGTTGTATGGGGGCAGGAAGAAAGGTCTGGAGGTAAAAGGTTTTTAAGAAGGAAAAGGAAAAGGAAAAGGAAAAGGAAAAGGAAAAGGAAAAGGAAAAGGAAAAGGAAAAGGAAAAGGAAAAGGAAAAGGAAAAGGAAAAGGAAAAGCAAACACTAATGAGATGCAGGTCCAACATCCTCCTTGCATTCTCGCATTTCTCCATTCACCAGTATTTAACAGGTATGCAAAAGACAAGCAGCAGTCTTTTTTCTTGTGTTGCTGTCAAAAGTGTTTCCTCCTCTTGACATGGAAATGAGTGATATACAGAATGCTGTCTTGTCCATCAGACATGCAACTGCTTGGTGTATAATATTCTAAATGGGTTATCAGAGTTTAATTTATGAAACAGAAACTCTGCCTCTTTCCTCTGAGTTCTAAATACATGACTGTATTTATCTTCCCTGCTTTTCTTCTTTGACTCTAAGACTAATCTGCTTCCTCTTTTTAGCCACATTCGACTTGTTTTGGTACTTGTATCCTTTTCTAAGTAGTCCATAGCAACGCTGTATCCTTGTTGCAAGATACAGCACTCAAAGAAGTGAAGCTTTGCCTCCTATTCCACTGACCTAAAACCAACAAAGATGTGATTTTTCTGCAAGTGACTCTCTTCTCATTCTGTGCAAAGGGTCAATCAACCAGTTCAAGTGGAAAATTCAGCTCCCCAACTACATATGATACAAAACTATGTGCTTTGCTCCATCGTGGTTATCTAACACACGCACACACGCACGCACACACACACACACACACACACAATATCGAACTCTAGCCCTCCAAGAACAATTTTAAATAGGAAAGTTACTAATATAGCTACACATTACAAGGGGAATTTTCCCCTAAATTGGAAACTCACGGACTTCTTTGTTTCTGGTATAGCAGCAAGTAAGTTTATGCTGTGACTTGACAGTGCAACAGCTATATTAAAATTTTATTTGTCTATATTTACTACATACTCACCTTACTATTATTCAAAATATTTTGTCTCTATTTCAGTAATGTTACTACTGTACATAATAATTTAAACTCTGCTGTCTTTACAGCTGACATAAATTTTCTTTAAAAATTAATAGGCACCTCTGTGGTCTAGGACAATTTTTTTTGTAGGAGGAAAAATAAGAATTTAATTTCATCTGCTCTATCACAATTGCTTAGAAGAAGAAACACAAATTACATCAACAGTTTGGGATTCCTGCCTCCCCAAGTAATTAACTGCATAACAATTCTTTCATTACATCTCTCTCCAGCCTTCTGTAAGCATCCTGCAGGTACTGGAAGGCTGCTATATAGTCTCCACAGAGCCTTCTTTCTCCAGCCTGAACAATCCAAACTCCTTCAGCCTGTCTTTACAGCAGAAGTGCTCCAGTCCTATCTTTGTGGCCCTTTTCTGGACCAGTTGCAACAGGTCCATGTTTTTCCTGTGTTGAAGGCCTGGGTTGAGGGCACTACAGGTGGGATCTCACAAGGGCAGAGGGGCAGAATCCCCTCCCTCAAGCTGCTGGTCACACTGCTTTTGATGCAGCCCTGGATACGTCTGGCTGTCTGGGCTGTGCGAACATGTTGCTGGGTAATAATCAGTTTCTCATCCACCAGTACTGCCAAGTCCTTTTTCTCAGGCTTGCTCTCAATCCACTCTCATCAAGCCTGTACCTAGGGATGAGAATGCCCCAACCCAGATGTAGGACCCTTTACTTGGCCATGCTGAACTTCATGAGGTTTGCACAGACCCACCTCTCAGGCCTGTCAAGGTCCCCCTGGATGGCAACCCTGCCCTCCAGCCTGTCAACTGCACCACACGGCCTGGTTTCATCTGTGTACTTGTTCAGAGTACCATTAGTGCCACCATCTATGTCCCCAACAAAGCTGTTAAATAATAATGGTCCCAGTACTGACCCCCAAGGAATGCCACATTACTGGTGTCCGCCCAGAGGCTTTGACCTTTGAGGCAGTTCTGGAGAGTGTCTGGAGCACGGCCACAAAGCTGGTGATGGGCCTAGACAGCAAGTCCTGTGAGGAGCAGCTGAGGGAGCAGGGGCTGTTCAGCCTGCATAGAAAGGAATCCGAGGGGAGTCTCTACTGCTCTCTACAACCACCCAAGAGGAGGCTGTAGCCAGGTGGGGGTCAGCCTCTTCTCCCAGACAACCAGTGACAGGACAAGAGGAAAGGGCCTCAAGCTGCTCCAGGGGAGGTTCAGGTTGGACACCAGGAAGAATTTCTTCATGGAAAGGGTTGTCAGTGGCGGAGTCACCATCCCAGGATGTATTCAACAAATGACTGGACGTGGATTTAGTGCTAGGGACTAGTTGATAAGGTGTCATCGGTCAAAAATTCGATTCGATGTCCTTGGAGGTGTTTTCCAAACTAAGTGATTCTGTGATGCTATGAATATAACCATCCAGCCAACTTGTTACCCACTGAGTGGTCTATCCATCACATTTTTGTCTCTCCATTTTAAACACAAGGATGTTGTGCACAACAGTATCAAATGCTTTGCAGAAGTCCAAGTAGATGATGTCAGTCCCTCTTCCCTTATCCACCACTGCTGCAAACCCAGTCAACAGAAGCACATGACTGCAAAATTGGCAATAGGAAGGAAACATACAAACCCCAAATTTCAGCTGCATTATGAAAGGGACATCTTCATAACAGAGTATTAAGTATAAGTATAATTGAAAATTATATTTCTGCAAATTTTTTTCCCCTCAGAAAAGAAAAAAAAAGCTTTCTTTTTTTCCTGTGGCACAGATTAAATCCTTTCAGAGAGTAAAAGAGAACAAAATAAATGAAAAAATAAACTTTTCCATGCCTTCTTTTTTAACCGAAATTAATTTGCTCAATGTTGGATACAATTTGACCACAGGAATAAAAAATGCATTTTAAGGTTAGTTTCATCAGATGCAAAACATATTTTAACTATCACATTAATCACAAGAACTCTTTAAAAACAAACAAACAAACAAACAAAAAAGCCCAAACCCTCCAAAATCAATCATTACATGATTAAGTACTTTTTGATTATGTGTGTTGCAGACTAGCAATCTACTTAACTATGGGGTTTTGTAAATAGGTTGATGAACTATTGAGCTTAACATATTATGTTATTAATATTATGTGCTCACAGTAGCCCTGTGATTTGTCAACTTTCTTCTGTAACTACAGTCACTGTTTCAGAACATATTCTATTATAGTGAAAATCCCATTAGGTTATTACAGGAGCCTGACAGTGCTCTAAATACATGTTTATAAAAAGCCCAGGGAGCAGCTTTATACTTAGCCTCTTTCCATGTTTTCATCTTGCCTTGAACTTTATGAGTATTTTATTTTTATCTATCTGAAATATTACGCACATCTCTTTTAATCTTGCTGTCCCCTGACTGTCACAGGTCAGTCAGTCAAGCAAAGTGCAGAAACTACTTCCTGTCTGATGAATTCTGCTGTATTTCTTCCTCTGAACAGCAACCAAGCATCAAGTTTTCCTGGTTTTTTTTCCCTTATGTGTCTTTTCTAGCAGATAAAAACATTCTTCACTGCATGGCTGTTCAGTGTCCAGCAGATTCCTCTGTTACTGCAGTTAGAAGTTTAAGTTAGCTTTCCAAATTATATCAGAAATATCGGGTAACCCCTATGCTCAACTTCCTTGAACAAGACAGTCATCAAATAATAAATCCTTTCTACACTACAGACTCACTATGATTTACCCAGGGCAGGTGTAGTGGGTTGACCCTGAATTGACAGGCAACCTGTTAGACCAGTAATGCTTCTCTAAATTTCCACATTTAAACCGCGCGGGAAGGCGGGATTTAGCCTTCTTGTCCAGCTAGCCTGCCGAAAGGTGGGGGGTGGCCCCGGCCTCCAGGCCCCGTCAGGCTGGGCCAGGGTCTCTGCCTCCCCACCCTCCCCTTCTCCCAGCACCGCGGTACAGACCCTGGGTTGTTAGGGGGGGAGCTATCCCTGAGCAGCAGATGCGGCTGAAGCCATCTGAGTGGCTTTTTGGGACCGGCAGGACCCTCTCCTCACTACGCCATTGCACCACGCTGAGCCAGCGAGAGCCAGAGGGAGCCCCTGCCTGCAGTCGGTGCATTTTGCTCCGAACTGAAGAAGATGCCATGCGGCCAGCAGCACAGAGAGAGAGAGCGGGGCTCTCTCCACTGTGGAGCCAAGCGGTATCATGGCGGTTTCGGAGCCNTCTCTATCATGCCATGGTAAGGAATTGTAATATCGAACTGTGCATTTCTTTAAACCATTTAAAGTACATGGTGGGGATGGACATTCATGTGTGGCCCGTGAAGGCTGTAAAGAGTGCCCATGCCGGGCTGCTTAAAAGCGAAGAAAGAAAAAAGCTTTTAAGAGACTGAGGGCAAGAAAAAAACCTTTGTGTTTAGGGCAACACAATTCATCCTTAATAACCCCATGTGATGATCTATGGCTTGCAGTGTAAAAGAACTGTGAGATTCATGGAAGAAATGTACTACACCACAGCAGTTTTTTTTCTTCTGTCTTTTAAATCTGTTAATAAACTCATTATAGTCTGTAAGTTGTGCCTGCTTTTGCTTTCTCCTAATTCTTATCTCACAAAAAATAAGTATGTACTAAAATCTAAAGTTAAACCACTACAGCAGGTATGTTTAAAATTCACCATTGAAGATGTGTATGTTCCACAACCACACAGTTTCAAACAGATGTACATCAGAAAAATTGAATAAATAAAACAATGCAAAGATAAGGCCATTTCCTGGTCTTTGACTCAAACCCCCAAACTATATAGTTCTTTTTTCACTATGCGCATTTACTCTTGAAATGTAAGTCGTCTGTTAAAAAAAAATAAAAATCTTTCCTTCTTCATTTACACTGTCCTACCCCAATGTAGCCAAGCCCATGAAAATAAGAAAGAGATGACCATCTCAGCTCAGTCATTTCTTTGGGAGTTAGTGTAGATCAGAGGCTACCCTCTACTTCCTGTAAAAAAAACACTGAGAGAAATAAAATAAAATAAAATAAAATAAAATAAAATAAAATAAAATAAAATAAAATAAAATAAAATAAAATATGTAGCCACACAGGACTAGTGTTTGGCTATTATATTACTTAGTAATGTCATTCTTGTACATAAAGTGTTTCCTTCATATCAACTCATAGAATCCAAAAATTTGCCGTGCAAGGAAAAACTGGTTTCTACAGCCACCTGAGTTACACTGACTGTGGCATTATTATGATAACGATGTCGAAATCCACAAGCGGGTCTTTCTATTTAATGCAATTCATAAACCCATTTAATCTGCAAGTCAAAACAAAACTAAATGAAACAATTACAGGCAGTTTTGTACAAGTCCACTCTTCCATTATTAAATGCCTTATTGGAAGAATACATATATATGGGGTCAGTTTGAAAAAATGTATATATGCACAGATGAAAATTCTGGAAAAACTTGGTCGAGTGGAAAGCAGCAGTATCAAACAACACTCCACAAGCCATATCTGGGACTGATGTAATGCAGTCATTATTTATGGCATCTAGCCATATAGAACTATGAAAAATCTGAAGCATGGATGCAAGAATAGGCTTTGTTTAATTCCTCTGATAGATGTTATTGGCCAAGATGAGACAGTCCTGCTAGACAGTCCTCCATTCCCACACCAATCTCAAACTGGTGTGTAAGCAGCACATGTAATACTGCTTTTGCCCATTCAGTAGAACATGCCGAAAAAACCAGGCTTTCTGCTCAGCAGAATTCATTGTTATAATATGATTTCACCTATGTGTTCAGTCCAAGTGATACAGCATCTTCTTTTCTCTTTTCTTCTTCCATTTGTAGAAATGCAACTGTGTGTCAAACAACACCATTGATCTAGTCATCCCAGAATGTATACTAAGATAACTTCTGCAGCTCCAATGGATGTCTTTCCAAAAGGCCTGGAATTGCCTCTTTGCTTTCCACTTCTCCCCCTCTTGGTAGCTTTCCTTGCACATACATGTTCAACAATTATGCTGACTGCACATTTCTCTCAAAAGGCATAAAAAATATACCCTTAAGACTGAAAAGGGTGTAAAGAGTTTAATTAAATTTAATAGGGGCATGACTCAGATGCACACGGCATTATTCACCAAGTCTTGTAAACTACACGTTACATTGCTATTACATTGCTTACTGTAGCAGAAACATCTTGCTTGCAGCTGGGACAGAATTGCAGTTTCAGAGTGCAAAGTGCCTTAAGGTGCACAATGGCAACGTGTACACATGTACTCAAGCTATTACAGGATGATTTAAAATACAGGACCAGAAGCATACAGGGAACACTGTGGTGCAAAATCCAGCTAATGACTTCCTAGTCTATTCACCATACATCATCCCAATAGAAGACTTCATCACATCTTCATAATCTTCTAGATCACAGGCAAGGCATATTTTATTGTGTTTTTAATGAAAAAACAAAAACAGAACAAAAAACCAAAAAATACCCCACCCCCCAAAAAAACCCCAAACAAAAAAAGAAGGAAGGACATTGAAAACTAAAATTATTGAAGTCTGGATTGCAGTGAAAAATGACCTTTTCTTCTTTTGCATGTTAAGTGAAAGTCTAAGAAAAGCCAAAGGAAAACATACATTTTCTAAACCAAGACTTTCAAAAATCCTGATACAAAACACAGGCCCATCTGATAGCCACACAGAATTCCTTAATCCTTGGGAAAAAATAGCAGCAATAATTTACATCCTCTGATGTTCCCATAAAGCCCTAGTAGTGTTCCCATCATGCACCCAATGTGAACTTCTACCCCAAAAACAGAGATGCATTTTATGTTTCTCTTCTAAGAGAAGCAATTTACAAGGGTATGAAACTAGAACATGAGACTAGCAATCTAATCCAGATTATCAAAAATTGTACCTCCACTTTTTGAAGAATATATTAATCAAACAATTCTGCTATCACTCATAAATGATCACAGAATATTCCCTGTCTGTACTTCATAATTGTACGGTTGCATTATCAACCCTACCATTGCAGGAAACATTCATGAAAAGGGCAGTATTTTTAAGCCTGTGAAATTTGGCATTCATAACTAAATGAGGAAAGAGATAACATTTCAAATCTGATAGATGCCACAGAAATATAGTTGTATTTCCTCATTTCCCTTCATCTTCAGGAGGCAAAAGCAGTTACAGAAGAAGGGTTTATTGGGGTCATACACAAGAGCAACCACTATATTTTCAGAGATCTTGTCAGAAACTGTATAATCAAACCAGTGCTAAAATATTTCCATCTCCTCTGTTTATCTCTGAACCTGCTGTA
Organism: Struthidea cinerea; assembly: GCA_013397865.1. Lineage (NCBI taxonomy): Eukaryota > Metazoa > Chordata > Aves > Passeriformes > Corcoracidae > Struthidea > Struthidea cinerea. Next base: position 79,452 of record VZTI01002709.1, read on the forward strand.
GCTCCTTTTTAATCTGCAGGTAGAATTTACAAACCCTTCATTCACCTTACCTTTGTACATGTCCAGATGAAAACATGACTGCTGTAGGATCCAGATGTAATAGCAGTTTGTGAATAATCTGACTTTAGTGCAACAGGAGAAGAGGAAGTACTGCTTCTTTCCCTGACATATGCACATATTCACATAAGGCCTGTGAAAACGTGTGAAAATGCTGACGGCTTAAATCTCTAGTGAGCTGCAGGCTACAAATGCTCAGAGACCTGTAACTTAAGCAAACTTATTCTCACTTCCATAATTTTAGCAACCGAAATCTCCAGTGCAAGGCCTTTTTCTTGCTAAATATTTAACCCTTCCTCACAAAGAAACTAAGGCGACTTAAGGTTTTCATGAAGGAAAGGTCTTAAGAACTGCTTTAAATTAAATTTTCTACCATACACCTGAATTCTCAGAAATGGTGCTACAGTTTTTCATTAAACTTTCCTAAAAACATTTGGTTGAAGCCAGGTGTACTACAGGTTGAAGTTAGCCCACCACGGTAAAAAGCTAGTCCAGAGTCCTCTCTTCACCAAACTTGTAAGTAAAGAGCAGCTCTGCAGGAAAAGATTGGGCAGAGTCAGAGCTGGTAGACACAAATTTGACCTTGAGCCAGCAATGTTCCCTTGTAGCAGAGAAGGCAAATGTTATCCTGGGCTGCATTGATCAAACGACTACCAGCAGTTCAATCCTTCCCTTCAACTCAGCACTGATGAGGCCATGCCTGGAGACTTGCATCCAGTTCTAGGCTCTCCAGCACAACAGAGAGATGGACGTACCAGAGGAGTCCAACAAATGGCCACAGCAATGATGGGGGGACTGGACTGACAGACTGAGAGGGACTGTGCAGCCTGGAGAAAAGCAGGCTTGGGGAGTTCTCATTAATGTATATGAATAGCTGAAGGGAAGGTGCAAAGAAGACAGTCAGGCTCTTTTCAGTGGTGCCCAGCAACAGAATAAGATGCAATGGTGGCAGACTGCAACACGGGAGGTTCCCTCTGGCCATCAGGACACTCTGAGGGTGAGCCATGGAACAGGTTTCCCAGAGAGGTGGTGGAGCCCCCTTCCCTGAAGACAGTCAAAAGCTGCCTGGACATGATCCTGGGCAACAGGCTTTATGGGACCCTGTTTGACTGGGGGGGTTGGACAGGATGACATCTAGAGGTCTCTGCCGATCTTACCCAGCCTATGACTCTGTGATTATAATTAGAAGAGGAGGGTGAAACAAAGGAACTTCAATGTGTCAGACAATGACGTAAAAAAAATATACCCTCCTGTGACTTTTTGACTTGAGTGGACAAGAACCCATTTGATCTATTACAAAGCTCAAAAGAAAACTCCAGTCATTAAAGTAACAGAAGTTTATTTAAACCTTCCACAACAAGATGAAACTACTTTTGAGTTTGCTTAAACTTAACATTGCCAGCCATAATTAGGTTCATCAATATAATTTTGATCACAATGCTTTCAAGATTTATAAAAAACACACTACACAATTGTTTTGATGGGTAAAAATTGCTTTCAAGATGATTCTACATGAAGGAAGTAGGGGTATGATGATCTTTCAGTGCTGGCTGACTAACTGACCACATAAATACAGTACCTGTATCCTAATATTTTGTCCTCATATTTTTCCTGCAGTCTTATCTGAAATTACTCCTGATTGAAGTATGCTGACCTTCTCACTATAATATGGTCAGTTTTTCAAATGTAGAGCGGGTATTTGTATTTTCAGTATCTTTGACTGGCTTTATTTTCAACTTCAATCCATAGAAGAGGAATTTATAGTCTGAACAATGGAACAAAACTCAGTGGATTTTCACTTGGTAAGTATTTTGCTGGGGTTGGATAAAGGCAGGTGCTTAATATAATTTATTATTATGTCACTACATGCAAGTATTTTAAAAAGATGCTCTCTTCTCCATATGACTATTTCCTGATACACAAAACACCACCACTTCACTTCCTTCCACTCTGTAACATGTGTTGTGGACATAAAAAAGGTACACTAGAGCAAGCACAACAATTTAAATACAAAATAGAACAGCATATAGCAAATATGAGGCTCAAACAGTCTAAGAATACAATGACCACCATGCAAAATCTGTTTACCAATGGCCTACATTAGCTTAGACCCCTTCCAGATCTAAACCTGCTCATGTCCAGTCAGCCCATAAAACACATGTGAAAATACCTGCACTTATCCACGAAGCTCATGTATGAAGTTTTAAGCAGAGCTAAAAACTGAATCTACTACAATAACTATTATCTATAATGCAACTTAAGAAGCTGGTTTACATTGTTTTACTGAGGTATCCACTATAATCACTCCCATATTTTTTGAATTTGTAACCACAAATTAAAAAAAAAAAAAACAAACCCTGTGAGAAGAATCACTCTGATAAGAGAAGTTCCACTAAAGCCCAATGTATTGGTTTATAGACCCAAAGGAGAACAAAACTATAAAAAAATAAAATTGTGGTAGCCATTAAAAACGATGGAAAAAAATTAAGAGGAAATTGAAATTCTACAGAAACACTGAACTGAAAATGCAGTAGGACCACAGGTCGACCCAAGAAAACTTGTACTTAATTCCAAAATAGAGCTCAAAAAAATAGTTCAGACCTTCAATTATTATTAGATCCTATTTATCACCAGTGAAAAGACCCAACTTGGTCCAGTTTTAAAATAGTAATAACAATTTAAAATAGTAATTAAAATAGTATTAACAACAACACATGATTTGAAGACTCAGTTTATTTCTCCTTAAAAAAACCCCAGGATTTAGCATGCTCTTTTGTCCCATACCTGGAAATGTTCAGAGTAAGGCTGGATGGGGCTTTCAGCAACCTAGCCTGATGGAAGGTGTCCCCGCCCATGTCAGGGAATTTGGAACCAGATTATATTTAAGGTCTCTTCCAATCCAAACCACTCTATGATAATATAGTACAGAAATATCATCCAAACCCTAAAAATAAAGTCATACTTATTAAATGAGAAGAATAATTTTTCACCTTAATTTAATCGAAATTTTAGGTTAATAAATGCAGCATTACAGAATTGCAGTTTGTTTATATGTATTTATATATATCTGTCTTCTTTGTTATATATTAACATATAACCTGTTACTGGTCAGTAAAGCATAACTTTAATCCCCACTTATTCCACTATCTCACGTTACAAATGCAAGAAAGACAACAGGAGGTTTCCCGAGCTGATCATGTTCTTGGCTCTAGGAAATACTGTCCATGAGGACAACTGATTTTATTCACACTATCTGTGTGTAAATTTGAGACTAGAGGCACAAAGCAGTGCCAAACTGCTATTTCAAGAGTAACACTACCTCAGTAACTGTAAAATTAAATTCTTCTAAGTATCCAACATAAAAGCCAAGGGAAACTAAACTGCCTTTTTCAGCTCCCAAGCCACTGTACTGCATCTCTCTCACTCCACAATTTTCAAATGTAAGCCTGAATAGTCTATCTTTGCATGTAAAAAATAAATAAGCAGATATTTTTGTTCCCCACAAAGCAGAACTGCTTGCAATGAAAAGGGAAAGCAGGTGCACAGGGCCAGGATAAGCAGGGATAGAGCAGAGGGCCAGGGGACATCAGCTCGATCTGAGTCCTGGGAACAGAACTGGCAGCAGGATTAAAGGATGTGGCAGATGAGGCTTCCACTGCAGGATCAAAGCTATTAAAATTCTAGTGGCCTTTATCAGAACAGACAGCAGATCCCATTAGAAACTGGCCTCTAAGGGCCAGTCTGGGCTTCCTGAGGATACCAGTGCTACCAAGGTGACCTGCAACCTTTTGTCAACAACTGTTCCAGTGACATAGTCCTGATCCAGTCCTGGCCACACTCTCAGGTGCAGGTTGGCATCACACTTCATCCCTCATGGCACTCCACTTTGCTCTTGAGTAACTTCTGTGCATGGGATCCAAAGTGGTGCAATAAGAGAAGGCAAAGCAATCTAAAACACACAAGTTTCTCTATCAAAACTAAAAACTTTACTCAGATCACTAAGCTAACCTGCTCATGGATGTACAGTTACTACAGAGGTTCAAGGGAGGAGAAAATACACGTCAGGAGCACAGGAGGAGACAAAAAATGCATATACATGGAATTATGTTTCTAAGTTTATTTCAAGTGACTCTGTACTTTTTTTTTAATTAAGGTGCTGCTTGTTGTTTTCTTGAGGGATTTAAGATATTGCCCTAAGTAGAAAGACATCATCATTACTGAACTGTGCTATTACTTATTTAAAATTCATCTTTGTAATTTAAGAACAAAATCAAACAGGAATGATTTAAGAGAGTCACGTTCACACCTTCTTTTCTTTAAGGCACAAAGCTGAAAGTGAGTTCATATATTGTCTCCAGAGGGGTGACTGGTGCATCCTCAGTGAGATTTTTTATTATTATTATTATTATCATTATTTTATTTTATTTTATTTGGCTAAGGTCTGAAATAAAAGCTGGGGAATAGCAAATTGATGACTAAGCAAAACCAACTACCTGTAAAACATGTTAGAGGATGTAAATTACACCCACAGGAAACGCACTGACACGGTCCCGGCTCAGCTCTCGACTTCCAGAAAGAAATACCCGTGTGAGAAACGCAGGCGGGGACTCTCCAAGTTTCTCTGCATCTCGGAGAGTATTTCCCCGCAATGAAGCGGGCTGGGAACCTCACGCCCGACACTCGGCAAAGCTCAGCAACATCGTAACTTTTATAATAAGGACCCTTCCATCC
>VZTI01002709.1:84667-109776 GCA_013397865.1 Struthidea cinerea
CTCCGGGCCCCGCAGGGCAGGGAGGTGCGCGGGGGCGCGGCCCCCCGCTGCCGGGCGGCGGGGACGGAGGCGGGGAGCCGTCCACGACGGTCCGCCCCCGCCCGCCGCCGCCCCCGAGAGTCGTCCGGGGCTCGGAGGGAGCGGGCAGGGGTGGACGGTGCACACGGGGGCTCGGGCAGCGATGGGCGGCCTGGGGACGGGGCTCCCAGGAGAGGACGGAGGGCACGGGTAGCGACAGGAGGTGCAGGCAGCGATGGGAAACACAGAGAAAGAGGTCGAGGGCGAGGATTCGGTTTTTGGGAAGCGATGGGCGTGTGGGCAGCAGTGGGACACGCAGGCAAGCACAGAGCGTGCAGGCAGGGATAGGTGGGTGTTCCAGGTTGAGGCAGATGGGGCTGGGGCACGCAAGCGGGCATGGGGCGTGCAGACAGGGATAGGGTATGCAGGTGGGTATGGGCCATGCAGGCCTGGGTAGTTGAAGCAGGAGCAGGGTATATTGGCACGGGTGGGACGCTGTGGCAAGCACAAGGCAGGCAGGCATAGCCAGTCATGCAGGCGCAGGGTGTGCAGATCCAGGGACGGGCCCCCACCTGCCGTGGTGTACTGGTATGCTTTCTTCGACGTGCTTGCCTACTAAGCCTAAGAGAATTTGCAGGATAGTAAGCTGAAATGCTGCAGTGCTGTGATTCTTCCTGCCCACATCTGCCTGGAGGTAAAGGCTGCAGGTGCTTAGCCAGGGGAGCAAAGCCCCTTCCTACACCTAGCTCTCTCAGCTACCTTTAAGCCTTCACTTAAAAGTTTTTGGCTAGTACCTGCAACTCCAGCATCTGCTAACCGAACAGTCAAAATGCAAGCTGTGACAATCAAACAAGAACCTGGCTAAATTTGTGTTGGCTGCTTGTGAAAGGTTCGTGGCAGCTCCCATAAATGTCTTACAAAACCACAAGAAAATGTATTGTTATTATACACGTCCCTTAAGTTCCCACCATGAGCCTATTTGAATGCTCCCATAGCATTCTGGGCACATGTATTTACATACTTGGATTGTCGCTGGAAAATGTGCACCTCATTGATGAGCCAAATAAATCATATGGAAATCCTAAATAAAACTATGTTGAAGTAGCATGTGTGAGGACTATAGACTGCCACATTTCCCTCCATCTTTTATGTATTATGTCAGACGTTGACAAAGTCTTTGCCCTATGCAGAGAAGGCATGTTGGGTTTGTGGCTCAGATCTGCATGTCAAAGCATAACAGCTCTTTCACACTGAGATTTATAACCTCTTTCATTTGATAATTCTTTAAAACCTGTTAATTATACAACAAACAAACTCTATGGTTAAGATTTTAGAAATGCTGTTTCAAGTACAGCTACATGAAGCATAGTAGCTTAAATTGAAAAGTGATAGATTATTCAAGTGCACCCAGAAATACTCTATGAATATGCATGACAGATGAACTGCCAGAATTTTGGTTTTCTTTTTACAGACATATGGTTAGGAAAAGACATAAACATTGTGCAGTTCTTGGTTTTAGCAGCATGTAATTATAGAGGTTAAGGCTCTTGTATGTATAGAGTAGTGTGGCCTAAAACATGTCATAAATGCCACATGATCCAAGAAATATAATTTGGCTGAACAAAACATGATATCCAATTTGTCAGGAATAACATGTTTACAAGTTTCATGTTGCACATTATGCTTACCTTTTAAGAAATAAGAAGGACATTTCCTGGCATTTACAACTGTCTGAAGGGCCTGAGGGTTCCAGGTAAAACCAAGCTATATGTTAATTGTCAAGAAATGTTTTATTGACAATTGTTGCTACTTACAGTATGAATTCTGTGTTGTTTGCATACAAAAGGTAAGACTTCTCCATTCTCACACCAAATTTATAGCTACAGGCAATGTTGGAAGTGTACCATTGTTGTCTGACAGCTATGTAGCAGTTGTGTTTACAACAGTAGAGTCATGAATTAAGAAGTAGGGAGGGCAGAGAGGGAGGTTTTTGAAAGTGCCTTCCTAACTAAATGGAGAAGATATTTAAAAATTCAGTGTTTAAACAGAAAAAAATTAACAGTACTTAACAGAAGTACGCTTCTTACTCTTTTGTGAGACTCAAACACTATTGTTAGGCACAATGCAGCAAGTCCACACTATCATCAGCCCAGGGCTCTGAGAAGGCTTAGGAAAATGTAGGATCTTTTAAGAACTAAGAAAATACCAAGGCTTCATGTGTAGGGAGAGAATGACTCTCCTTGTTCAGAAAAAAAAGAGACAGGTTAACAACTTTGAAGTAATTTTCAGCATTAGATAACATGCTTAGCAAGGATATGTTTTTCTCCACATTTGGAATGCAGGCAGGCCACATCCTTACAAAATCTAACTTTTTCCTACCAGCAAGCAACATTGCTTTAGTATTGCCTACAAGACAGGATTGTTCTGTGTCTCTTTCTCTTTTCTATATAAATGGGTTATTTCCTGCATTGAAATGGCAATGCATTTTTAAACACAGACTTGCAGCTCTAAATTCAGGTAGAGCCTCTGAGTAGGCATAACATGTGGGATGTTGATGTTAAATTTAACACTTCAGGCTTTAGGCATTTTCCTCCATTGTTCTCAGAATTACACAGCATGTTTGGCCAAAATCACCTCTACAATAGTGATGTGCCATTGTTCTCAGTACTCTACAAAATTAATTCCAGTGGTCAAGGTTTTGAAGCAGCTCAGAAGCTACAAATGGGATGACATTTCCATGTAGATATTCAGTTCCCACTTAGGTGCTTGCATAACGAGAACTTGCATCAATGAGGAGTAGCTTGTGTTGTAAGTACACAGTCCTTTCCCAAATGTAGAAATTTGTGATAATTTGATCCTGCTTAGATGGTTGAGGGATTATGAATGTGGGAGCCTTCAGGTGTCTCACAGGGTAGGTAGGCCATTAATTCCTGTATGCCAGCTTGGTTTTTTTTTTTTGTTTGTTTTTTTTTTTTTTTTTTTTTTTTTTTTTTTTTTTTTTTTTTTTTTTTTTTTTTTTGTTTGTTTGTTTGTTTTTTTTTTGCTTGTTNGGTTTTGTTTTGTTTGGGGTTTTTTTGGGGGGGGATTGTTGTTGTTTTGGTTTGGTTTTGGTTTTTGGTTTTTTTGGGGTTTTTTTGTGGTTTTGTTGTTGTTTTGGTTTGGTTTTTGGTTTTGGGTTTTTTTGCTTGTTTGTATTTTATTTTATTCCACAGGCAGATTTAGCTTAGGTACAGGGTAGATAAAGTACATCATATGAGTATCTTCAGATTCTTTTTCATTTGCATTTTTAACTACATATTATTCAAAAGCAGTAATGAGTAGCAAACATGATTTTTCTTTATAATTAGTATCTGGCATGACTTTGACTTGAACCTTTAAAGTTAAATAAATAATAACCAGTGGAAGAAGCAGTTTATTCAAAAAACAGCAATGTTTGAAAAATTAAATTTATTTCTGAGCAAAAATTCTCATTTTTGAAAAGGCAATCATTTTCCTTAGAACATACAGTTTTAATAGTGTATTTCCATCCCAGATGGAAATTCCACTTCAATCTCTAGAAGTATACCTTACTGTCAATGACTAGAACACTAAAGCAAGCAGAAAAACTACAACCTCATGCCTCTGCTCTGCTCTGCTCTGCCCCGCTCTGCCCCCTCCCCTCCCCTCTCCTTTGCCACTTTCCATTTCCTCAAACAGAGCATTCTGTTGGCTATTGTGTATGCATCAATCAGATTTCACCTGTTGGCATCAGAGCAGGCAACCGCCATTTAACTCTAGCTGCACTGCATCTCATTGTGATCTTTCAAGGCATTCAGCCAGAAACACCAGATCCTTCCAAAAGTGATGTTTCAAGGTCTTCAGAATCCATTTCAGAGTAACAGAGTATAGTGAATTAGTAGAAAAAAAAGTTGCAAGAAACCCAAGATACAGCATAATAAAAGGAAAAAGAAAACAGAAATCATATGCATATTTAAACATTAAAACTACTTTGTAGAAAAAATCAACATTATATTCTGTACAGTAGTAGAAAATTATCAATCAGTTTATCTTTCTGCATTCAAAGTTTACTGGAAGCAGTTCAGAGGTAGAAAAGGCGCCCTGAAACTAACTAATTGGATGAAATGTTTAAGTGCTTAGAACACTAAATCCTTTGATTTCAGTTTGTCCAAAATTCAGTGTGACAGCATTTGTTTTTCTTTTTCTTTTTATAAAAAATTGTATCACAAAGTGTTAAAAAGTTAAGCAATACAGTGCAATTTCAGAATTTTTTGGGGGGAAGGGGGTGTGTGTTTTGAATACTTGCTTGTTTCATGGAAGAAAACCTGTTCTTTATATAAGAGCTCCCAGCAGAGACTGCATCTAAAACACTTAACATTCCAAAGTGTAATAACACATATAAACTCTGTTGGGTGAGGCTTTCTGGGTGAGGCTTAACTAGCTATACAAGATCTAGGATTAATCACAATAAAACGTTGTTGAAATTGTCATAGAGTGTTTAAAGACCTTCCCAAAGAACTTACTATGTACTGTTCTCCAAGGATATGCAGGAGGTAGTTAAAATAAGAGAGATAATATTTGTGGAAGAGAAAGACTGATGCATAAATTATTTCTGATTCCCTTAACACCTCATCTGTAGCTTAGAAATCTCTGTACTTCCTATCTAATCAGGCAACAGTCACATATAATGATTTAGTCACTACTGTATTTCGTTTCAGAATAAATTTAGTAGAACCGGGATTTTCAGAGGATCTATGGGACTTTTTGTTTAGCTTGGTTTGGTTTTGTTGTTGTTGTTGGTTGTTTTGTTTCGGTTTTTAAAGATGTTTCCTTTATCCAAACAAGGAAACCCCAGAAATGGATGTGAAAAATGCTGCCAAAATATGTGGTCATGTCTAACAGTAAGAAGTGCAGCAGTTCAGGGCAGTTCCATGATTCCCTCCTCTAGCACATCTCCATCATCATTTAGGGAAAAGCGATGATAAAAGCACATAAAACATACAACTGCCTTGACTTGTGAATGCAGTCTGTGATGTCAGGGAGTGTGTAATCCCCAGCTGGCAGACAGAATCCAGCAGGTGTCAAAGTTACTCAGTAGTATTCTTTACATAGGGTAAGGTAGATCCACCCCAGGAAACGTTCTGCAACATCTCAGGGAAGTGTTGCGGTGACCCAGCCTTCGAGTGGGCTGTGGCCCTCAAACGTCCATCAGGCTCTCGCCATCCAATGGTGGGAGAGCCAAGAGATAGAGGGCAGCCCCAAAAGCAGGCCCGAGGGTGGCACTGAAGCCTAAGGTCACCACCTCCCTCTAGAAAGTTCCCCCAGTTCGACGTTCCATTGGTTCACTCTTCTAGCCTCCGCCTCTGTGTAATCCCCATTGGTTGGTGGTCTTACTGTTCCACCCCCTTTTACTGTTCCCCATTGGTGATTCCCATTTTCTCTGCCCTGTTTTCCCTCAGTATAAGAGCCCTGGACCCTTTCATTTGGGCTGTCTTTTTGTTCCTGGATCCTTCAGCTAATAAAACCTGCTGGAACCCGTACAAAAGGCCCTTCCAGCTTCTTTGTCTCTGGCGTGCTTCAATACCTCTATTACTCGGGGTGCCTTTCCTCTTGAGGGAAGGACAGCGGAACAAGGGCATCTCTGGTAATCCTGCTCACCTCAGACACTCACAGGAAGGACGTTGGTTCCCTTTCCAAGGGCAACCCCACAGAAGCGTCATCGTGGCACCCGAACAGGGACCCTTCCTTACGGAGGTACCCTGCGAGCGTCCCTGGCTGCGTTGGGTTTCTGCCAGGAGTTCGCATTTTGGACTGCTGTGGCCCCTCATGGCAGGACGCTGAGTTTTAGTCAGTGGTTCTCCGAGGGGAGACCGACATCCTCTTGGAAAAGAGGCTGGTCTTCTGCCAGAGGATCCCACTGACGGATTTCTGTTTCCCAGGACCAACTCGAGGGTTCAGGCGAGAGGCACCTCGTTTTGTGGGTAAGCTGACCTCCCCAAAGGTGTAGGGGGAACCTACCATCATTCCCCAGGGTCGGTCTTACTTTATTTTTCCTTTCACCATGGTGGGGGTGAAGTTTTGGGTGCTGAGATGGGCACTAAACTGTCCCAGCTCTAAAGGGAAGCTTATTTCCAGGTTGAGGGGACCCTGAAGGGGGGAGGTTTTAAGTTTTCTAAAGGGTTGTTAAAGAGGTTTATCCCTTGGGTTTTTCTTTACTTTCCCCATGTGTCCTTAGACCAGATGAGGACTCTGCCCTTTTGGCATGTAGTGGGAGAAAAATTAACTTTGCTAAGACAAACAGGGGTTATGTCAGTTGCTAAATATTTCCCCTTGTTGGTGGCTATCTATCACACCAAGAAGTCTGAGGAGAAAGTAAGGGGAAAGGTGGGTTCTAACCACCCATTTTCTACTGTTTTTGCCTCTTCCCCTTGTCCCTCACCCCGTGTCCCTAACCCTGTTTCCCTGTCGTTGAGGAGATCAGGAGGTGCAAACCGCCAAAGGTGCAGGGTTGCCACCGTCTCCCTGGCCCTCCTCCATCTCCTCAACTTCCCTGATGTATCGGTGATGGCCATGCCGCAGCAGTTCCATCCCAAACCCGATTTCCCAATCCCTTTGCTACCCCAAAAAATCCCCCAGGTCAGGTTTTTTTCGAATAATGCTAGTGAGGACCACATGGCACGGTCCACCATTTTGTCCCCTTCCTTTGCTCTCTCCCAAGATAGCAGGGACTGTCCGCATGGCAAGGTCTGCCATCTTGTCTTCTTCTCATAACCCCTTTCGCATGCCTTCCCGGAACCCTTTCCTTCCCCCACTGGAAATGCCAGTGGCAGGCCCCTCCCATGCATTGGGCTCCGCCCCCTCTGCATCAGGCAGGGCTTTGTCGGGTCCCTCCCCCTGCATCAGCAGTCCCCTCCCATGTCAGGACCCCGCCCCACCCTCCTATGACAACACCCACCTTGAGCAACCTTCCAGTTCCCATGCCCTCCCTTCCGATTTCCACGCTAGGTGGACTGGAAGTGATGCCATCTTGGGCTGGGATCAGGAAGCTTGCATGAACCCCTTTGCCACTCCAGTCCAATACAGCCGCACAGGTTGTAACCCACACTGGGAGCCTTTCCCTTATCAACACCTAAAGGAATTGTGTAAAGCCCAGAAGGAGTTTGGAAGAGAGAGTCCCTATTTTAAAAGCCTATTGCAAGCCACCTTTTTCACTAATGTTCTGGTGCCACATGATATAAAAATTATTATTACATGTCTTTTGTCCCCAGGGGAATACATCATGTGGGAAAGAGCTTGGAAGCGGCTCTTAAGGGAACTCCTCCCCGTCCTTCTTACTGATCAAAACAATGCGGGAATTACCTTTGACCACCTGTGCGATGAGGGCCAAATGAGTAAGCCCCAGGACCAAGCCCAACAAACACCAGGACCTGTCCTAGGAAGCATAAATGGGGCTGCAGAAAAAGCATTAATGATTATGCTTACTACTAAGCTACAGCTAGTAGTGTCAACTAGCTATATTAACATCAAGCAGGCTCCCACTGAGACACTTGTTGACTTTATCGACTGTCTTCATCAGGCAGTAGGGAAACAGGTAGAGAATGCAGACATGCAGAAAGAACTATTGCTTGAATTGGCCAAGATGAAGGCCAACGACGTCTGCAAAAGAATCATACTCATGCTTCCCTTTGAACCACCACCCTTCCCTAATGGAAGCATGTACCAGACTTGCATCGCTAGAACCTGAGCAAAAGAAGAGAGGGGGAACAGGGGGAGCAACAGGAATTGTGGCAGCAATTGAGGGTAATAAACTCAGGCCTGATATAGTTTGTTATCGTTGTGGCAAAAAGGGACATTTTGCTAAGTCCTGCAGAGCACCAGCCCCAATTAACAGAAATTTTAAGACTGTCTCCCCAGGAAGCCGGTCTCAAGCCACACCATAGCCATCGGGAAACTAAACGAGAAGCGCGAGCCGACCTCGCATGACGATAGAAGTGGGGCTGCCAACGATAACATATGGAGGCCGGGAGGAAAAATTGAAGTTTTGACTAACAATACAGAACATTTTGAGAGACCACATTGGCGTGCTGTTTCCGTAAGTCTCCGTCACGCCATAGTTGACTTCACTAACATCTTCATCGTAGGGAACACCAAACAAACGCCTGTCAACATCGAGATATCACCAACAGTCACTCAAATGGATCCTAAGGGAGACATTACACTGACTATGAGATGTACTAACCTTCCCTATTTTTTACCACAAAGCAGTGTTATTGCACAGGCCATTGTTTTGCCTAGAGAGTTTCCCCAAAATGAGAAGACTCCGGAGGTGCTGTGGACAGAGATGGTAGGGAGGGACAAACCAATGCTGGATTGCAAACTTCACAATGGAGGATCTAAGATTAACCTGACCGGGATGGTTGACACAGGTGCCGATGTGACGGTCATATCAAACACTGAATGGCCTTCACATTGGGAGCTGGCCCAGTAAGTGACACCGTCACGGGAGTAGGGGGGTCTGCCATTGCCGGAAGGAGCAAAGATGTCATTTTAATTGAGGGGCCTGATGGCAAGGTGGCATCTATCCACCCCTTTGTCATAAACACCGGCTTTACCTTATGGGGCAGGGACCTCATGTCTCAATGGGGAGCCCATGTGGAAATACCTAAGAAAACCTGGGATTTTGAGTTGGGGTCACTGCAGAGTGCCCCACCCAAGCAGTTAATTGGAAAACTGATTCACTGGTGTGGGTGGACCAGTGGCCCCTATCAAAAGAAAAATTGAAGGCGCTCACTGCTCTCGTGGAGGAGCAGTTGGCCAAGGAAAATATCGAAATGACCAACAGCCCTTGGAATTCCCCAGTGTTTGTAATCAAAAGGCTGGGGAAAGACAGGTGGAGGCTCCTGCACGACTTGTGAAAGATCAATGACGTTATTGAAGACATGGGATCCTTGCAGCCAGGAATGCCATCGCCCTCAATGCTCCCTCAGCACTGGAAAATAGCAGTAATAGACATCAAAGGCTGCTTTTTCCAGATCCCCTTACACCCCGACGATGCCCCCCGGTTCACCTTTTCTGTTCCCACCATTAATAGGGAGTCTCCCATGCGGCGTTACCGTTGGCGGGTGTTGCCCCAAGGCATGAAGAACAGCCTGACTGTCTGCCAATGGTACATTGCCCGCATATTGTCCCCGGTCAGGAAACTGGCCAGTAGAGCAATCATCCTCCATTATATGGACGACCTCTTGCTCTGTGCACCCAACAACAACTACTTGACGTGGGTACTGGACTGGACAACTAAAACTTTGGAGGACAATGGCTTTCAACTCCAGCCCGAGAAAGTGCAAAAGATGAGGCCCTGGAAATACCTCGGTTTTAAAATCACCGAGCGGACAATTGTTCCCCAATGGCTGGTCATAAATGGTAACCCCAAAACACTCCCGGACACGCACTATCTGTGCAGATCAGTCATCTGGGTCAGACTACTTCTAGGTGTGACCACGGAGGACCTTGACCCCCTTTTTAACCTGCTTAAGGGGAATGATGACTTAAATTCACCACGGGTTCTCACGGATGAAGCTAAGCAATCAATACAAAAATTACAAGCTTTATCTACCAGGCAAGCTCATCATTATCAACCTGATCTTCCTTTTCAGTTTATTATCTTGGTGAAAGTGCCACACTTTCATGGGCTGCTATTTCAATGGAATGAGGTGCAGAGGGACCCCCTGCTGATTATTGAGTGAGCGTTTCTCTCTCATCAACCATCCAAAAGTATAACAACGCCACAGGAACTCGTGGCCCAGCTCGTTATGAAGGCTAGAGCGTGCCTCCACACCCTTGCAGGGTGCGATCCCACGTGCATCTACCTCCCATTGACGGTTGGGACACTGGAACACTTGCTCCAAACGAACGAAAACCTTCGGTATGCTCTTGACAGTTACCTGGGAAAAATTTCGATACACAATCCAAAACACAAACTATTTCATTCGGCTTTCAAATTAATTCCGAAAGAAATCCAAAGTAAAAGACCTCTTGATGCACTAACCATTTTTACTGACAGCTCAGGGAAGTCCCACAAGTCTTTAGTGACTTGGCGGGATCCCAAGACGCAACAGTGGGAGGCTGACGTTAAGGTGGCCCAAGGATCACCGTGGGTTGCTGAATTAGCTGCAGTCGTTAGGGCATTTGAGCGAATCAAAGAACCATTTAATTTAGTGACAGGTTTAGCATGCGTGGCAGGGGTAACTTTGAGAGCTGAACACGCCCTTCTCAAGGAGGTGTCCAACCATACCATCTACAATTTGCTCTCGAGATTGATTAACCTCATCTCCCACCGAGAGCAACCATTCTTCGTAATGCATGTGAGATGGCACACAGATTTACCAGGGCCTGTAGTGGAGGGTAATCGGAAGGCGGATGCCCTAGTGATGCCTGCACAACTCAAAACTACACCCAATATTTTTCAGCAAGCCAAACTGAGCCATGCCATGTTCCATTAGAATGTTCCGGCTCTCATACAGATGTTCCACTAAGAAGAGATCAAGTGAGAGCTATTGTGGCAACATGCCCAAATTGTCAAAAATACCAACTGCCAACATCAGGCATGGGAGTCAATCCCCGGGGCTTAAACAGTTGTGAAATGTGGCAGACTGATGTTACCCACTTTCCCCAATTTGGAAGATACAAATACATCCACGTATCCGTGGATACGTTTTCGGGTGCAGTGTATGCTTCCGCACATGCTGGGGAAAAGGCAACCGATGTGCAATGACACCTAGTACAGTCATTTGCCGCCTTAGGAGTCCCCAAAGAAATTAAAACAGACAATGGACCAGCCTGTATTTCTAAAGCCCTCCAAGATTTCTTTCAGCAGTGGGGAGTTAACCATACTACTGGTATTCTGCACTCCCCAACTGGACAATCAATTATTGAAGGAACACATCACACCCTTAAGAGGGTTTTAGAACAACAGTGAGGAGGAGTGGAAGTCAATACGCCTGTGGTTAGACTGTGTAAAGCTTTGTTTACTATCAACTTCTTAAGTAACTCCTTTGAAGAACCTGATCCCCCGGTTCTTAGACATTTTACAAACTCTAAGCAGGCAAAATTGAAAGAAAACACACCTGTTCTCATCAAAGACCTGGAGATGCAACAAGTTCAGGGCCCATATCAACTGATAACTTGGGGACATGGGTACGCATGCATATCCACCCCAGGTGGATTGAAATGGGTCCCTGGAAAATAGGTTAAACCATTTTTGCAAAAAGCACAGGAGTCACATTCTGAGAAATGATCAGAACCACATGACAATGACAAGCCCAAAGATGTCACCAGTGTGGCGTGGAGAAGGAGGTGGCGAAACTGAAAAAACTACCTTGTGATTAATATTGTTAGACAATGCCACATGAATCGGTTTACCCCCGTTAATATCCTGTAGTAGTATCCATACCCGACCCTATCTATCCCATACCCTCCTCGTAGTTATCTACCTCTGTTTAAAAAGAGGGGGAGCTAGGAGTATTTTGTGGTCTTAAGTCCCATGCTTATATATCTTTGTTCAATCCTACAGAGAGATCTACCCACCCGCAAGCATGAGTGCGGAGATCTTTTGCTTGGAGCTCATTATGATCCGGACCATAACTCCATCTGCGGCGTGGATAATACCCCAGCCAAAGGTGAATGTCTGGACCACCCTGGCAGCAGCTCTCAACCAGTCCAGCATGTGTTTATCCATGAGCGGTGCTGAAGTCCCTATGTCGACATGCCTGGTGGGGATTCCACTTCAACCTAATGAATATCCCTTTGTTGGAAAAAAGCTCGACCCGGTCCGCTCCTGGGATGAGTGGACAAAGCTGTTTCCCTGCGCACCTGAGGAACCCCAAGAATTAGATCTATTGGGGTCCTCAAAAGCAGTTAATTGTGTTAATTTTGACTTTAAGCTCAAAACAGCTGAATGGCTGCAACAGGGAAAGATGAGGTCCCCCTATATTAAAGATATTACCTCAAGTGATTGGGCTTATCAAAGTGCTTATTGGTGCAATTTTACGGCGCCTACCTCTGCTGAGTCCACAAAAGCTCCCAGAATACTCCCAAAAGGAGTATTCTTCATCTCCGATAACCGAGCCGGGGCTTGGGATCCCCTACCATTTGTGAGGAGGACCATGCACCCCGGGACAATTGACATTACCATCTCCTGATAAAAAACACCTCCATGATTGGCGGAACACCTCACAAATTCGTAGCAAGAGATCAATTGGAGAAATCAAAGAAAATTGTGATTCGGACATTAACAGCTGGCCAAAATCAAAAATTGTTGTTGCATCTATTCTCCTCCCATGGGTTGCAGCAGCCAAGGCTCTAGGAGAAATTAGACATATTGAATGTTGGTTAGGCAAACATGCCAACCTAACCTCAAGAGCCTTGAGCGATCTCCTTGCAGATGAGGAGGTGACCAGGCATGCAACTTTGCAAAATCGCACGCCATCAATTTCCTCCTTCTGGCCAACGGACACAGATGCGAAGAATTTGAAGGACTATGTTGCTTCAACTCGTCATCTCACAGTCAAAGCATCCATACCACCATTCAGAAGATCCATGAGCAAGTCCATCAGCTGCGGCAAGAAGGAGAGGACTGGTTGGGAAAAATCTTTACTGGCTGGGGAATCTCAGGATGGGTACAATCTATTCTTAAATCTCTCTTGTGGATAATTGTAATTATTACCCTTATAATATTATCCCTGAGCTGTTTTAAATGGCTTCTTCTAAATTTCCTTTTTTCATCATTTCTAAACAAAAACGGGGGAGATGTTGCGGTGACCCAGCCCTCAAGTGGGCTGTGGCCCTCAAACGTCCATCAGGCTTTCGCCATCCAATGGTGGGAGAGCCAAGAGATAGAGGGCAGCCCCAAAAGCAGGCCCGAGGGTGACACTGAAGCCTAAGGTCACCACCTCCCTCTAGAAAGTTCCCCCAGTTCGACGTTCCATTGGTTCACTCTTCTAGCCTCCGCCTCTGTGTAATCCCCATTGGTTGGTGGTCTTACTGTTCCACCCCCTTTTACTGTTCCCCATTGGTGATTCCCATTTTCTCTGCCCTGTTTTCCCTCAGTATAAGAGCCCTGGACCCTTTCATTTGGGCTGTCTTTTTGTTCCTGGATCCTTCAGCTAATAAAACCTGCTGGAACCCGTACAAAAGGCCCTTCCAGCTTCTTTGTCTCTGGCGTGCTTCAATACCTCTATTACTCGGGGTGCCCTTCCTCTTGAGGGAAGGACAGCGGAACAAGGGCATCTATGGTAATCCTGCTCACCTCAGACGCTCGCAGGAAGGACGTTGGTTCCCTTTCCAAGGGCAACCCCGCAGAAGCGTCAAGGAAGGAAGTCTCTCCCATACCTGTTTAAAATCTGTTATCTTTTAGGGTGAAACTTGCTCTTCACCCTGAATTCTGTCAGCCTTAGTCACCTCTTAGGAACTGGTGGAAGAGACAGGTGGTAGGAAAACTCTGTCACCTCCTTTCTCTTTCTCAAGTATTTTCAAGAAATTTAAACATGCAGAAAAGAGGATGGGAGCAGAACATGGCCATCAGCATTTGACTATGCACTGTGAGGAGCAGTGGAAACAGAGATTCACCTTGCTTACCTGTAAATGACCATTTGTAATGCAGACTTCAGTATTCTGGCACAGTGTATTTCTCCTCTACTGTCAGATAGAGGGGCAATGCTTTGTTGACACAGGACTTGTCAGGCAGTTACACATTCCAGTCCCACAAGCCATTTTCAGTTGCAGTAGAATGGCACTTTCTGACATGGCTGAAGTATTTGCACATGTTGGGGATTTTTCCCCCTGGCATTAAGACGTCATACTATCACAGAGCCAAGGCTTTTTTGTTTTGTACTTTTGTGTACTTACAGCATACCTGAAACACTTCTTTCCTGAGGTCTGGTATTTATTCCAAAACAAATAATGGCAATTTCTACATTTTGTCATAGTTTTTTAGCAGTACAGCTTTTGGAGTTTATTAAAGAGAACTGCATCCAGCTCTAGGGCCCCCAGTGTAGGAAGGACATGGACCTGCTGGAGTGAGTCCACAGGAGGACACAAAGATGATCAGAGGTCTGGAGCACCTCTCCTGTGAAGACAGGCTGAAAGAGCTGGGGTTGTTCAGCCTGGAGAAGAGAAGCCTCCAGGGACACCTTGTAGCACAGCCTTCCTATACCTAAAGGGGGTCTTCAAGACGGCTGGAGAGGGACTTTTGACAGGGGCCTGTGGTGATAGGAAAAGGGACAACAGTAGGTTCAGATAATATATTAGGAGGAAATTCTTTACTGTGAGGATGGTGAGGCACTGGAACACATTGCCTAGAGAAGCTGTGGATCATCCTGGAAGTGTTCAAGGCCAGGTTGAATAGTGCTTTGAGCTTTGAGCAACTTGATCTACTGGAGAATGTCCCTGCCCATGGCAGAGGGATGGGAACAAGATGATCTTCAAGGTCCATTACAAACTAAGCCGTTCTATGATTCCATGATTCTTATGAGTCTTATGATAAAAATAAATTATCTTATTTATCTTCTAAGAAACATTTTAATAATTTAAGTTTTTGTTCATGATGCTCTCACCTTTTGGGAGATTAATTGTAATCAAAATAAAAATAGGCTTTCCCCTCTAAATTAAATTGCATCCACAGCCTTCATCTTCGGTAGTCTATTCCACATTACCAAACATGCCAGTTTTATTAACCTGCTCCTTTGGCCCTGTTTTAGAGCAAAATCCAGAGTTTATGACATAAAATCTAACAGACTTATAATAACACACAGTGAAAATGCATGAAGTAAATATCCAAGCCGTTTGAATTTCAAAGGCTTGTTATGTAAAGAAAATACTCCATAAGAAACTTCAAACAATTGTTTTATTTGCAGTGTTCATATACTGGTAAATTACCATCTGATTATCTTTTCAAAGCACTATGTTACTGTAATTTTAGTATAGTGAGAATTGTTTTACTTGAATCCAAACCTAAGCCCTATCTCCTGCATCACTTCCTAGACTTAACTCCACACCAAAAATACTCCTGAGCTAATGTCATTCAGTACTTTGTACGAGGCACCAAACATGCCATAGTCAATAATTTGACTGGACAGCACTGCCACTGATTCCGTGAAGAACGAGCTCTGAACCAGGCATCTGGTCAACAGTTTAGCCACAAAGCAAATCTACCTCCCTTTCTACTGGCTAATACTCATCTATTTGTGTTTTCTTACATTAATAAGTAATTGAAGTGTGAAGAATTTAAAATAACACACTTCAAAAGCTCTCCTTCCTTTGCTTTTAGGACAACCATTTCTTTTGGATTGCATTCTTCTTCCCAAGGTTCCTTCCACTTAGGAAGAGTCAGCACATATGAGCCAGACAGCAGCTTCTGTACAACACTGACATAAATGGGGAGAGAAAAGCCAGCAACTCATAGAACTGAATAGAAATGTATTTCAGATGGAAAACAAATAAGGAAAATGACAAATGTTGACAGGTTAATCTTTTATCAATAGGTCCTTGAAGCCTATTGATAAAAGGCTTGTAATGCTAATTTCTACATAATTTCTGTGCATCTGGTGCGGTGTTCTGAATTACCATTTCTGAAGTCAGAGAAGTTCAACCTCATTGGTGGAGAAGTAATTGAAGCCTGACAAGAAAGACAGCAATACCTTCTTATCTTATGTAAAAAGTTTTGCCCAATTGTGAAGAGTCCTAGCTTGTGCTAATTTTTTTGTGTATACCCATGTAAATCTCTTCGCTCATTTCATTCCATTTTACCACAAGATACAACTCATTATAAACCCCAGATAACATTTTTATTTAAAGACATTCATTCAATTTGTTGATACTCAGAGAACATATCTATAGCTCCATATTACTAAGAATTTTCCTTTTCACAGTCTCTTACAAAATTTTCAAAGCAGAAGTTTTCTGGGATAAAAAATGCATATTTTGAAATTTCAAAGATGAACATGTTATAGCCAGAAGGTATCACTGAGGCAAAAAGATCATTAGGAGGCAAAGTGAGCTGGACATTGCACTAGCACTCATGGCCACAGTCTGTCCAACACTGACAGACAGACCCTCAGCCAAGCAGGCTGCTGTTTCATCTAGTACAGCAGCTCTTGCCTAAAATGTTCAAAACAAGGAGCAGGAAGGATGAACCTAGCAGTAACTTTTCCTGTATTCCCACAGATAGGTACTGCAGAAACTCTGGGGACTATCTCCAGCACTGGAGAAAGCATCTAGTGGACCAGACTTCCTCCTCCTCTGTAACAGGAGTCCTGTTAGGCAGGATAAGATCTCGCAGTGTGAAGGAAAGTTAGAATTCACCTTCCAGTCCTACTTACACCTTTTCTGAAATAAAGTAGAACATACCCATCCACAGCTGCTAAGCAGTTGGCACTGTTTCCAGCGCTCCTCAATCTGCTCCGTAACTCAGCAGGTACTCCCCAAGGGATCCATAGCTGCTCTCCAGGCTGCAGAGCCTGCTGCTTTCATGGGCGCTACAGACCTAGACTGCTAGCTGCATGCATAGAGGCTTCACAAGCCATAGAGGCTTCACAAAGTAAATTCACAAGAATTTACTTTCTTGACCAGGGATGGTGGGGGAAATGTTTCTAGAACAGATGTTCCTTTTCAGGCTTATATTTTACAAACTATACTCTGCCCTAACAAACATTTCTAGGCACTTCAATTGCACGCTATTTTGAATTTCGTCTTTTGCCTTAGAATTTCTCAAGGTATTTCTGATGTTATGCAAATAGAGACACCAACAGTTACTCCAGAATTACTCTGCAGGTGATTTTTGTTCATCCATGTGTAACAAAAAGGAGAGGAAAAGAGAAAGGCAGAACATGAGGAATACACACTCCACCCTAACTTCTGACTACTACATGTTATCAAACTATTTTTTTTAAGAAATACAAAGAGCTATTAGTAGTCCAATCTGATTACAGATGTATTATCTTGTATTAAAGTTTAACTAAATTTTGCATCTTTTAATAAAATCCTTCAAGCTTTGGGTACCCAGTGCATCCAAAGTATGTAAGAAGTTAAACATCTGTTAAAATAAAAAAGAAAAAAATAAACTAAAAGAAAAGTAAGAAAAGAACCTTCACTGTTTATGGTAAATATATCCTGGTTACCTTGGCGCAAATCACGGCTGACTACAGACTAAAATCATGTTTCCAATAAATCCCAGATTTTAGTGATTTGTATTTAATTTTAGTCGACCTTAACTTAGGTGCTAGCATCTGCTATATTCTCTATCAAAATAGAAACCCAAATTACACAGTTAGGGGAGCACATG
The DNA here is from genome assembly GCA_013397865.1 of Struthidea cinerea. Lineage (NCBI taxonomy): Eukaryota > Metazoa > Chordata > Aves > Passeriformes > Corcoracidae > Struthidea > Struthidea cinerea. Next base: position 102,018 of record VZTI01002709.1, read on the forward strand.
GCTTTGGATCTCCATTTTGCAGATTCTATCCATTTTTGCCACTTTTAATTTAAAAATGAGAGGAAGAATAACTACCTATAAAAGCCTTCACACATCACTAGGAAGATGATTGCCAGTTTTCAGAGCTCTATTTTGAGTCATTTTGAGCCTAATAGGATTCCCACTAAAAAAGCTGTGTCTACACTGCTTAAGAGTCTCAGCAAAAAAATGCCAAGGAACAATTACACTAAGCAGCAGTAGTGTATTTGTAGTAGTAGTATCTCATTCCCTTCCAGGCCAAGATGAAAATACATTGTGGAACAGCTTGGGACCACCTATTCTTGATTTTCAGTTTGTGTCATAGTGCATTCCCCAAACACAGACATCTGAACACCATTTAAAAAGCCATTCATAAGTGCATACGTCTAATTTGTGCCGACTACTTTGCCTACTGAAAAAAAGTATGAAAAAACGCTGTGAGGTACAACACTGTAAATAACAGCCAAATGAGGAAATGTTCTCATTCTCACTGAACTAAATGCTCAAAGATCTGACGCCGCACAAAATCAAATTGTAAAAATGAAAATCCCTGATTTTGTTATACTGTTTTTTTAATGATCTGTATATTTTGAATACTACTTTATAGAATAATTAAAACTGTCTTCAAGCCTGTTGAAAATTTCAAGTAATAAAAAAGGAAAATATATTTCTAAGAAATCTAATAATTTCAGTACATTATCTTCCTTTGGGCTATCTGCTCCTTTTTCATGCCTGTCTGGAGAACAGAAGCACAGATAGCAGTGCAACTGGTATCGGTTTCTTCAAGGAGAGTTTTAATTTGTTCTGCGCTAGAGAAGAGTCATTATCCTTGCATTCTACATCACATTCACTCTTTCAGATAGTAACAGAAGGCTGTTATATACCATAATGTGGATTCCTACATATGAGGTTTTTGTTGGTTTGGTTTTGTTTTGTTTTATTATTATAGCAGTAAACTATTTTCTAATTTAAACTGCATGGGTACTGCCAGTATTGAGTTTTATGTAAGAAATACCCGTACATAAGAAATAGCCACATTTATAAATTACCTCTTTTGCCTTTAGAAACAATCTATGGACTTCCAGAATGCCCACATCAGACTTCCTTTGTGAAGCAAGAGTACACATGAAGCTTATATAGAGGAAATAGGAACTCTACCTTATTTAAGCAGTAAATAAAAGTCCCACTTTCAATAACTCTGTACACAGAGACCCCTATACACACCCCAATTCAAACTCTTGGATGTCAAGAGATGTTATATATTAAATTTAGGGCATTTGAGGCAGTAAACTGGTAAGACAGTGAATGATTTGATCTCTTTTGTTTTCCTCTGCACTTAGGGATATCACTTCCAACCTACAACGCTGCCATCTAACTGCTACTACCTAATGAGAACAGGATCAATGCAGGTTGCATTTGGAAAGCAGACTCTTTCTAAAGATGGACTTGGCCAGTACTTTGCAGTTTTCTGTTCACTAATATGCATATAGGAAACTGCAACTGCATGTACAAAGAGATACATAAAGACTGTGGACAATTTATGGACACATGCAAAGGATCTGTAAAAGTTACCCTGTAAAATTCTATGCATTAATACAACTTCCAAAACTTTGTGTGTGAATACAGTAATGAAACAGGACACCAAACCTTATTTGCAAAATCTGTTAGCTTTGCAAATGAAAACTGTTTCATAAAAATTTTACTCCAGGGAATTTACATTTATTCACAAAAGCTAGCATAGGCTTAAAACAAATGTTTCACACTTCACTACAATGGAAATATCACCCATTTTAAGTTAATTCCCACACTTTAAATGGGGAGATGCAAGCAGAGGCTGCTTGGGGGGTTAATATGAATAGATAAGGAGCCTTTGTGACTCTACCTGTTTGAGCAGCATTCCGCATTTTCCTAAGATAGGCTACGAATATTGCAAAAGGTGCATAACTTCCTCCTGAACTAATCCCTTCAGGCTAAATCAAAATTAGTATTTAGACTGATTGAATCAAGAAAGACATGTTTAATTATATTGCCAGGCAATATTAACTTCAAAATACATAAAAGGCCTACAGCCCATCAGTCTAAATAAAAACAATTTGAAAACCTCCATTGTGTTGGGTTTTTTGGGGGGGCTTTATCAATTTTAGCTAATGTATTTGACAGAATTCTTTTTTTTTTACATGTAAGGGAACAAATAGCATTTTACATGTTTGAGCTGCATTGGGTATTACATATTCACCAATATACATTCGGAAATTCTAGGAATTTGAGTTTCTTACAGAAAGAACATTTTTTTTCCCAGTAAAAAATGGAAAGAAAGGGAAAAATGAAGTCAATCTCGTTTATACCTGTTTTCTGGATACCACTCATACAAAGCCCACAAGATGTCACAGCAATAGGCAGTTTTAGTTAATTTTCATTCAAAGCTAGGCTCATGGGAGAAGGAAAAAAACAGATTTAATATATATACAGATATATATAGAGAAATGTATTTATATATAGACTTATAATAGTTTTTTGGGTTTTTTTGTCACTTACTGTTCAACAAATAAGTAGAAATATTTTGCCACTTAATACCAGGAAGCTAAACTATTCTAACATTCTACTCTGACTTCAGACTCTACTTCTGAAACAGCAGAAGACCGTGTCTGAATCTTTCCAGTATGGAATACATACAATTCACAATAGGTCGTTTTAAAGACATTAGGAGATATTTTTAAGAGAATAGTATCTATTATAATAAAAAATGTTTAATAGGAACCATTTTTCTTTGTTAGTTTTAGAAGAGATTAAGCAGTGACAGCGTGGGTTTGTGGGGATGCTGGTACACGCAGATCAGGTTTGGTTCAAGAGCTGTGTCAGTGCAGGCCTAAGCAAGTCAGTTCTAATTAATTTTTAAAAATCGCTTTTAAACCACTTGATAAGTATATTTCAAGCAGGAGGTGCAACTTCCAAAGTATAAGTATGTTTTCTTACATCGGTAATTCTTCCATAATGAGTAGTCAAGTGGGACTGGAACTACCTTCATCTAAGGCATATCTAGGATTTCAGTACATTTGTGTGATACAGGAGGCAAAAACTCAATCCAAATGAAGACCCATGATGCATACTGAACATCCAGATATGAATTGTATCTCCTCCTTATAGTGTCATTGGTAGCAAGCAATGCATAGAGGTCAGAATGAAGAATTAATTTCATTGTCTAAATAGGTGATTGTCTGCTGCATTCCTAATAAAGGCTGCTATGTGTTACAGGCAAGATTGCAGACATTTTATGAGCTCTATAACAAGAGAGGTGTTCTTGTTATAAGAGAATCTGCATGGGATTTTCTGTTATATAGAGGGGATTTACCTCATGTTCTATGAGATTATAAATTCATGTAAACTAAACTGTGGGAATTAAGAAAAGCAGATTTTGTTACTTGCTTTTTCGAATAAACAGTGCAAGTTTTCATATCTAGCTTTGGGGCCAAAGAATGTACCTTTTTTGGGCAGTAAGTGGCATTTCCTTACTGCTTTGAGAAAGACTTACCATGAAGAGATTTGTATGTATACCATTACAGAGCTTCCTACAAGAATTTTTTTAATAAGCTTCTATTTTTACTGTATTTTTAAGGGTACTGAGTAGTACCCTTTCCCTGCAGTCTATTTTATGAGCAAGTGTTATCATTATAGATAAACATTACAGGCAGAATTGGAGTAGTGCAAAGGCTCTGATTGTACTGAAAATATTCTTACTCATTCCAACTATTTTTTTCCAAGCTAAATGGGTTTTCAATTTTGATGGGATGAAAACTGCAGCAAAACCAGAACAAACCACTCAGTTTGTAATAGTTACAACAAAAAGAACATAGATGACAACGCTTCCAGTTCAGGGCTCAGATGTTCTTGTGGTGAACTCTGCAGTACTGCTTTTTGTTGTAGGATGAAACAAGATCTAAAGTCCCTCAAGTTTAAAAGAAAAAAACAATTCATGAAACAGACTCCTACTTTTTCTTGTTCACAAAACTTTCATAATTTGATATCCCAATCACAATAATCATATTTATTGGATGCAATGAGGAGTGGCTTGCTTGCAAGTTAAATTTAGGAAGGGACGAAGAAGCTGATAAGTAGCAGAGACTTTTATAGATATTGATAATTTGGGATATCATAATACTTCTTTGATATAAAAGTTGTCTGTCATTCAGGGTAAGAAGTCTTCCCAGGTACTCAACATCATCTTTAATCTTAAATTGTGTGTTGTATAAAATCTGTCAAACTAATGTTAATCAAACAGTTCCTGGTTTTTGCATTTTTATATGTAGTTGCCTTAATACCCATTATGTATTAAATCTCTTTGTGCAGATGTTGTTTTGAGTTTTGGCTAGTGATTGAAGAGCACTCAATAAATGCATCTAAACCATGGAATAAGGTTTCTAGATCCACATAAATACTATGGTCTCTTTCCAGCTGCTGCCAAGAGCAGCTTGTGTATCATCCCCCTGCTTGCCCTCATTTCTCTTACAAAGAAGCCTGCATGGGCAGGCAGAGATGGGCTGTTTTGTGCTTCCAGAGACTCAGGGGAACACAACTGTGGAGTACCTCACCCACGCAGGAATAGGAGTAGGAATAGGAATAGGAACTGACACTCCTCTATACAAAAAAAATGCGTGCGATCAGTGAAACGGAAAAAACATAACCGTATAAAAAGCCCTTCCTTTTTAGTCAGGCTTTGGTTTCATTCAGCATTTTTTTGTTCTTTTGGTTTGGTTTGCCTTTTTTTTTCTTCTTTTTATAATCCATCAAAAATGAGGTCATATTATACAATGTTTGGGGGAAAAAAACCAAACAAACTTGCTTCAGTTTGAAGTGTAAATTCTAAACTCCTTACTCTGAGTTTTGGATTCAAGCCTACTAGTTTCAGGAGTAGATAAGAATGCACTGAAAGAAGACACTCCTCTATCAGGGTCTCAATGCTTTTAGTTTTCTGTTGTAGTGTACCCTCGCCCAGAGACTCTCTAAACAGCTCTGAATTACTGTCTGTATCAGAGGCTCCACAGAGGAGGTGTAGACACAAAACTACCTTCATTGAGGCATCCTGTAGGAGATATGCTGACTTGTTACAGAAAAAAACGAGGCAGAGAGAAAGAAGGAGAAGGGAAAAGAGGCCTAGAGAAAGAGAAGGCAGGAAGAAAGGAAGGCAGAGAGAAAGAGGACGGAAGGGAGGGAGGGAGGGAGGGAGGGAGGGAGGGAGGGAGGGAGGGAGGGAGGGAGGGAGCGAGGGAGGGAGGGAAAGAAATCTCCTACTTTGTTTCCAGTGGTTTGGACATCAGGTTTACAAATAGCAAAAAAGAGGGAACAGAAGTGCATTCCAAGATTGTCATGGCTGGTGCTGCAGGCTGTTTTAAAAGTATGTTCAGTACCATAAAGAGCATCCATACCCTACTAGTGAAAAGAAAACCGACCGTGTTTACACATTACAAGTGTGTGTGGAGTATTTAGGAGCCTCACACAGGAGACAAGAAATAACAAAGCAAAACTTTTATATTGAAATTAAATTGCTTTAAGAGAATATTCTGAGTACTGGCTGCAGAACTGCCTGCACACCTTGCTTCTGTATGCAATTTCAGGGAAATGTTGACAGTGAAATGTGACCATCTGCCAGACTGTGAAGTAGCTGACAACCTCAGCTGTAGCCATTTCCCATTTACTTAGTATTATAAACATATCAAAAGATTTCAACTATTTCCTGTGCTTCATGGTATGGCCTCCCACACCCGAACTACTTTACATCATCTTGCTAGAATGTCCTATGGGGAATATTCACTATTCAATGAGGAACAGTTTTATTTAAGCACAGCTTCATGGGGCTTTTTAGGAAGCGTCTCCCTGCTTTCATTGTGCTTTCAGATGTTCTTTAAAGTGCTGTGCTTTGTTTCTCACCCATTTGTAGTCTGATTTTCAAAAGTACAGAAACACTTGCTGCTCTTGTTTTAAGTAGCTTGGTTAGCCTAACATCTCTGATAACTGAATAATTAGTTCATCAGCATTTCAATGATGCTACTTTTTGTAAAATCTTTAAAAAGTCAAGAAGTTGAGAAACCAGACAGTCATGGAAAATGCTTGCAGTATTTGGTAAAATAGATTCTCCATATGTTAAAAAGTAGTTTGGTGCCTTAATGTTCCAGAATCAGAAAACATGAGCAACATGTGCGTTCAAAGTAAACACTGCTGAAAGTGCTAAAACACAAATACAGAGAGTAACATCATCCCATTTAAACAGATTTTATATTAAACTATGAGGTTAACAAAGGCAGACACAAGAAATCTAGCAGGGTAGATAAAACCTCAACACATGAGAAAAATCAGATTGACTATAACCAAAATGAAGCATCCATAGATCCAAAATTTCATTCATATATGCCTGGGTAGTGAAACAATAGTATAAAAAATCTGAAAGGAAGTTCTGAGAGGTGGAGCGATAAGGTTTTTACTGTTCATGTTAACTCTAATATATTACATGGGGTTTGTTAGCTTTTATTTCGTCACAGACTAATTCCCCCTAATTCAGCAAGAGTAACTAACTTATACATCATTGTTCCGCCAATCTGTGTTCCTGATATGACCTCAAATGGAAAAAAAAAAAAAGGAAATTTAATTTTTAACATTTATTTGATACCATTGTTGAATGTACCAGTTTCCCTACTCCTCTTACGGTAGATATTTGGCATATTTTTAGAAAAGATTGCACTCTAAAACTGTAGCAATAGTTATGGTTTCCAGTTTTTCAGAATTTCAGAAAGTTCTTTTTTATCCCTGTGTTGCCCATATGGTGAAAACTGCAGAAACCCCTTTGAAAATAACACAAAAATTAGACAAAAGGTGGGTCAAGTATACAGAGCCACTCTCAGCATATCCATAGGTATTTTACCCCTCCTTTCCTGTGCCTGTTGTATCCTGGGATGTAAAGAAAAGAAAGATTCGCCTTTCTCCTCTGGAGGCTTGAATCGTAATGCTGCATAGGGAGAGCAGACTTGCATTCCCCCCTGCTCCCAGGAATGGAACAGGAATGTGTTTGCTGTTGGAGGGTGCAGTGCACAGCAGGTGAGCAGCTCACAGTATGCCACGGATTTGAGGTGTTGGTTCTGGATCATTGCTATTCCACTGGGATTGTGGTTATTGCTGATCTGCAAAGTTTGTGAGCATGGGGCAACAGCCTTGTGTGTTCCCTCTCTGGCACAATTGTGTGGGTTGCGACCCAGCCCAAAGTGAATTTACTTCCTTCTATTTCCCCATTCTTAACAGCACTATGCTATCAGAAATATTTTTTTTGTTAGATAGAATCCACTGCCACCACGGTCACAATAACTTCATTTGTTGGTGGGAGGATGGGAGGGGGGAGGAATGGGTGAGAAAGAGAGAGAAGAGACCTGCAGGCTTGATGTTGAAGAAAAGCCTGTTTGTGCTCAATACATTGGAGAAATTGTTCAAGAACAGTTCATCCGTGTGAAAAACACAACCCCTACTTGGCTGCCAAACTCAGTAAGGCCTAGTATGATCAGTTATGTAAGTGCCAATCCTGAAACTTCAAACTGCCTGGAGGCAGTTTCAACTTCTACACCCCATTTTTTTTCTCAGGCTGTAGAACATTTGAGAGAGATGTTGTTTGCTTCTTTGGGTCAAACCCTTCCGTTCTTTTCTGCTTGTTCCAAAAAAAAAAAAAAAAAAAAAAAAAAAAAAAAAAAAAAAGGGAGGGTATAAA
>VZTI01002709.1:109808-125904 GCA_013397865.1 Struthidea cinerea
ACCCCCTTCTTTTTTTTTTCGTTTAAAAAAAAAAAAAAAAAAAAAAAAAAAAAAAAAAAAAAAAAAAAAAGGTGAGTGTATATAGATACATGTGTGTCTGGCACGTTCCACAAAGTCAACACCTAATTCAAGGAGCTGGGATACGAACACCACATAGTGTAAAGGGACCTGACAGTACCAGAACAGTTACAGGAAAATCATGTGTTTTCATACATTTTATGGCACCTGTAGTTAAACATGGTGTGTTTAACATGTTCTCATGCTGCACCAGGATTGGCTGATGGCTGTTTCTTGACACCATCATACCCACATGTTCTCAGGCAATTCTGTGATTGCCTGCCTCTGTCCTTTAGGCCAGGAAGAGTTCAGATAAAAAAATACATACATGTATATCCAGCATATACCTCTATGGAAATACATATGTATTAATGCGCCAAGAGGCTTTTGTGCCCTCACTCAGTCCAGCAGGATGGCCACACAGGGCAACAGGGCAGACTAGGGCTTTGCTCAGTGCTACAAGACACAGGCAAGGCTGTTTGCAAGAGTGGAAAACTGGAGCAAAATGCCAACTTCAGAAGAACATGCAGGAGGGGGCAGTAAGGAAAACATATAAAGTGATCCTAAAAAAAGACCAGGTGGACCAGAAAAAGTGGCCAACAGGCCCATGAACCACAATCTGGATTTCAAGATCAATGTCATGCAGAAAGGATGGGCAGTGGTGGAAATCTCTCTTTCCCTGTAGTTGTGACAGATCTTTCAGCTGCCGTTATGGGGTGGAGGTTGGTTTTTCATATAAGGGTATGTTTCTTCATATCCTTAGTTTGATGTTGCAAATAAGGTTCAGGGCTGAGCATGCTGTCCGAAGACCCCAGCTTTGGACAGAGACTGCAGCCCCATGCTCTCAGAGAACATCAGTGGGATGTTGCTGATAAAAGGGTAGTTTTGGGGGTTTGTTTAGACTCAAGCCAGTTTTGGGGGTCTGCAGAAACAGAGTAAGGAAGGTTTTAGCATGCACAAACCATGATTATTTTGAAGAACAAAGCAGGTGCAAGAAGTTAGGTGGTGACAGAAGGGAGCATGTTGGGCTGTGGCACTGGACAGTGCAGAACCCCAGAGCTGGACACTGTGTAGAACAATAGAGATTTGTTACTTTAGGTCCAAAATCTGTACTTGATGCTTATTTGTTCATTGTTGAACCTGCTGGTTATGCTCAACTCCATCTTGAAGCTGTCAGCACGTGTGACTCTTTATATTCTCCCACAATTCATTTACACAATGAATGCAACAGAGCTTTTTAGATTGGGTGAGTACTCTCTTGCAAAGTGTGCTTTGATCAAACTTTCCTTCTGGCTGCCATTATTGTGGAAAACATATATGGCAGGGTTTGCGGAATCCTGCAATCTATCCCCTAATCCAACATTATGGACTAAAAAGCTGCAATATTTAATTGCTCTAAGCAACAGTGACAATAGTCTCTGTTTTGCTGCAAGTGTGGCAGCAAATTCGTTCAGCTGTTTATGGACAAAAATTGTTAGGGCTGGATTTTACTAGCACATAATGCCAAAGGCTGTGAGGGCTACTTCATTGTTACTCAGCTTCTAAAAGAAAAAATGCATGTGTAGTTGATCACCCAAGGTGGTAAACTTGTATGTGCAAAAGTGCCCAGCATGAGTATGCATTTCATATACTCTTTAAATGTTTTACCTATGAAGCTAAGTAGCCTTCCTCAGGCTATGAGGAAAATTATTATTTCCCCCATTTTTTCCCAACACTGCCGAAAATCAAGTTTATCTGGGCCCTCTTCCACCGCTGGATTATTATGGAGGGAATGGCATGATTTTTGAAGGAAAAAAAAAACCCAAACAGTTCTTGGCATGGCATTATTCTAATCAACAGGGTTTTTGACTTGCAAAATGAACAGTTACTATTACAAACAAGATGTAAAAATGTTTAGGGATGCCTGCAGATTGTGCAAGAATAAGAGTATAGTGATGACCCATCACAGATTCTGAGAAAAAGGACAGTGAAAAGGTGAAAGTTTATTGCTGTAACCCCAACTTTACACTGACCTCTATTTGCAAGTCTGTGTACCAGTTTATGTTCCTTAAACATAGCACAGTTACACTCCTCCCTCCAGATAACTATAATCAGAGAAAAAAAAAGAGGCCTTAAAACCTTTTAGTTGGCCACTTACGTATGTGGCAAAAAAAAAAAAGTCAAATCTGCTGTTACAATATGTTGAATGTCAGCCAGGATCCTACTTTTTTAATGTCCATCCAGTCCTACAGTGACTGCAACTTTTTAATTTAATCGGTGTTTATCCATGTCTGTGTCACATCTACCATGAAAATAACTGGAATGCTCTGTCAGGGGCCAGCTTTGGATATGTGTATTACACAACATAACAAAAGATGGACTACCTGAAAATGGTAGGTTTGAACATCAGATCCAAACCTGTTCATGAGAGAGTCACTCTGAAAAAAAGTCAGACACAGAAAACTTTCAGACAAACTGTTCACACTGCTAGGCTCCAGAAAAGTGATTTTTGGTGGCAGGAAAAAATTCTGGTATTATTACAAATCAGACACTGACAGAAAACTGCATCAGTAAGATTTTGGTAGCCTCTACTCCTTCATCAACAAACAAAATATTATCCTCCAGAATACTCTGGAGTTATTTCTTGACACCCTGACAGCCTGCTTTCAGATGTTCAAAGTAAAGGTCTGCCTACCTCATGGGCCCTTTCTCTGTGTGCTACACATTAAGGTAAAAGACAGGCCACTGTTTCCCTTATGCCACACGAGCAGAAAGCTGCCACGCCCTCTGCATCCACAGCAATGAAGAAGGAGCCCTTAGGGATACCTGGTACTCCTTGGAACTGAAGAAGTCTCTGGAGAAGGGCTGTGAAATTTATGGGGTTTGACATTTTCAACAGCGGGTAGAGGTCTTTCCAGAGGTTATTTAAAACTACACCTCCAAGAGAAGTAGGAAGCTTCAGGATATTCAGCCCTGTAAACAGATGATGACAAAAAGGCTAATAAGTTGCAGATTAAAGGCAGAAAGGAGATGTCATTTTGTGGCCTGAACATAATGAGAAAAATACTACCAAATGCCAAATTTCAAAATAATTTTTAAACTCCCCATAGAAAAAATTGAGACAGAGGTTCAACCAAACCAACACTACTGTTGTAAGAAAACCAGAGGACTTGGAGGGTTATCTCCTTGCTGGCTTGCCATATGTCCTTGTCTGAATTGTACCAATAAGGGCATGGACACTGCCAAAGGATGTGTGACCCTGAAGTGTGGCACTAACATTTTCACAGTGTGCTTCATCATGGTATACCCAGGCCTCCAACTTCACAACGTCTTACATGCCCTGCAATACTTCTGCCTTTATCATGGCACTGTGACATTTGTGAGCACTGTGAGCGTCCGGAGCACTGGATGCAACTGCTCAGGGACTATTTATGTATCTCTAGATAAGCACATCATGCAATTTGTGTCATCAAACACAAAATCCAATGGCTACTTGCAGTCTGGAGACAAGTCTTCTTTAAAGGCTAATGATATCACTCTAACTGTAACAGAGAAAATATAAATTTGGGGCACTGAGGGGGTCTCATGATGGGCTGTATTATAAATCCAGTCAGTGATGACTTTAAGAAGAGTGTGATAGTGCACTTTCTATCATCAGAAATGAGAGAAGTGAGCAATAGAAACCAGAACCCTTTGGAAGATGTGGAAGGTAGTCTGTGACAAAGAGTACTTACCAATGTTTTAAAAGTCTTCCCTTCAGTTTTTGACCCCTTTTCTGTTATTCTGGCATGGCCTAGCTTCTCTGTGAAGACTTACTTTCTGACAGGTCTTTTGGAGAACACAAATCACTACTTCTCTGTAATGCCTGAGAATAATGTGTGCTCTGACTATTATTGGCCAGAATCACTCTGTAAATACTCTTTTATCGAATTTGTCCAGCTCTCATCTGAAAGTCTCAGGGACAACCATTTCCCTCTAATAAAGTAAATAAGGTTGCGTTCAATGATGAACTCTGCTTGTGAGAGCAGAAACTGAGGAAGATTTTGCTAAGTATGTGCATCACAGGAATCTCAGTGTCCAGAAGGGCTTTTTTTGCCAGGGTAAAAGTCACTCTGAACAAAATATATGGTGTTATTTGAGAATTCCAGAGACTATCTCCAGGGTACATCCCTAGGCAGATGCATCCTGCAAAGCCCTGTTCTTCTGAGAAGTGTTTAAAGAAGTTACATAGGTCCCACATAAGTGTCCGGTTGCCAATTTAAATGCTTTCTAGCCCGAAGCTTTCAGACTAAGAAATGATATTTTCCAGCCAGAGCAGCTAGCTCTTTACATATTGAAAATAAAAAAAGCTTGGTGTTCAACAGTAAATAGAGAGAACCTGGACTGACATCTTGTGTTGCTATCAGTGCACACTTCGAAATAGGATGTCACAGCCTCTGTCCTTCCCTGACCCGTTGATCAGTCCTTCCTCTGGCAGTGGAAAGCAATATTCTACACTACTTCTGATGACCTGGTAGAGGCCATTTCTGAAGGAGCATTGCACTAACACCCTGAGAGATGCACACACTGAAAAAAGTTTGCAGGTATGCTAAAATCCTGAGCAGCAAAACAGCGCCCTTCAACTCCTGTTCACTGCAAGGCTACTATAGGCAGTTGCCGTCAAGTCTGTCTGCAGAGCACTTCTGCCTATTTCTGCTGATATCGGTGGCAAGATTTCTCTTAATTTCTTAAATGCAGTGGTCCTGCCCAGTCTGAAGGGGGACAGAAGGAAGAGTCAAGCACATTCCGATCCCAAATCTTGAGTTAAAAATATACTACTAACATGCTTGCAAAAACTGTGTGCTTCCTCTGCCTGCATGATGCACTGAATCACACTTAGCTCTTCCGCTTTGGGGTTTCAAGCAATGTTCTGATGGGGTCTGCTCAGCAAAATGCCTATGGTTGTTTTGAATAAATGGGGATCACAGTCCGGCAGGTTCATGCTGTCTTAATTTTTATTTCTGACTAAATCTGATCAGATTTTTTTTATCCAATGAGAGCAACTTTCATTCCAGGCTGAAAAGTTCTCCACTGGAATTGCTAGGAAGTCTTGGTAATTCTCTCAGGCCCTGAAAAGCAGTTAGCAAGAAAAAATAAATCGTGAATTGCTGCTAGGCATGTGAAAGTTGGAAGTCTGAAAGTGGAAGGTTAGATGATCTCCCAGGATACATCTTAATACCACATTTGGGCCTATTATTTGTTGGAATGAAGCTGGTGGAAGCAGAGGGAAGAGAGAGGGAAGAGAGATTTAGCTGTTTAAACTAAGTATAAGCACTAAGGGTCAGGACCACAAAAATTTAAATAAAACCAAACAAACCAAACTAAAAACCTTCCCAAAAACCAAAACCCAAAAAACCCCAAAACAAAACCCAAACAAAACAAAGCAAAACAAAACAAAACAAAACAAAAAACAAAACAACAAAGGGAGTTTAGTAATGTGCATGCAGTTAGAATGCTGGTTCTTTGGGTTTATGCCCTTATCTGCATCAACCATATTCATTAAAAAATTAAAGATTTAGTTCAACGCAATTCTTTTGGCAGTACCTGATTTGAAAAAATCACACAGCTTCATGAGACACAACTGTGACAAAGACTTCCATGAGAGTCAACAAACACTACACACTGGGGGTTAAAGAAAGCATGCCACAGTTTGCTTTTTCTTATTCAGGCTTTCATCATAGTGGGGGGGAAAAAAACCCAAACAAAACCAAACCAAAAACCCAAAACTCTTCTGGAAAGCCAAGTACTCTAATAGGCCTTTTGCTTCATGGGGATTAATGATCCCCATTCAAAACTGTGCTACATTCAGAGTAGCAGAGAAGACTATATCCTTTGTTGGCATGAAAGGGTGGGTCTCCTTTGACTTCAGCAGAGTTTGGCTTATTTATGCAAGCAGAGAATTTGGCCCTGAAGTTATTAGTTGCATTATAAGTACCTTCCTCTGCCAGAGCAGGATTAGTCCCTCATTCAATGCATTTTGCAGTCTAACATTAAAAATTAAATGCTAAGCATTCCATGTGACAGGGTTTTCCCTATGCCTCTTGGGATGCTAATTCACTAAGAACTTTTTCTGGTTGCTCAGCCCATGCTGATTTCTCTTTATTACCATCTGACTCCAGTACTCGCAGCTCTACTCCATGGTACCACCCAAAGCAATTCTCCATCCTTTCTTTTGTGTAATTGTCATGCATCAGGAAAAGGAAGGGTCCTTTCTTCATAGCGCTAACATGCATATATGATTGTTCTGCAAAATGTTCAACATCTATTATTACAAGAGTTAAAAGTTAATTTAAGAAATAAGGAAAATATCACCTTTGATCTTGTTTATGTGCTAGAAGGAATACAAAAATTCTTACTGAGCAGATTGCCAGGAAAAAGTACATGAAGAAGTACAACATGCCTCTGTCTCTACATGTAGGTGAATGGAGATTGCCAGATACACTCTTTAAGGAGGAACCATAAAGAAAGCAAATGAGGAGCCTCCTAGTTCTCCTCTGGTGCTGGAAGTACACTCTGTACACTCCCTGACACTGTTGCTAAATGCCAGAGAGTGAGCCCTGCTTGTTGAGATGGATTAGATGAGCAGAGATCTAAAAAAAGGTCAGCAATTCCTTGGCCCACTGTAAAACCACTTGCTTTAATTCCCCATGATTGTAAAGGTAACTCTGCTTTATGATCTAATTTTGGTTTTCTTACATGTTTTAAACAGTAATTTGCCATCCAAGAATTACCTAAGAGATCAATAAGGCTACTTATGAAATAAAATAGTCTTGCCAGTAAAGATGGCACACAAAAGAGTCCCTCAGCCCTCCTTTTATAATTCTTGCTATTAGACTGCTCAGTCGGAGTTTAGCCAGTATACATACTTTCAGACCTTCCCAAGCTGCAGAAGCTGGAAGTCCTACTCAGCTCCCAGTACAATAATTTTGTCATTTTTTTCTGTGAAAAATGCACACAGTATGCTGTTCTTGTAAGTAAATATTTACACCCTTTCAGGGTACTGCTAGTAGTTCCTCCTAATACACCATGAAGTAGGTTAAACTGAGCAGAGATTGAAGCCTAATATAAAGGCATAAAGGTCTCTATAAATTGGGAAGTTCAGAGCATTGTGATTTTGGCTGCAGAGCCTAACCGGACTTGAGAAGCTGAACTGCTGGAGCCCAAGTGTAATTCTGGTGCCAAACATTTGTCTGCACACTGTTCCTGTGCAGCTCAGCTTTGTCAACATCCCTGTGACTTAGAAGGCACTGCTCCTCCTTTCTTAACATATTGAAACTGTCCCCTGTTAATGAAGTCATACTGACTGAACACAGCACACTCCAAGTGAACACTGATCGTAGGGCACGGGAGACACGCAAAGAATGGCCCTGCCCTCCCCACCCCAACACACACCACTTTACAGCCCATGGCTCTTTAGCAGGGAGAGAATGCAGAAGCGTCACATATTCCAGCTCTCTGCTGAGAGGTACTCCCAGCCTTGCCTCCAGTTGGTCATCACCTGCAGTACACTGTTGCAGAATGGAAGTACGTCTATGGAGCAGGGAATTCATCTTCTCTTATGTCTAGATGCCATAGAGCAAATTATTTTTCCCTACAGCCCCTCCTAGAAAGGTTTTGTTTGCATATTGCACAGCCTACAATATGGAGTCAGGAGAATAGTCACTACTCTTAGTGCAAGTTACTTAATGTCTCAGGGTGCTTGTTTTCTGAACTAGATAAATTGACCTAGAAGTCCCTCCTTGGTTTTGGCCTCTGGGCTTAATTTCATCAGAAAGAAAAACAAAATCTCTTGAAGTGTATTCTGATATGATTAAGGTACTTACCTCAGTAATATCGTTAGTTTAATCACAAAGAATTACCCCTCCAGGTTCATTTCCATAAACAGTTCAGACAAGGTACAATAATTCAAGAACAATGTCACTTTTCAACTCATTGAAATGATTATCATATGTAAAGGAAGCAACAAATCAGTAACAATGGGGGAGTTGAGTTGACATGTTGGAGTAAAGCAATTCCAAAAGGAGGAACAAAAACTTCATAATAATAAATGTAAATGTTTGATCTACCAGTGTATAATAAATGGTGTGGTTTTCACCAGGTATACAGTCCTGTATTTGAAAACAACTTGTCTTGGATTTTTTAATCTAAATGACATTATTAACGGAGTATGAATATGACACCATTGTGTTAGTGAGATAAAACTTCTAAAATACTTTTACTCCATGGTTTTAAATTTGCAATGATTAGCTTAGTTGGTCTTACAAGGCAGTAGCAAGGTCTTGAGAATTTTCACCCCCTGAAATGATACATTGGTTCACTTCAAAGCTGAATCCAAGACAGTGTCCAGTAGCAGAATCTCACAATAAATTCATGCTGGACAGTCTCTCTACAGCAACATGGTTATCCACTGTTTCTATTACACTGAAAAAAGCAAACCAGGATTAAAGACATTTCAGTGTTTCAAACTCAGTATAAAGCTTACTGTTGCAACAGCTATGTCAGATAAAAGATGAATATAAATGTATAAGAATGTATTAAAAAAATAAAGACAAAGAACATATGCTAGGATGACCCAAACAAGCAACACTCCCCACCAAACATCTGGACACTACAAACTCTGAGGAAGTTACTGCATCAGAATCCAGATTTTGCAGCTGTCTTATAATGAGCTGAACCAAAATTCTGGGTCTGATCATATCTGAGTTTTAAAGATGTTTGGATTTGGGCCTTAGTTTGTAGCTCTGGCCGAGTTACAATACATGCATGTTTCTGAGCAACTGAAATGACTGAGCTTTGTAAAAACCAAAACATTTTGAAATATATGTTAAGAGGTGGCTTACCATATTAGGGAACTGGATCAACTCATTTTAAATTTTCTTATTTAGAACATATTCGCATATTCACTTAGGTTAAAATTTTAACTGTGCATTCTCTACTAGTCACACAAAATGTGCATGCATTATGTGTCCATAAGTTCCACCTTTTATATGACAAAGTACTGTACATTTAAGAGGCAACAAAATGCTTTTTATATTTTCTTTTTTTGCATATTGTTTACATATAAATATTGCATTGCTTGGCAAGCATGAAGTACCATCTATTGAACTGCTCACTTCTTTATAGCATGGTTTCTCACATATCACTCAGAATTCTTAACATTTTTCAGGTCATTTGGAAATCTTGAAGATCTCTGGTATTCATCAGAATATTTTCTCTTGAAAGATAAGAGGCTTTTTTTTGTTTGAATAGAAATCTGAGTAAGCAACACTTCCTCGTTTCCTTGTTCGCCACACACATCAATTCATTTTGTACCACAGAAAGAGAAATTGTTGCCTTCAAATGCCACTGCTTTTAAAGACATTTTAAGTATTCCATATATATAATGTGAGATGAAAATAATTAGACAAAAAGCACCTCACAGCAGTTTTTCAGAGAGTAATTATTACAAGCCAGAGATACACAAAGTCTGAGCCCCACTATAATAAATGTTGTACCTGTAGATGCACACAGTAAAGACAGTTGACCTAAATGCCTGGCCAGGAAAAGGACTGATAGTAAAGGTTACGTTTTTGCCACAAAACAGATGCTCGGCGTCTGCTTATATTAGTATTTGCTGTTCCTCTCCCTCTTTTTTTCCCTGCCTCTCCCAAAAAAGAACCTGCCCGACTTACCCATTCCCTGTTTCCCTCCTGAAAAGAAAAAGTTATCTGTCAAAATCCAGAGATCTGTCAAATGCTTCTGGTATCTGGTATTCCCGGAGGCTGCAGGGGGCCTGTCCTCTTTCCTTAGGTACCACACACGTTGTACATGTGCCTCACCTCATCTAGAATCTGTGTTTCAGAAGTAGCAGAAATAGAAGTGAAACGACACCTTTACCACTGTTCTGCAGGGGACCGAATTACACCTTCACCAAAGAGATGCATTACAAAGACTAGTCAGCTGCAGTTAAAAACCCAGAGTGCCTGTGTTTATTTATAGAGAGCTTCACCCAGAAGGTTGAAAGGACAGCATGACAATGAAACCATCTTTGATATACAAATTTTTTTTCTCAGTGGAGGATTTGGAAATGTAGAATTTCCTTTTCATAAAGCATATTTTCTTGTCTTTTGTGACTTTTCAGAGACATGTATCAGACTGCACTCCTAACACCATGAGGATTAGGCATAACTGCCATTCAAAAATAGAAGATTCTTTAAAATAATTAAGTTCAAGTTATTGTTGGAAATTCTCTTTTTTAGTGCCCCCCCCCCCTTTTTTTTTTGGTACTCTAAAAAGCATTTGGAAATCTTCTAAGTGTTGTTAGCTTCTATGAGGGCAAGAAATATACTTAATAGATTTCTCATATACCCAGTCATATGTAAGTATTAGAGCTTTTTGAAAAAAACTGGAGGTATTGCAAGAAATGCTTACAGTGAACTTTGCCTTTTGACTGCACTGGTCAAGAGACCTGAAACAATGCCATGTAAAAAGCTACAAACATAATTTAATTCTGGTTTCACTCCTCTGTGTCTACTCTGTTAGAGTAATTAGAGGAAGATCAAGCCTTGATCAGCAGTGCAAAATTGGATCCTAAACACACTACTGCCTTCTTCATCTTTACACATCCTTCATCACCCATTTATGAATTAGGTTTAAAACCAGTGCTAAGGAGTTCTATATGAACATAGACTTCGTATATAGACTGAAATTTTGGTGTGAGCCAAGGTGAATAAATGCAATCACAGTCCTGAGACTTGAAAACGAGCAGTGAACCAGCTATTTAGCTTCCAAAGGTTTTCAGTCAGTCAGCTCAAGAGACTGGATAACATCCACACTGAAGTGGAAATGGGATATCATTTACACTTATTGCAGTGAAGCTTTATTTAGGTAAGTGAAATCCAGATCATCATTAATTATAATCAAAGTAAGAGAACAGACATTTACACTGGAAGGGATTTCCTCTTACTGGCCCACTAAAGGTGTAGGTAAAACAGATAGTTACCTAATAAGTAGCCATTAAAGTGCTCTACAGATCTACCTAGCTTGCTTCATGGTAGAAACGGGAAGGAGAAGGATGGTCAGGGAATGAATGTCTCTCATTTTTGCAGCCACTTAATTTTGAAAAGGAATAAATTCTATTAAGAAAGAATCACAGGAAACTTTTAAGCAAGCAGCAGGAATAAATTCTTTGGTTCATGTCAAATAAAAAGCTCAGATCTCACAGGCCTCGTAATAAGATACATTGCTCTGTACAGCTAAACAAAAGTGCTGTTCCAAAGCAATTATAACAATCAAAATTAATCAACTGTCTTACTGGAAATTTAAGATTAAAAACTGAGGATTAAATTATACTCTTAGGTATAGCCCTAGAGTCCATGGTTGCAGCAAGTCAGTAAGACAATAATAAGTCTGTTTCAGTCCAGTTGTTGAAATGAAAAAAAAAAACACTGTAAAAAAGGTTCAGCTGTAGGATTTCTATTCTGTGTGTCACCACAGAACCCACAACACTTCTCAATGCCCTACAGAAAAGTCAAAGCCAAATGAAGAAAATCCACAGATATAAAGAAATATGGGAAGTGAGCAGAAAGGACAGAAGGTCTCACAAATCTCACAGCTTCCTAGCAGGACCCCCACTTTGAGGAATCTCCCAGATGATCCTCAACAGGAAATCATGCTTTACATTACTGAGGAGAAATAAAAAATTATAATTTTTGTTCCAATTTGACTAAAGAAAAATTATTTCTTTATTCCAAATCCAGTAGTTGGTTAAATTATGAGGATATTAGTTGGTCTCATCAGTCAGGCACCAGATAAAAATTATTGCCGGTAATCACATTTCCTCTATATTTACTTGATTTTTAGTGCAGTGCTTCAGAGAAAGATGACAGTGCCCAACAGTTCATCTTGTAAGTGTTCACTGAGTGGAGCGAGGGAGGGAGGAAGTGAGAGAGGGAGGAGAAAAGAGTCTTCTTTCCTTGGCAAAGAAATTAGCCTCCATAGCAACTAGCAGAAAACTCAAAGCACATATTAATAAAGCAAAGCCAGACTGCAAAAAATCAGTAATCCAGGCTCTCTTCAAACTCTGTCAGGTCAGAATAGAAATACAGGAAGTATTTTCCTCATTTATGTTGGCTGAAGCATGTAGCATTTTACTTCACTTATTTGTTCTTGTACCTGACCAGAAGAGGAAATATAATAACCAGATAAAAGAGGATTTTGATTGGAAGATTATGGGAGATTATTTTTCAGGTGTATTTAAGTGTGTTTCAAGTACTTCACTGTCAGTACTTAAATCTTCCTGTTAAAGCTGCTGGAGATAGGTCAGCTATCGCTATTCTGAGCTCTGCAGGCTCTGTGCCAGCGCATGAGGTGTTGCAATCTTCCAAGAGCATCTCGTTAGCGAAGCCCTTCGACAGGATCAGCCACACACACTCACACACGCGTGCATGCACAAACGCACGGACAGCTTCAGTAATATGGGTCGATGGCAAAGATGCAGGAAGGGTCTCTGCACTGAGTTCCAAGGACAGAGCTTTATTGCATTGGCACCATGAAGGGACCAAGAGGCAAAGACCTAGAACAATGAAGAACTCAGGTTTAAGTACAGGGGTGGGGAAAGCGCCAGGGACCAATGATCTGAGGGCACAGGGGAGGTACACAGGCGGGACTAGGGAATGGGGAGCAATGGGGAAGCTCTGGGGGAGTGGCGAAGGGCGGAGGCCGATGGGGGGAACCTGAAGTGGAGAACTTTCTGTGGCATGGAACATATAAGGCATAGAGGGGGCAGAGCGGCCAACAGCCAACCAGGGAAGCAGAACTGGGATAGATTACCACAACAGAACAGAGCATCCTGGGAGAGGCTTCTTTTCTCACCGTGACCTGACAGAAGTCTCTGGTACGGGGGACTGACTTACCGAGAATGCTTTCTGTCCCTTGTCCCACAGGCTAACTAGCCACCACAGTCAGCGATTTGCTCACTACAGGATGTCAGTTCTGATGCAGCGGCTATTGAACCAACTGCAATACTACATTAGGATTCAGTTTAGGTTATACCAGTATAAATATACACATATTTGCCTTAATTAGTGCAAATGAATTGTGTATTATCCAAATTAATAAATCTGTGCATGCTTAAGCAATTTCTGTGTTTTTACAGCCACTGAAAACCATTTTATTCATAATGAGAGCAAGGATAATAAATGCTGTGGTAACTGTCACATAAACTGCAGGTGTTTACCAGGTTGGGTAATATTAATGATATTTGATTAACAAGTGCTATTGAGGATTGCAGGAAGTACACATTTTGCACAGGTGCACAGGGTGAATCACATCAAATTTGAGAGAAAGAGAGGAAGCCCTGTCAGACATTCTTCTCTTGGATACCTTCTGGAGATCAGCCCAGACAGGCAACACTCCTGCGGCCGAGGGACAGCATGTAACCTTGCAGGAGAGCCTCATTTCCCACAATGATCATGAGGAGAAAGGCTTCTCCAAGAGCACAAGGGACAGCCTGGTCAGGGAGAGGAGCCAACAACAGCCTGGCATCATCTCAGGAGTCCCAGGGCAGCAGCCTGGAAGGGTGTGCATGCTGCAGTGCTGCAGAAAGGGAGAGCAAAGGCAGGCTGCTCTTCAGCTGCCTTGTTTGCACCAAGCCTGCCTGCCTGGCTGGGCCCGACAGCCCTGCAGAGCCAGCACCATCCTGCTGCAAGGGAGCTCGCTACTTTGTCCATGTCTTTGCAGGGCACCACAGTACCTGTGGGGTACCCCAGGACTTATGCCACCCTTCTTCCCCAGGCAATGCTGTCAGTGCTCTGCTTCCAAGGGGATCTGCCTGGCCCTCTTCCTCCCACTCCCAGCTATCCCCCCTCTGTGTCAGCCGAGGCATGGGAACACATGCCGCTTACTGCAGAAAGGAGGTGAAATGGTGGGATGTCAAGCATGCCTAGAAACCAGGGCTGTGCAAAGCCCCATGGCCCTTTGAGAACGTCTCCACTTGGAGCTAAAACCTCTCTGTGCACACCTTCTCAGTCAACCTCTTGCCATCTTGATGTGGGAGGAGACTGTGCAGGGATCATTAGAAAGCCTAATTTTATTAGAGTTTATAACTCTGGCAGTGATGTGAATTACAGCTGGTACCTGCTACAGCACCTCAGTGCAGATATGGATGTGGCAGATAAAGGATGTGTCCTAAAGGTCAGTGACTGCTGTCGTGGGACAGGAAATTCCCACAAAGGATCACTGCTGGAGATTGGTGGGTAAACTGTCCTGTCTTTCCAGTTCTAGGCAGTGACCAAAAGAAGCAGCAACAGCAGCTGTCTTGCCTTCCTAGAGCCAGCCACCAGCCCTGAAAAGCCCTGGCAGCTCTGGGACTCGAGAGTCTTTCCTTTTCAGATGTTGCTGGGGCAGCCTACAGCTGACCTGAGCTCTTCATGGTCAGAACCCTTCTCCTCTCTCCTGACCTGCAGCACATCTAGTAGGGTAGCAGCACATGAGACCATGCTATTTTCACTCACTTTCCTTGCCTGTGTGCCTTGACAAAATCCTTTGGCATGGGAGGTACTCCTTCCATCTCATCCCAGGGAAGAGTCATCAGAGCCTGGCAGCACTTGACAATCGTAATCCCCAAAGTACCGGCCCATTCCATTCAGATGGCACCTTGAGTCTGGGGACAGATACAACCCTCCACTTCTGCCTTCTGCTTGTCTTTAAGGGACCCATCATCCCTCCACTCTGAAACCCAAAACACAGCTTCCAGCTGAATGCTGTACAAAAAGAAACCTGTCTTTGTGACAGGGAGATTTGCTTACTTCTGGTCTACATCTTTAGCAGCAAATTCTCAAGGGAATGGACCTACAGCCATTCATCTCTGACTGATGTAAACTCCAAAGCCTAAAGCCAGAAGTTCTACTGTGAACACTATACTCTCCTGAGTATAAGAGGCCTGAAAACCAGTGTAATTTCTCACTTCAGTGGGTGCAAATTGGTGGTGAAAGCTTGGGCTCCTTCACTCACCTTCCATGTTTCTTCCCTCATTTGCCTTTGAATTTAATGTGGGAATAGGCATGTTCAGGTGGCCAGTTACATTGTTGTTTGTCACGGTTTCGGAGACAGACAAGCGACAAGACGCACTGAGTTCATGCACAACAGCCCCTTTATTGAGTCCTCCTTCACGCGTACAGGGTTGAAGGTCTGCACGGTCAATCCCTATTGAATGAACCAGTTGCCACCCAGCCAACAGCCAATGGCTGCTTGCGGCCCCAGCGGCCTGGGCCTGCTCTCCAACAGTCGGTGCTGGTCGGGCTGCATAACCTACCGGCCAGGGTACTTATGTAATTTCAGTTATACCTTGATTAATTCAGTTATAAAAGAGGGGTTTATAAAATTGGTTTAATTATTATTGTGAGGCCTTCAGGCCAGCTGCTGACCACCACAACAATTCTCCCTTCTTGTTTTTAAATATAAAAACAGCATCTGTCATCCCGTCTCCAGGGCCTGCATCCCAAGTCTTTCACCTGTGCCAATATTAGTGGATGCAGTTTAGCTTGGAGTCTAGGATCCCCTACTGGTGGTAGTCCTAAAAGTTGCGGGATCCCTACTTCATAACATGGATCTTCTCGTGGAACCTTTAGATTTTTTAACTCCTGTTTTTCAGCACTGCTCCTCCATGCTGATTCAAACACCATATATTGGACAGTTGTAAACATTAATTTGGCTGGTTGCTTTATGTCAAATGGTGTTATTTCCTCTGCTGTTAAAAAGCGGAGCTTATTAGCGACAGCAGGTGAACCTAATCCGTGCTTGGCAACAAGCTGACACAATTCAGAAAGTACTGGCCATTGGAAAGGGGTGTATTTATCTTGTAGGTTTCCACTGACTCTTACGACAGGAAATACAGAAATTGTCCTGTCCTCTGGCTCCCAGGCCCCTGACATAGGCACGTCAATCTTCTCTGCCCCTTCATAGTCCCCCCTAGCAATAGCTGCCTGCTTTACCTTTTGCCAGATGCTTACAGGATCAGACAGGGCTGTCAGCAGTGTAGTGA
>VZTI01002711.1:0-103198 GCA_013397865.1 Struthidea cinerea
TCATCGCTGTTTTTGTGCCGGGTGACCCCCGGGCCGCTGCTCTGCCCGAGAGGAGCCCGGAAGGAAAGTTTTGGTGCGGGGGGCGGCGGGGGCGCGGGCGCTCAGCACCGCGGACAGCGCCGCTCGCATTCCCCCTCGCATTCCCACTCGCCCAACTCCCCGCGCCCCTCGGCCTCTCTCCCGGCACTTCCAGCGCGGGAAAGGCAGTTGGAAAAGCCAGCGGGAGATCTGCCGGCCCGAGCCCCTCTCTGCACCCCAGGGCTGAACTTTCCGGGTCGCCCCCGGGCCCTCCGCGGCGGTGCCGGGCTGCGCTGCTCCCCGCTCCCCGGCCTCGAGCGCGGCTCCTCCGTTCAGCACCGGGGCTGGGGACAGCGCCCACCAGCCCAAAGCCGCCCCCTCCCTTCCTCCCTCCCTCCCCCCGGACGAGGGGACAGGGAAAGGGGCCACGTGTGCCGGTCTCTCGCTTTTCCCCGTCCCTTCAAAAAAAAAAAATTTTTTTTTTTGGTGTATGTTTTGTTTTGTTTTGCTAGAGTTGTGGTTAAAGTTGCAAAGTGCCTGTATGATGCGTGCCTGCGGGCCATGGCTGCACGCCACCCTTTTCCTCCCAGTTTATTGTAATGAGAATTTGTCAGCACTCTCAGTTTGGTAGTGGAAGCTTCCATTTTGTGAGGAAGGGGTGTTGGTTCCTCCTAACATGGAGAAAAGTCTGCGGAGTTTGCCAGTGGGGGATGGGGCCCCATTCATGCTGAACATTACCATTTTGATTGCTTTGATGCCATTTTTGGAGGGGGGAGGGGAGAGAATACCCTACTCAGCAGAGCACAAAGATGTTTAATCACTGAATAGAATCAAATCACATACTTTCTTTTTTAAAGCAAATCTGACACTACATGATATGTAAGGGCTGTTAGTCCTTGTTTTGCAGTGTAAAACAGCAAATTGTTGACTCTAATACTACTATACTGGGTAGAAGGTTGGTTTTTTTTTAAATAAGGTAACAGCCTTTCCTGCAACAATGCATGTTTAGGTGTTGTTTCTTTAATATCAAAATAGTTTTACTGTTCTAAGTGGGTATTTGGAACATAGATTTGATCTTTTCCCCCTATATTGTAGCAACTATTTCAAGGCTGTTTAAATTTTTATGATCATAGTAAATGAGAGGCTATTTATTATATGACATGTTGGAATTTAGATAAGGCAGAGAGATGCATTTGAAAATACAGTTTGAACATTCTGATTCAGCTTGGGGAAAAAGGTTTTTGCTAAGCTTGCACAGCATATTTATGTATAATCCAAACTAACTAGTAAGCAGTCGTCATATATTTATGAATTGCCATCCTCATAATCTTGTAAATAAATCTATAGACCATGAAGTAATTAAACATAAAATAATTAAATTCTATAAACAGCAAATTTGGCCTAGCAGGAAACTTCCTATTTTTAGGCAGAACCCTAGATTTGTTTTACTGATTTCAACATCCTGTGCAACAAGAGCTCATAATTAAGAGCCTGGCTGGTGGTGTGGTGTCCTCGTGCTACAGGCTGCCACCTCCAGAGGTCTACACTGAAATCTTTCTCAGGTCACAAGTGAAATGAGTTTGGAGGTCTTAGTTTGTGACCAAGTCACAAACCCATCGTGTAACTGTGCAGACTTGCTATAATTAGTAGTTGCTCCTTAGGTAATGGCTTATAAATGAACTCTGCATCCTTGATGGTATAGAGAAGGAGGACTGAGGACTCCTGACACAACAGATGGGATAATGGTGGAGCTATTTGATGGTTTCAAGCCCTCACTTTCATGGGAACACCAGTGTAAACTTAAATAGGCAGTTCAAGTAGGGAGGTTATTTTTACATATGTACTTACATTCCTTCCTCTTTTACCCCCCGCAAAGATTTGTTTAGGCACAACTAATTCATAATTCAATAATGTATGCCTTTGATTGTGCATGCACTGAATACAAAAGACCCCAAAATTGCATTTCAATTTAACTATACATGTTAATGATGAAACAGTAAAACAAACAAAGAAACCCCATCTACACCTGTTAGAAACATAGCAGGAGTGTTATCTCTCAGTGCCCATATTCATCAGTTTTCCATTGTAGCCATTGGCATTTGTGGCAATGTGTACTTTTCTTGAAAAATGAAGACAAGAAAGAACTGAATGACAAACTCAGCTTTTGAGGGAAATTTATGAAGTAGACTTTTATGCACAGCCGGATTTAAAGTTGCATTCTAATTAAGGATCCCTGGCTAATCATCGATGTTTCTTTTATGTTGGTAGGTTAGAGAGCTAGAGAATTTAGCATAGTTCTAATATTTTTCAGTGTCTTCAAACAAGTAATGTAGATCCATCATTTTCATTACTGGAAGGCAACAGCTTTAATCAGTTCTTAATTTGGCATCCAACTCAGAAAGACAAGTTAGACTTCTGTCACAAGTACATCCTTCGGATGCTGTAGTTTTGATTAATTGTCATCACATTTGGGAGTGGGTTACCTCTTCTTTAACAAGATACGATGTGTGAAGACTCCATTTGTTAATCCAGTGGTTTTACACCTTCCATCTACAGCACATGCAGAGCACCAGTAACATTTTTATCTAAATTGTCAAGCAACTAGCATTTATATGTAAATAAAAGAGGCATCATGAGAGCCAGCATTGGCCTAAACAGCACACCAGAGGTGCTCTGCTGCATGTGTTTCTTGCTCTTTATGTCCTTAAAGAGTAGCTAAGGGTCTTTTAATTCTAGTAAGTTAATTATTAATTATTAATTAATTATTATTATTAGTTAATAAATAAGGATAAAAAAAATAAACAAATCTTTAACCTCCATTGGAAGTTTGTTGTTACTTGTTCCTACTTGCTGATATAAGAGTTAGGNAGTTAATTATTAATTATTAATTAATTATTATTATTAGTTAATAAATAAGGATAAAAAAAATAAATCTTTAACCTCCATTGGAAGTTTGTTGTTACTTGTTCCTACTTGCTGATATAAGAGTTAGGTGGCAAGCCAGGTCTTAAAAATTAACAATGAGCATGTGTGGGCCACTATATTTTTGACTGTGATGGAGTCTGAATTCAGACAGCCTGTCTTGCAGCACAGCAATAAAAATATGCCTTCCTGAAAGACATTATGCCATTCACTTGTGCACTGCCTCATTTCTTTACCACAATTTACTATCTATGCAGAAAATCAACATTAGTTTCAGGCAGACTCTCCCAGCCCATGTTATTGCTGGTTTGGTGGTTTTTTGGGTAGTATATCTGAAATGAAATCACTGACTGTATTTTGCTTGTGGTGATCACCAGCAAAATCTGTTTGTGTAAAGTGTTAGACTTCTTAAAATTGAAGTACAGTTCTTGTGCAAGGTGTTGGAGATGGTTTAGATCAAGATGTCTCATTGTGCTGATGTTGTCTCTTTGTTTTGCGGAAGAGGAGGAAGTGGGTTTTGGGTTTGTTGAAGTTCATGCTGGGCTGTGCCTGGAAATGGCAGCATTGTTTACATGAATTAAAGAGTAAATTATTGATATTGCCAGAGCTCAGTATTTCACATGGTTGGATGCTTTCAAAATGATTAAGGAAAAATAAGGGTTATAAGCTTCAGCAAAAACTCAGGTAAAATCTGAAAGGCGTTTCCAGATTGAGTTGAACCTGATGTCAAACTCTGACCCAAGGTATGCACAGCCCTCCCTATTGCTGTGACAAGAATTGCATCCATGTCTAGCTCTGGATGTCAGGGGAGGCAGGGTGATGGGCTCCCAGGTGGAGTATTAAACTTTTCTATCACTGCACTGAGTCTGTAAACACAAAGACAACAGGTATTAAATATGAGCTTGACTTTGCCATTCTTCTGCACCTTGAGGTCCTGCTGACTTTGCTGGGAATCCTGAACAATTGCAAAATAAAATGAACTTATTGGATCAGAGTAAAGATTAGTTTTCCTTTTTTTTTTTTTTTAATTGCAAAATCAGGTGGCAATGTATCGCTTGTTTTGCCACCTGCAGAAAGAGGGAAAAAACTAGAGAAGGATTTACCTTCAGATCCTTGGAGGAGAAGCTTAGGAATGTAGTTTGCATAATGACGATTCTAGCATTCTGTTTGTGCTTTCAGTAACAGCATATTGAGATTCCCTGTTCATATTGGAGAAAAGGGGTAATAAAGGACATTTTCATGGAGGAATGGAAATACGGCTTTCAGCCTGTCATTAGGTTGCCCTTATAAGATTCATGGAATTTGCACATCCGTAACAAAAATGTGTCCTAGAGGGGTTAGAACCCCATTTTGTTTGATAGCTGCTGGAGTGGCATGGGAAATGCTATTTCATTCCAGAATTTTTCTTTGACTGTAAACTTTTCTGTACTTTTACAGTGTATCACTTGGCAGGGCTAAAAGTTGAAAAGAGAATGTTACATTCATTCTAACCATTTTAAAGAGTTCACTTTGATATTTTAGCCACTTAAAACACCTGCTGTCAGAACAGTACAATTGATTTCAATTAACTTTGAGTTTCTTCAATAAGATGACTCTTATAATAACTCCAGTAATCCCATGATGCCTCATTAGAGAAGCTGGCTATGATGATTATCTCTGTGATTTAGCAATTTTTTCCTTACTATGCCTTTGTCTATTCAGAAAAAGGAATTATGCCAACAATACCTTTTAATTTCATTTCTGGTTTTACACTAACAACACTTGCTACCTGTTACACACTGTAAAATACCTAATTTATACTTGCAGCAAACAGGTATTTGTTCAGCTGTACGTAATACTTTAGTAGGGACATTCTTGTAAAGAAACTTTAGTTCTATGTAGGAACTCTGTGTCTTGGAGCTAGAATTTGTTTTATTTTTTCAGTAGACACTTGAGCAGTTGTTAAGTGGTGCTTCTGCAGGAGTCTTTGTCAGGAGCTCTGGTTTGATGGAATCAAATCTCCGCTGGTTCATGCCATGTGTGTGGCTCATCCAGAACAGTATGTCATGGCAGATGTTTAAACCAGTTCATCTTGTTTCAGGATCTGGTGCACAGACTCCTTGTTTCTGTGGAAGAAAAGGGGCATGTCTCCTTTCCATAGCATGATGCTAGAGAAGGGTTTTGAATGGTGGTTTTAAATGACATTTCCATGGGATACTGCATCAGTCTAAACACTTCTCCTACGTTCAAGTAGAGAAAATCCCTTTTCATCTCATTGCAGATTTGATTTTCAAGTTAAAATCACGAAGGCATATAAAGACATGTTCATACAAAGTTACTTTTAACTTTTCTCTCTATGCCTTTCTCTTTGTCATCAAAGATAAATCTTTGTACTTGATTGTCTCTTCCCTCCACCCCAAAACCAAAATCTGAAGCACCAACAAAATTTTTAAGCAATAGAGTTAAAGGGTAGAAATTTGCAAATCAATAAGACAAGGCCATGGTAAATTGTGTATGTGTGGCCACGATGTCAAGGAGGGCAACTGGTACAAGCAGAAGAGTTGGAGGCAGGGGAAGTATGAAAATAGGCTGCAAGTTTAAGATAAGAACAAAGAACAACAAAAAAGAACCAGAATTGGACTAATTGAAATGCAAATTTGTCATTCTGCCATTAGAGTTATTTCAGTGTAACAGACTCATATTTGGTCTATCCAATCCTTATCACACACTTCTCTTGTATGTCTGTATATACATGTATTTTATATATTTTTTAAAGTTTTTTATTTTTTTTAAACTTAAAGTGGTACTACTTTTTTATTTGTAAATGTTCTTCTTGAGTCAAAATGTACTTTGTGAAAAATGTTTTCTCCCCCACCCCTCGCTTTTTTGAATCAGCTGCTTATTGTTATGCAGTAGCAATTTCCAGAGTGTCATATGAAATTGCTGATGCGGCTTAGTTCTCGCTCCAACCTGCAACTGCCAATAGTAAGCATCTATTGAAATCTAATATGTACCACAGGGCTTTTTGCACATGTACAGGCAGACCCTTCTGGTTAATAGACGGAGGACTGGGAAATAGGAGCATGTATTTTTCTTTATTTAACGCATGGAGAACTTAAATATATGTCCAAGTTTAAACTATGAAACAATCCTTTGACTGAATTAAAGCAGAGAACTGACCATTAAGTGCAGCTGCAGTAAAATCAAAACAATAAGTACTTGAGAACTCTGTAAATATGATGGGTGGTGTTAATTTAGGCTTTTGAGAGGCAATCTTATTTTCAGAGTTGTAATTCAGTTTTAGGAGCCTGGGCATTGAGGCTCTGGCCAGAACAGTGTGTTCACCTGAAGGTTGGTCTGATTGCCTGTGTTTAATTGAGAGAAGCATATAATTGGCCTTGAAACAGAAGTTAAATCTATATTGTGTGTAAGTTATTTTCGTTTCCACATTGATTTAGCTTGATCCTGTTGGTACTTTGTGATGTAGCTTACTTCTTATCCGGGAAGAAGGAGTGGAATTGCCTTTCTGCGCAAGTCAGCTATCGATGACAAATCTTATGAGGTTGCAGAAAGTGAAATTGTATATTACATTTCGAATAATTGAGTCAAGTGAGAATCATTGATACTTTTGACATGCAGCAGAGATTAACCTGCATTTTCTGTAACGTTCTGTTTTTCTAAAGCACTTCAAATCAGCTAAGAGTGCCTAAAGATTTATTGGTGAGTCAAAGCTTTTCTAAGAATGAGGAAGAGACAAGCTTCCATTCTCAGAAACGTACAGTGTCTCTGTGTATAAATGTGCTTCTCTGTGTGTGTGTGTGGTTGGGTGTGAGCATAAGGTCTTTCTCTTTGATATCATTCAGGCAGAAAGCCAATATGCGCATGTAAATGAGCCTGAAAATGTAATTAAAAATACATACATACTGGAGACTGCAATATAGAATTTAGTATGAGATGCAGGTTACAAAGTGACAAGTAAGATTTCCTATATAATCACTGATACTCACTCTCATCTGCTATTTATGCATCTTGTGTGTTATTAAGTGCCAAACAGATAAATGCTGAAATTATTTCTTTAGATATCATTTCACCACGATGACTGAAAGCAAAGTACATCTTGCCCATTCTCTTCCCTTCAACCAAAACAAAAGCCAAAATACACCTACCATGCAAGTGTTACTACGGAGACTAAAAGTATTTTACATAAAGTCAGATAAAGACCTATTTGATAACATATCTTTCCTGGCAATAAAATGTGACAAAATAGATTACTTGTGAATATATTAGATCACGGAAATTCTGCAAATCATTAACACGCATCTAGGAACTTGTATACAGATAGAAAAAGAGAAAGATTGCCAGGGGAAAGACATAAACAATTTATTTCAGTGTAGATAACAAAGGCTTGCACATAAAAGCCTATATGAGAGGCACCTCAGAAACTCCAAACTTTAGGCAAGAAGCCAATTTTCTTTGCTTTAAAAGTATTTTCTAAAAGTTAGGTCAGAGTGCTGGGTGCAGAAGCTAATGTTTCTGCTCTCCAGCTTAGGGAAAAACTACTTGGAAAAGCATTTATTTTGCATTTAAAAATGCAAGTGGAGTCTAGATGCATTTCTATCAAGAGCTCTGCAGCCCATAAATATATACAACCTAAGCCAGTGCCTTATTTACATTATTTTATTAACATTCTTTGCTGAGTGGGCTTGAATGGAACGCAATCTCTCATACAGAGGATCTAATTATAAACACAAGGGACAGAACCAAATAAGCAGTCTTTAAAGGGAAAAGAGTCTGGCAGCTTTGTTTAAAGTGTCCTTTAATGAACTTCTTTAGCAGCTTGTATCTTAGCAACACGTTTTATTACATACCAGTGTGGGAGAAGCAGTTTGCAGATGGAGTTGCACACAGTAATTTATTTCCCCTTTTTTTCCCCTTTTTTTTTTCTCCTCTGTGGTGACTCAACTGGAATGTGCAGTGTAGCTTTTCTAACACTGATAGCTCACTTGAAATCCCTGATTGGTTCATTTGTATCTGTTCTGTTAGTTGACGAAAAAGGCATTTATTGTGGTAAATGCATAGTGATTTTGCGTGCTCTTAGAAATTCAGATATGACTGTTTTGAATAGGCATGGATTTAAATGGAAAACAACCCCAGCTTTTTTCACTGCACTTTTGTTCCATGGATGTGTTGCACTCAGCACTCATCCTCATCACACACACCGACGAGTTTCCAGATTTGAAGGTTACTTACTCTCCATGTTACATGAAGTTGTTTTAATCTCTCATCTTTCACCCCTCCAAAACTAATTGGAATATAGGGGTCACAGAAGCATTTGCAATCTTTTTTTGTCTTCTTAGACAAAACTTGGCACTTAAACTGCAAATATATTTTTAAAAAGCTGCTGTTTCAAAAACCAATTGAAATTCTGCACTACTGTCCCTCCTTCAAATGACCTACAGGGCTTATCTTTGTTGAAAGAAATACTTTTTGTTCTCTCCACTACTAATTGCAGACCAAGTTCTCCTCATATGTTTTGAGTGAAAGAGTATGTGAGTAGCTTTTTTCAATAGGGTCTTTGGAGGAATATATTATTGAAGATGAGTACGAGCAATACAATCTAGACTTCATTATTTTTTTCTTATAAATTAAAGGGGAAAAAATGCCTTTAATGAGCAAACTAAATACTATTCAGCTCAATTTACATTTTCTGCTGGCTAGGCAGGTGTAAGTCCAGAAATATATTTCCCTGGAGTTCACTGGAGTTACCCAGAGTTTGCACTGGTGTGATAAAAATCAGAATATTACCAGAGGGAGAAAAGCAGGTGAGGAGGGGAGAGGGCAGATGAAGGCAGTCCAGAGTGTTAGGAGAACCCACAGAAGATGGAGATTGTTGGCTTAAAGATACTGCTCTTGGGGATGGCTTCATTAAACTTCAGTTAAGAGCTAATATATTAGGGGCTGATATTAAAAAGACAAAACCCATCCATTTCATAAAGCCCATTGATATTTGCAAGTAGACAGGAGAAGGTTTTTGAAAGAGATGGAATTGTTTCTTTGCTTAACATTACTGAAATGTAAATGCATTTCCATTCACTGGCAAACTATTATATTTCTTGAGTCCTTAGTTCAAAAAAACAGTTTCCTTTCATTCCAAAATATGGATGATCTCTCCAGTTTTCTGGTTTCAGTATGTCAGGTGACAGCCCGCCTCTTGTCCCTTTTGGATCTGCAATATCTCAGCCTTAGTAGCAGCATGAGGAAGTCCTTTGAACTTTAAAGAAGTAAAAGAGGTAAAGAATGGAGAGGTAAAGGATACAGTCCAACTCCCCTTTAAACCGTGGTGATACTGGTTTTAAAACAGAAGAATGTCCTCTGGAGCCAAAAGTGATTCAGTTGTTGTGTGATTAACTTACTTTTTTCTTTAACAATTCAGCCCACTGTTTATTAACTCAATTTGGATTGAAAAAACTCTAAGCTGGGCGAATGCACTGGAATCTTGCACAATCACCAGGATTAATGATGACAGTCCGAACTGTCGAACAAGCTAAATCATGAAATTTGCAATATTGCTAGACAAAGGCTTATATGTTTTTCTGCAGCTGTATTGGCCCTAACAAAAGGGACCTGCCGTTACTGGAACAATTCATGTCCTGTCATGAGAAATAGTATTTATGCCAGGCACAGCATTTGAACACCATGTGTTAGGTTATTTTTTTTTAATGTGACAGGGCTGGGAATATTTAAGTGAGGTGTAAAAACAAGAGTCTTAACATACTAAAAAATTTCATTCAGAAATGTTGCAGTAAGAGAGAACAAAATGAAGAACTTAATTATTTTCTGAAACACTTAGGAAGGAATTAGGAACTTATGTATCAGATTGGCTAAAACAAATCAGCAAGATCCAGTGGTTCATTTTTCCTTCCATAAAGAAAAAAAAATACAGTTTTTTTTTCCAGAAGCGCAAACATTTCCAGAAACTTCTTTAACCCTCTGAGTGCTAGCACTGTACCTCATTACAGAAATACTTTTAGTAAAGGAAACTTAAAGGAACTTCCATCCCCAGATGAAGCAAAGACTCATTTATAAATAATGAGAGCAGGAACAATAGAAAGCTGAGTATATTCTGCATGAATAATATAACTGAGAATTGTGAAAAGCCTCTGATTTTTGTATGCCAAACTCAGTTTGGGAGTGCAGCATTCAGCTGATTTTTTTGACATGGGAGAGTCATCCCTTCTCCCCACCATGTGTATATGCAAACATACACACACAGAGGCCTAGCACTGATGATTAAAGAGCGGAGTCATCAGCAGCTCCTAGAGGTGATGTTGAGACTCAGATGTAAATTCATAAAATTGGTGGAAGCTGAGTTGAGATCTAGGCCAGCACTGAGCCTCAGGTAGGTGGAGGAAAGGTGGAAGACTTGTTTTAAGAATAGAGTCTGAGCTTCAGTCTGTATCCTTGGCTGGGAGGCTGATTCTGTTTGCATTTACGCATTTTTAAGTGAGAGAGTTTATGAGGCCTTCAGTATGAACTCCTGTTGCTGGCATCTTTGGATAGATTATTTTTATTTATGAGACTATATCTGGATTTAAGCTCTGGATTTCAGGCCTTTTGGTTGAAAAATGTTGGCCATAGTTGCTTATTTTATCTTTTTTTCCTCCTGCACTTTCTTAATTGAAGTCATTCTCCTAAATAGCTGAAGCTCTTTGAGTCTGGGTCTGTCTTTGTCCTGTGTGTATTTAGGGTTTGGCTTAATGAGATTCTCCTCCAGGATTCACAGACCATAAGGTAATGCAAACAGAGAAGGCAGTAGTAGCTGACATTTTCCATACAAAGTGGAAGAATAAACTTTCCCCAAAACTCATCTTTGCGTAACTTTGCCTACTGTTACAAATACAGAGCAAGTAAGCTGGAATTTTCCTGGCTTGGGCCCTGAGGTGGTCCATTTCACCCACTGTTATGAACTTGCTATCCTATTTTATAGAAAAATAGCATATAGTTATGAACAAGATGTTCTTTCCAGCCTAAGCCATTCTGTGTTTCTATGGTTCTCTCAAAGTTGAGTTATTGGGTTATTTTTGCTAGTTCAGTCCCTGATTGCTCTTTGAAATTGCCACCTATTAAACTGAGTGCTGTCAAATAATGATAATGATCGATTTTGTAAAATGATCCAATGTCCTGAAAGCTGGACTGAAATCCACTAATGTATTTTCTAAAGATCTTCCTACTGT
Organism: Struthidea cinerea; assembly: GCA_013397865.1. Taxonomy (NCBI): domain Eukaryota; kingdom Metazoa; phylum Chordata; class Aves; order Passeriformes; family Corcoracidae; genus Struthidea; species Struthidea cinerea. The sequence continues at coordinate 11,154 of VZTI01002711.1, forward strand.
ATGGACCCTATTAGTTCTACTAGTGTTAGCTAGGCAAAGTAGCATGCTTAAGCTCTGTCCATAATTACAATTTCTGATATTCTTCTATTTTGCTTCAGTGTTTACAAAAAAAAAAAAAAAAGAAGGAAAAGGTCTGGCATCAGTCATGTTAAGATTTTGTAGTTTCCTTGGGTTCAGTTGAGGTGGGCCTGTTTATACGTCCCAAAAATCTGGGCCAGGTGGACTTAAGTTCCCTCACCATCCTCAAACTACAAAATTGGCCAATCACTGATACATTTGTCTTGATCTCCCAGATTCTTCCTCTTTCATTAAGCTGGCTTCAGTTTAGCTTAGCATCAGCCACTGGTTTGCTGATGGTCTTTCTCTAAAGGCTGTGGCTAAACCTTTAGATTTTGGTATAAAAAAATAGCTTTAAAAATGTTATTCCAGAACAAAGTCTGAATAATAACTGGTTGAAAATTGCTACATATTTACTTAATGATTCACTGTTCCTTGAAAAAGATCTTTTGATCATCAGATAGTTATGTATTCATCAGCTGGGCTGTTCCAACCTATCATGTAAATACAGAAAGTTTTCAAAATGCACAGTTCTCAGCAGATTAGACATGTACACGACCTGGTGTTTATTAAAGTGCAGTTTCTTGACATGACTGAACTCAGCACTCCTATAGTCTGTTGAGTTATTATCCACTGAAGGAATTTTACCTGCTCTGGTTAAGGATCCACTAGGTAGGCGCAATTCCTTCCGAGTCATTACACTATGTTCAACTTGGAAAATCTTGAAATTGGAGACTTCTGTGGGAATTTGATTTGCTATGTTGAATGTGCAATGAATCAGCCTTAAACAAAAATGATCTGGTTGCTTTACATGCCTGTCCAATGTTGTTCTGAGGGAACTGACTGTTGTCTAAGAGCATCCCAAATGTTTTTAGTGGAAATGGCTTAGAAGACAAAGTAGACACAGAGATTTACGTTTCAAGGGTCAGATTCTGTCAAACACAGGTGTGTTGGCACAAGCACCCTTCATATTTTAAAGAGAAAAATCCCCTCCACCTGGTAGAAGAGGTGTGCAGAGATCAAAACACACAAAGAGCATGAGAAAAGAAATTTGAGAAATTTGAAAAGAAAACTAGAACAAAGGGATTAACATTGAAACTTACAGGTTCCTTGTGAACACAGCAGGGGGGTCCCAGTATGTGGATGAGAAATAAAGAGGGATAGGTCAAAGTTTGAGATGGGAAGATGATTTTCTTTCCTGATTCCCAGCAAAGCAGAGGCTGTGGAGCTTCTGTGGAGGAACTGTTGGCAGGTACACTGTGACTTTATGGATACCCACAACTGGCATAGGTCTGAGCAGTCTCCTTTTCCCATATTTCCTTATTTCCCAGGAGAAATAGAAGAGAACATTTTAAGATTAATTAGCTAATGATGGTAGGCAGGAATTCTCTTCTGCAAGTTTGATGCCAGAAGGGGTGTTAAGATGAGGATTGATATTCCTGTGCACACTTTTCACTGTTTCTTTATTTGCTTGAAGTTGATACAGTCTTTCATGGAAAAGCTTTTGCTGAATGTGTACCCAGGAGATGTGCAGGAAGCTGAGTTTTAATGTGATTCAAATCAGTAATGTCAAAATGCCAATCAGTAATATCAAATCAGTAGTTGTCAAAATGCTGTGCATTTTTATTTCTCAAGGCTAATATACTACATCTATTTTTAATTACCAGCTATAACTGGAGGTGTGATTGATTTTCCTCAACTGGAGTGTCATTACTAGCATTTCTGTATTCAGTTGTCCATGTTAAAATGTTTGAATAACCCTCTATTCAGAGTGACGATGTCCCACCTCAGAGTGGTAATTTCAAGCTCAATAATTTAAATACTGAAATAACTTACTTTTAACTCCCAGAATGGATGGATCACTTTGCTTCCCTCACTTGTGTTCCAGGAGGTGTAACATAAAGCTGATCTAGCAAAATGCATGAGGGAACCTCTCTGTTCGTTTAGGTAGGTAAACCCCCCTCAGCTGGGCAAGGAGGAAAATACAAAGTGCTGAGAGATGGTAGCATCTAATGCAGTCACTTCCTTAGGACTAAGATGATCTGTTTTTAATGTGGGTGTTTATAATGCTCTCTGAGTAGGACATAGAGTTGTACAGTGAAAACTGAACTTCTGCCAGTCACTGGTAGCTGTACTGGCTCCCCTCTGGCTTCTATCTTTTGATGTGTGCCTCTGGCTCTTTCACCCTGAAGGATTTTTAGATTGAAGTACAAAGAGATGCTTTCTTTGGTCTTTTGGAGTTCATAGAAGCATAGTGGTTATGCCACTGTGCAGTGCAGTGGAAGGTCTGGAGAGAAGAACAGTGGGTGCCAAGGACACTGTACCCATCCCAAAGGTTCAGGCTAACCATCCCTAGTCTAATCCCAAGGCCTGAATGGCTGTTACTGTGTGGAACATTACATGTGCTCCAGAAGTGTGCTCTGCTATTGAGTTTAATCCCAACATAATCCACTTGGTCCGCTCCTGAATTACTTTGCACTGTGAAACAAAGTACAAGATCTGCCTTCATCAAGTCACAGGGTGATCTGCTTCAGAAATAAGCTCCTGACTTGAAAGCAGTGATTAATGTGGATTTACCCCATATGTGTTCCTTGCTGGTGGGTGTGGGGTTCCACTGGTTCCTCTGATAAGCACTACTCAACTCAAGCCCTTCTATTTTAATAATGATATCCCAGGCCATGAACGAAGGAGAGGGAGGAAGGCAGTTTCCCTGCTTGTGGGCATGGGTATATCAACTGCATTCCTCTGTATTCTGCATAATGGGAATGAAGAACCAACCCCTATTATCTTTTCCCATATTATTCTAATCCTTAAGATCTGGGCCATTTCAGGTCTAATGGAATTCTGGAATCCTACTTAATGCTTTTATTTTCTTATTTCAGATATAAGACCTACATCCCACTATGGCTGGGAACAGGGTCCCTCAAGGTGAAAGTCTCTTCCATGGCATTATAGTATTTTGGGTTGCAGTCTGCACTTAATTTGCCTGTGTTGACAGAAGTTCGTATCCATTGATTTTGATATCTTGCTTGGATTGAACATTAGAGGAGCACTTTTGAACTTCTTATATTTCTTAAGAAAATACCACCACTTCCCTTTTTCAGTAGGAATTATTGCCTCTCCTTTCAGATTCCTAATGTTTGTAGTATTATCCAGTACACAAGACCCAAAAAAATCAATGGTGTTCATAAACACAGTTGAAACTTACTTGACTTAGTTTAGTCTGAATGTTTTGCTCACTATAGAAAAGTCAGCAAATATAATTGAAAGAGAGCATAGTAGTGCCATTTTTTAATGTTAAATAATATTGGCTGTTACAAAACAAGGGAACACATGAGTGGTCTTGCAATATTCTCTTTAAAAAGCCAGTAGCATTCTTTCATCCAGAACTTTACCACTGCTGACCTTCAGTGCTACAAGGAGCTGTGTAGCAGCCAGGTAGGGGATCAAAATGCCAATGGTGCTTCCTCTCACCAGGCTGGGTTCGGTTGTGACCTAATGGTTGGTTTGCACAGGTTGGCTTGTGACCTAATGGTACAGGGTTTGTGCTGTGAGCAGCAGGGGAGGGGGGGATTCTGCCCCGCTCAGGTGAGAACCCACCTTCAGAGCTGCCTCCAGCACGGGGGCCCAGCACAGGAACGACGTGGAGCTGTTGGAGCAAGTCCAGAGGAGGCACCAAGATGATCAGAGGGCTGGAGCAGCTCTGCTTTGAGGAAAGGCTGAGAAAATTGGGATTCCTCAGCCTGGAGAAAAGAAGCTGTGGGGTTACCCAGTTGTGGCCTTCCACCTGAAGGGAACCTGCAAGAAAGATGCGAAGAGACTACTAGGGCCTGATGTGACAGGACAAGGGGGATTGGCTTCAAACTGACAGAGAGTAGGTTTAGATTAGAACTTAGGAAGAAATTCTTGGCTGTGAGGGTGGTGAGGCCCTGGCACAGGTTGCCCAGAGAAGCTGTGGATGCCCCATTCCTGGAAGTGCTACAGGCCATCTTGGATGGGGCTTGGAGCAGCCTGGGATAGTGGAAGGTGTCCCTGCCCATGGGAGAGGGTGGGACAAGATGATCTTTAAGGTCCCTTCCAACCCAAACCATTCTGTGCTTCTATGATAATAAAGTGACTGGTTTTTACCCAGCAGTTCCTCAGTTGCTGAAGGTATAGCTGATCTTATAAAATTCTCACCTGACACACAGCCATGATTTCCTGATGTCAGCATGTTTTTCAATGGCATGACACTCCTCCACAGTGAAGAGTCTGCATAGAAACACACGGCTACATCACAGAATTAATGGAGAACTGTGGATGCCGACAGATTAGTGTGTAGTGGGGTTCTTGTGGAGTAACAAACATTTATTTAAAATTTAGGAGGTACAGGGTGTGTAAAGGTACATTCTACAGTGGTCCTCTTACTACAACTACAGTAGGAATGAAGGCTGGACATTGTGTTAGTCTCGAAGTGACAAGAAGAACAAGGTTCTGGAACAACTTTCCAATAGAGAAAGTGGAAGCAAATGACCAATCTTTCATTATCCAGGGGAATCTGTGACTTGCAAAGATGTTGAGGAGCCCTGGCTGGCTGCAGGAGAAGAAAACACATAGCAGCTACTTGTTTGTGAACCATAATGTTTGGAACTATTTCTGCAGGATACAGAAAAAAAATGTTAAGGAATGAAAGGGTAGCTGAACATATTGGCCAATCTCTATTTTACGTCATGTGGGGAGCCGGTTCCAGCTGTCATAAACTTCTTGACAGACAGATGCTTTTGTCATATTAAGAAATTGATTTCAGAATTATTTTCTGTCCTAGTTCTTGTGGCATCAGTCATAGGAGTGGTTTTATAAATTGAATGCAGAGACTTTCAAAGAAAAGATTGTTCAGTTTGTAGGACAGAGTTGTTATTTCACAGTAAAGCAGACTCTTTCTGGTACTTCATTTTTCATTAGGATTGTGGTACCTGAAAGAGCCATGAAGAGCCACGAAACCCCTGAAGAGCCATGAAACATTTTTTTCAGAGTGCAGTGGTGCACTCAGATACAGGCTTATAAGGAGAGGACTCCCTACATGGAGATGGAGGTGACATTGTAAGTTCTGACACTGGTATTTCTTTTTTAGCTGCCAGGAAGCACCAGAAGATGGCATGGTTTGTACAGATGCGTGCTGGAAAGTGAATGAGTGAGCTTGTGAAACTGCTATTAATAATCTTGGGTAGAGTGTTTAACACTGTCATAAAGAAAAGCAGCAACATGCAGTATTTGAATCCTTATTTCTTCTTTCTGCCAGTAAGGAACAGAAGTAAAGTCCAACTTACCCATATGTGTATCTGTCTGTCTATCTATCTATCTGTCTGTCTGTCTGTCTTTCTATCCTTCTCTGAGTTTGGATGCCACAGAAAATGGGAGGGGAAAAGTGAAAAGAAAGCAAGTGTGATGTAATCTTGGTGCAACATACACTGAAAGGTCAGCCTGACAAAAAGGAGTATTGATGGCAACTGAAAAAGATGTCACCTTCCCTCAATAATTTTGATAAAAAACTTTATCTTCTCTGCATCTGTTGGTTCAAGCCTGAGAGTCTAGACTTATCCCTCTTACTTTCCTGTTCTCCCCTCTCAGTTCCTAGAAAAAATGTGATGAACACAGGGTATTAAGATACTGTTTTACCCTCTGGAGTGCCAGAGTCTGCTGGCTTTGGAGATTCAGGGTTTAAAGATATTTCATCTTAACATTCCTAATGCTGGAAGAAGTAGGAGTGTATTTTAAAAGCTGTGTTTGTGGGATTCTGCAGGACTCTGCCTAGCCTCCCATTGTTTACTGGATCCAAAGTTTTCTTTCATGCAGGTGAAACTGGTGAAGGTTTTTATCAGTTTAATGAAAAGGTGCCTCAGTGGAGTAGTTTGAGATTGTGAACTAACTGATTAATATTTCTCTAGCCCTCCAAAAGTGTAAAGAACCACAAAAATATTAAAAATAATTTGTTAAAAATAATTAGTACAGGGGAAGAACCTGCTGAAACTATCTCCCCTTCCATAACTGTTTCAGCATGTGACATGCTTTGGCTGATAATCATAAAATCATAAAATCATAGAATGAATTAGGTCGGAAAACAGCTCCAAGATTATTGAGTCCAGCTTTTGACTTGTCAACACCACCATGGCATGAAGTGCCACATCCAGTCATTTCTTGATCACTGACACTGTATTGTAAAATACACAGAACAGAGTTGCTTTGATTTTTGGTTTGGGTTTTTTTTTTTTTTTCATTGGCTATCCAGGCACTCGTACTGCCTTTTTAAGGACATGTTGAGTTTAACTCTGTGACTTAGTCTTTTATGAATTTTTGAGGCAAGGAGCTTAATATAGAGACTGATTCTGATGTGTGGCAGGAATAACTGTGCAGAAGTTGGCAGACTGCTGTAATGTGGAACTGCTTTTAGACTGACCACAATATTTACAGGGGTCAGGGGTACTTGAAATTTGCTCTTTGCCATCCCGTAATCTTGTTTTTACCAATGGGATACCTGAATCCATAAGGACATCTCAGGGATGGGTTATATTTTCTGCAGGTTTAAAATGTTGTGAAATCTGTACATTTATGCTCATGGAGAACTTGGCTCAGTATGAGTAAAAGGGGGATTTTAACAGAACTCAGTTCACTTCTTTCACAGTCTGGAAGAACTGAAGGAAGGTTTGCACCAGATTTTTTTTTCTTTGTTTTTCCATCTGATTTTATTAGACTAGTTAGTAGTTAGAAGTAAACATTCTGTTTCATCATTCTAGAATTTTATATCTGTGCAGTATGATGTGAATCGCTTTGGAGACGGGATACTTCCAAGTATAAAGAATCTATAGATAATGCAACAGAATGTAATTTTCAAGCTGAAACTCCACTAACCACAGCGGGGGGTAGGAAATGCTGCGCTCGTATAAAGCTAACATTACAGGATTACAGTCAGACGCTTGTAAGGAATACAGGGAGTCAGGGTTTCAGTGCAGTTCTACATCTGTAGGTGCCTTGTCTCTCCAGTGTGCTCATTGCTGTGTTCTTTGTGGCATAAGGAGCAGTTCTGTGAAGTGCAGTTCTGCTTAGAGAAGTGTCAGTCTGTTCAGCCACACTTTTCTGGCTCAACACATCTGCATTTTGCTGTGGAGGAAATGATGCAGAACTGGATTTTCAAAAGCTCTCTACGGTGTCCCAGTGTTCCTGAAAAATCAGACTAAGCTTCTGTTGAAACCTGTCCATAACTACAATCCCATGTGTGTGTTGTCCCAGAAGGGACTGATCACAACAGCAGCCCTGGTCCCTGTCCCCAAGTCCTTGATCAGGGAAGTTCCTGTCTCCAGGGTAGGCCTTAGTCCAGCAGCCCCTAGGGTTTTCTGGTTGGGACAGGACAACAGATAGTAGGACAGGTGCTCATTAAAATTCAATACATTTGTAGAACCTGCCCAAGGAACATATTCAGAAGTGACTTTTTGCCTAATTACCTTCACCCTGTTCCTCTTTCCTTTTCAGATTTAGTCAGTGTTGTTGTCACCAGTAAAGACAGGGCCAGATCCAAAGCCATTTCAAGTCAATGGAAAGGTCTCTGGCATGCAGCCTGGATTTGGCTGGATTTTGCTGGATTTCCTCACCAGTTTAGACTAGTTCTCACTGCCTTCAGTGGGCTACAGATCAGTCCTTCGCAGCTGAGACAGGATGGGTTTACAATGGGAAAATGTGTTTCCATCCACTCTGGGAGATACTCAAATACATGAAAGAGTTTGACTTAGATTAAGAAAACCCCCAAAAAGAAAACCCCGGTAAAGCCAAAGGTCAAGCAGTGACCTGGAAAGTTTCAGACGAGGGTAAAACATTGGTGCTGCAAAGCAAAGGAGAGCAATGAGATGTTTCATCTGATTGGGAACCTGGAGTCAGAATTAATTCTGCAAACAGGTGTTTCCAAGGCCAAGTTCTGCATGTGTGGAAATTGAATTATAATAGATGTTGTTTTGCTTTTTTAAACAGAAATTGCAAAGTTTTTCTGTATTGTTGACTGTCTCTTTGTCTCTGCCTGTCGTGGCTGGCTAGCTCGGGGGTGAGATTCCGAGCTAGCACAGCAAAATAGCAGATTTTAGACCACACTTTAAAAGCCGGCCAAGCTGTCTGTAATTACCCTTATCTCTCTGGCGGCTGGATCTCTCTAGGGTGAGACAGCGATGTCCACAGGGGATTTAGTTTGGACCCCCCGGGACCCCAGGAACAAAGGAAGGCAAGAACGGAGACGCTGGAGGAGCTGGAGATGTTTATTCGCTCGTCCCCAGCAGCAGTCTGCTTGGAAGCTGCTCGTTTCTCCCGGACCCCCGGGGACTGGGGGCGGGGCTTACAGCAACAGCCAATGGGGAGGGAGAGAACCCAGGGCCAGCCCAACACCCCTGGCACCACGGGGGGAAGGGAGAAACCAATACACATTTGTATAGAGATAACATAAACCGAGGGGAACTGCGGTGAACCAATACATATTTGTATAGAGATATCATAAACCGAGGGGGTTTTCCCAGGCGCAGGTCTATCCCCCCAAACCCTGGGCTGGCAGGTTTGCCAGGACACCCCAACAGTTGACCTTCAAAACGTTTCAGAAACATGGCTTAGTTGAGTCAGACTACCAAAATGGTGTGGGTCTCAGCTTGCTGCAAATGCAGAGCAGGTGATATTTAGGCCTTATGTTCCTGTGGCAATTTTACTTTCTTCCACACATTGTTCTGTAAACATAAACACTGTGAACACTAGAGTTTGATAGGTTTGTGCCTTATATTGGTGCTTAAGGAAGAGGCACACTCTGGTTCAAGGTTTTGCAGAGACAGGGGGATACAAAGGTGTTCTCAAATATTAATTCTCTAGAGTCTGTTGAGGAGTCATCTGTGGTGCCTGACCTTCAGTTAGTCCGAATAGTGAACCTCACATTTTTGTGAAGCTTGCTGATAACTTAATATCCTCAGGATATCAACCCTTCTGTCCAGTTTTGTTGAAACTGCACAGACGGTTCAAAGTAACACACAAAGGTATTGCAAAACTGTATTTTGCATTTTAAACTGGAATTAGCACAGGATGGTAAAATTTTGAAATGGAACAGGTTTTTAATTCCCCCCTGGGGTCTGAGTAGCAGTGGCAATGGGAACCCCCTCGTATTGACTGGGCCAAGCACCCCAATTTCCTCCCCTCCAAAGCTCCAGGCTGACTTTACTTCTTGGAGGAAGCCATTCTGAGAACCTCATGAATGAAACAAATGTTTTCTGGAACCTGCAGGACTTTGGTTTGGTTTTATTATTTACGTGCAGAGTGATTTGCCAGCCAAAGTTAAGGCCACAAGTGTAGCGTGCTGCAGATACAGTTCTAAAAGACTGACTGTTGTTCATCAAGTTTACTATCTATGTTCTTCATCTAGCTACTAACTCTGAGTAAGGGCAGCAGAGCAACTGACCACTTGGTAGCTATGCAAAAGCTTAATTGTGACAATGACAAAGAAAGGGAGGAACAAGGTATAGAAGGGGCCCAGTGTTGATGTGACTTAGAAAGAATATTCTGGTTGCTGGCTTGTTGGCTTGAAGATCTCTTCATTATTTTAGTGGTTTTATGCTATGTGTACTTCAGCTGGTTGACTGAGGGATCTCAGCCTCCTTTCCCATTTTTAAATGGATGAGCTGGCTTAGGGAGCTGAGTCACCCAAAGCTAACTTCACAAAAAGAAGTTATTTGTTCCCTCTGGCCATGAATTGGCAAATCAGAGACCTGTGCAGGATAAGGGCTTTCATTCATCCCAAACTATTGTTTAGGAAAGCAGAACTGGGCTCTATGTAATTTTGCAGCATACGGGGAACAGATCAGCAATGTCCCATGTAATGCAGAGGCAGCTTTATTACAATCAGACATCCTGGCATTTTACTGATAAGTTTGCAGTGTGCTGCAGAATGAATAAATCCCACAGATCCGTCAAGTAAAATCTTTCCATTTGGTTGCTTTCTTTCACAGAATGTTCTGTAGCAGTTAACTATTTATAACTGTGTTACTAACTAATATTAAATTGCACTTCAATTTTTACATGAATAATCACTGAAATAAAAATCAAATTAGGAGTATTACCCATATTATGTCTCCCAGAAATAGGGATTTTTATGTATACATTGCTACAATCAGTGTGGTAATTCACAGTTGCAAAGACCTTCAGCAAGTCATGCAAAATCCACGGAGTATCTATTGATGCTGGAGTTCTAGCTGAAGTCTGATAGAGCTGACAGATGTGGGAGCTCTTGTTCCTCCCCACACAGTTTCTTTGTACCCACTCATCTGTGAACTCTCATCCACAGCACTGGTTCTCCCTCAAAGCCAGAATAGCTCCAGTTGTTTCTCACATCTTAGGTTAATCTCATTCCTGATGGAATGCATGATTGTCCAGCAGAGAAAGTCTGATTTTTGTTTTTTTATTTGGCTCTGATTTACATAGTTGAAAGGGTTCCTTGATAAACTTCTTGAATCTCAACTCTACATACTTAGGTGGTGCTAAGATATAGAATCTATGTAAAAAATACTAATTTTCTGGAAGTTATGTGATTTGCAGTACACTAGTACTAATAGTACACTATTTACAGAATAGTGTACTATTGCTGTTGTGGCTTGTTTCATAGACTTTGATTTTGGTGGGCTGGAAGCAAGGAATTGATGCCCAAACGAAGTGCTGTGAAGTTTTATCTCGGTAGTTCTGGCACTGGTACTTGGGTGTGTGGCACTGACCACACACCCAAGTGCCTCTCTGTAACGACTGAGGCACTGACTCAGATGAGCAGGGAATCTGAGACATTTATTGAGAGAAACAGCTGCTTTTATACACTTCTTAAAGACACTGTATTTCCCAATATGGTATTTTCACTGAGCGACCTATCACACATTGCCACATCAGCAGCACACTTTCTCAATGTCCTTATATGGGGGTGATCACGCGCTGTTCAGGTGTCTGTCAGCTTCCAGCAGGCTCCTCTCTGTAGGGCTTTGCATGTGGCATTTCCTCCTGCCAAGGTCAGGCAGAGACAAGCTTCTCTGTGCTGCCATGGCATTCTGCAGGTGCGTCCCACAGCCGGTAGCTCAATTCTATCTTACCTCTCCCCACACCTCTCTGAGCTTCAGTTCCTTTGTAAGCGTATTCTGGTAGCACAAGAAATTTTCTGCTTCCTAGCTGGAACCAGCAGGTAAGTACAGTTGGAGGGTTGAGCTGTACACTCAACTAATGTGACACTTTAGAAAGACTTTAAATACATACACCCTGCATCTCCAAATGGATGCTTAGTCTGGCACTCCAAAGTGCAGGATAGATCTGTCCATGGCTCCAGGTTTGGTCTTATCCATGTCAAGCATCAGGAAGATGGTCACATCCTCATTCTTCTGTGGACTGCAGGAAGCTAGGGATGTATAGCACCTCTTAGGAAGTGCCTACAGAAGCCTTACAGAACTAGGCTGCAGCTTATCAGTATGTTCTGCTCTGTGCAGTGCCAGTGCCTCTCAAGCACACTCAGGCTTCCCCAGAGATTTCAGATCCCAAAACAACTGTTTTAAGTTAATTTAGGGGAGGACAGATCAGGCTGTGATTTCTGGGCATACTGAAGTCTTTTTAAGAAGGTCAGGTTTTTTTTTTTTATTACTATATTGAGCTAATTTTGATAATCTTGTCACAATTTTAAATCTTTGTGATTACTGTTTGCTTCAGTAGCCTCCAGGTGCTTCTTCTTGTATGTGGAAAACCTGGCAGTTATGAATGTTTACTGCTAACAAGTTGCCTTTTGTGAAAGTACATTGATTTCTCGATCAACACCACAATTTTAAATGGCCTTTGTAAACTCTGTTACAAGTAGCTGTTTGCAAAGTTCAAAGTCTAAAAATTAATTAAAATCTGAGGCCTTCTTTGGTATAAAATATTTAGTTGTTTTCTTTCTTTTTTGTTAGGAATGTCAGATGTTTGTGCTAAGCTGGCAACTAATGGTAGCTGTGAGTTCATTTGGTTATTGCTTTTTAGGCACCACTAAATATTGCAATTCTGTTCCATTGTTGCATTAACTGAGTCTTTTTTGCATTTGAGTTTGTAAAAATAGTGGCTAAGGTTTTGGAGCAGGACTGATTGACAGCATTTTGAGGACATGTGTTTCTGTTGTGACACAAGACAAAATACTGGCTTTTGGTTTTCCCTCAGAAAGCGATTGGCTCGTGTTTCATTCAGTGGCGGCGCGGAAGGAGTGGGCGCGGGAAGAGCTGGCGCAGCTGGCGCGGTACCAAAAGCGTCCTTCAAGTCTCCAGGTGCTGCATTTGCCATGAACGCCTTGCGCACAGTCCTCCATGGACACAAAAGCTTTGTCAGCACATGGAAGTGGTTGGATTTAGGATTGTAGAAAGTCCCCAAAAACAAGGAAGGGTCTTAGAGTTTGATCTTTCAGGAATCTTAAAGCCCAGGGCTATATTGGTAATTTGGGGAATAAGCTCCAACATTATGTCAGTGTTTGGTGTGTGCCTGTAGCAAATTTTCCTCTGTGTTGTGCAGGACTCTGGGTGGAATAGTCGAGTTCACTTCAGTCCAACAGCATCAGTACTCTGGAACTGCCTGTTCACCTGCCTGAAACTCCTTTTCAGAACATGCAGATCTCTGGCACACGTGAAAGTTTCCAGCAGAATGGGAACCTATTAAGAATGTATAGAATGGTGCGATTTTTAAAGGAAGAAATTCCATTAGTTTCTCTTTTTTCTGTGTGAAGGAAAATCATATATTTGCAAATGTAATTGCAGTTTTGGAAACCACATGTCAATTATTTTGTATTAAAGGAGCTTCCAGAAACCTTTTAGGAGTTTCTTGGTGTTAACCTAGGCACAGAAATGCAGGGGAGAACCTCTGTCTGAAGAGCTTTCCGTTTAGACAAAGACAGGTTATAGTTCCACTTCCACAGAGTGGCAGCTGAGGCTCAGAGGTATTTAGTAAGGCAACTGAGGTTGTGCTGGGAGGTTTGCAGCAGAGCTGGAAACTGAACCCAGGGCTTCTGGGTCTAGTTTATCAGTTTATCCACATGGGCATCCTGTAAAGGTGCTGCTCACCTGTGCTTCTTCTGGGAAGGATGTGAGCATGCTCTGGCTCCTAAATGAAAACATTCAGAGTGCCAAATAGTCTTCCTGATGGCATTTTCTACTAGCTTTGTTGCAGTGTAAAATAAATCAAAAAAAGGCCACTGGCCTCTCCAAACAACCATAACAACAACAACAACAAAAAACCCCAAACAAACAGAAAACCCCACCAACCCCCCCAAAACAAACAAACAAAAAAACCACCCCAAAACTAAACAAACAACAAAAAAACCCTTCATTTTTTATCCCTGCTGAAACATTTATTTGGAAGCGGCACAGCAAGTTGGAATAGTTTGATTTGATTAGCAAGTCTAAATGTATTAGCAGCAAGACAGAAACTATATTACAATTAGTGATAATTAGTTGCACTGATTACTTCAGACTGCAGTGCTGTTTGACAGACGTGTTTCTGCACTATGTGGTGCACTATTGAAATAGGAGCGTGCTTTACCCTTGTGGTGATTCTTGGCTTTCCTTCTTGTGGTATCTTCATCTTGTCATTGTTTGCTGGTGAAATCTCCACTGTGGCTACTGCAATTTGTGGCTTGGCAAATACAAATACTCTCTTAAAAGTAAAGTTTAAACTGGGAAATAGTGATGCATGTGCTCATAATTGATGCTTGACAGTTCTAGAGAAGGCCTCTTGTTCTCCATGGAAACAGTCACAGCCCAGCCCATCATCCTTGCTACTGCCCATCAGCTCTATCCTTCAAGTCTGATCCAAACCCCATGAAATACCACAAGAGCTGCTTCTTTGACTGGAGAAGACTTTGGATCAGATGCCTTCATTGAGAGAGGAATCTGGCTTCCCTGCCTGCTCAGCCCTCGGTCTCTGTAACACACAGTAAGGACTACTAGTGCCAGGATTTGTAGCAAAGAGGCTCCTTGGGGTCAAATTAGGGAGAATAAAACCCTTTGGGCAGACCGTATCCCACAGCGAGGAAACAACCTCTTCTACTGGGCTCACTCAGGCCCACCTGTGGCAGGGAAACATGGAAACCTAACTGCTGTTGTCTGACTGAGGAGCAAGCAGGAAGGAGAATGAGCATTCTGGAGCTATAGTTCATGGTCTATAGCCCACCTCAGATTCACTGCTCTGTTAGTCACAAGGTCCTGAAACATCCCTGTGAATTGCAGGTGCTGCTTCAAAGAGAATCACTTCTCAGATTGGGTGTCCCTTTTATAGACAGTTGCTCTGTGGAACACTGACTATGGATCATGTGACACAATCATATTCTCCAGGAACTATATCAAGTTAACCTCTCTGGCTCAACCTCGTGTTGATAAACGCATTAGGTTCTGACAATCATTCTCTTCCTTAGGAATAAACAGATACAATTTTGGATGTCTTGCTTTTGGTGTATGAGCAATAATCTCATTATCAGTCATCCAGAATAAAGTGCATTACGGTATGTATTAATATAGACCTATGCACTATCTGTGAGCTGTTTGGGGACAGATAAGCTAGAAATACAAATTTGTGCAAGCCAAATGTTTTCTGGGTTTCTCCAAAACATACATCTTATGCTACTGTGCGTGTGTTTTGCTTGTTGCTTCAAAATAGTGGTTCACAGACTCTACAAAGTGCTTCTATCACTAGGCAGACATGATAGGTCACAGAAAAAGGCATCATTTCAATGTGTGACACAGGTGCTGGTTAGTATGGCAGAAAAAGCCAGAGGTTAAACATTTGGGATTGTTCATGGAAAACATTTGAAGATTGCCAGACAGCTAGCTCTGTAAGAAAGGTCTTGGTTGCTAATACTGCATGAGTGGACACTTCATGGCCATCAACTCTTCTAGAAATATGTGTGTATTTCCAGCTGGATGAAGTTACGAGGCAAACTTTAAATAGGAAGGATAAAATGTAGAGTCTGTCTTATCATTCTAGAGATGAGATGTTTATGTCCTTTGCCAATAAGGCTGTATTTCTGGATGTTTCTTTTGGCAGATCACCTATCCTTAGTCACTGCTCTGGCAACACTGAGCATTGAAGGATTTTCCTGTATTGTGATGTCCTGGACATTACTGTGTTACTTGTATCTTGTACAGTTCTTAGGGCTTGTAGTTAGCTTGCAGTGTAAAATCAGGGTAACTGCATGGCAAGTAAGGAAGGATCAGCTCACCTAACTTGTGAAGAAATGTTAGTAGAGATTTGTCTGCTGAGTTTTTTTCTCTGATGGTGTGTCAATTTTTTGACTGGATACCCTTCCTTCTCAGACCAGGCTAAAAGAGAGCAGAGGAGGCTGCTGTTCTGCAAAGTTCTTTATTTCATAGTCTCATAGTTTCTTGAAGGCAGAGTTCGAAGGGGGTTACAAGATAAAGCCAAGCAGCAACAGCAGCAGCAGCAAAACAGCAGGCAGCATACAACATCTTCTTCTAATTTCCCATAATTTCTTCTAATTCTCCTTAATTCCTTCTAATTTTTTCTAATTCTCCTTAATTTATTTTTTCTCACAGAAGTGTGGATTATATTTGTTAATTAACCAATTGTCCTAGTTTGGACAAATTTGGAGGAAAATATCCTCTGATAGAAGGCAGGTTGCAACCCCCCCTCCCCCACCAGGTTCAGGAAAAAAAAAAAAAGAAAATTTCCTCGAAGGAAAGTGAAAGATATAAAAGCTATTTATTTAACAAACACACAGGAAAGGAATAATAATGCTAAGTAATGAGATCTCTCTCGCTGTGGAGAGAAAACCTGGGAAGATTTCAGAGTTCTTCTGTAGGTGCGGTCTCTCTTCTCCTCGGAGCTGGGTCTGCGAGGCCCACCCTGCCCCGGGCCTCTGGGAAAAAATTCTCCTGATGTGTTCAGATGTTGTTGAAACAGTCCAGAAGAGAAGAAGAGAACAAAAAACCCAAAATCCTAGGAAAACAAAGTTCAATTCTCCGTCTCTCGCCAGAAAAAAGAAAAGCCAAAAAAACCCCCAAAGTTGACTGAGGGGAAAAAAAACCCCAAGGGTACTGCTGAAGCCGAGGAGCGTATCTCTGTGTCCTTGAAACAACTGCTTTGAAAAGTTTTTTTTCCTCTGTCCCTCTCAGGCTCAGTTTAAAGGCACAGAAAAGATTGGTGGGCATAGAGTAGCGATAGGGGATACACATCATAAAGTCACCCCAAGACACCAATGAAATCAATACACAATTCTAGTTTTTCTTTTCTTAACCTATCCTGGTCTAATTCTAACAGCCGCAAGCATTACATAGATATTACACAGATTTGCGTATACAGTTTCTATCAGCTCTTATTGTTTATGTGAACACTCTATATTAAAAAATGTGAACAATATCATTCTATCTATATTTTGTCTGAAATAAAGAATTCTGTGAAAAGGCAACACTGCTGCAGAAAGAACTGTGTTTTAGGTCTCTGCTGGGGCTGGAATGGCAAATGAAATAAATTTGAGGAGTACATATGAGAGTGGGAGACTGTGCAGAAGACAGGAATGGAGGAGGCTGAGCACTTACAAGCCTGATGGCAACTCCACCCTGGCTCTGCCTCCCATGGGCACTGCCTCCCTCTGAACACCCTTTACCAGCTGGGAGCCCTCCTTCAGGATTACAGAAGGTGTCCCACTTCTTGTCTTCCAACTTCCTTTAATAAAAAGACTTTGCTTTTGCATTTCCCTCTCTTCCTCAGCTCTCCAAGCAATTAATAAGCACAAATTAGTACCAAACTCCCCAAGCCCTTGTTGTAGATAAGGCTTGTCCCCCTTTCCTCTGTTCACACATGGGTGAAGAAAAGGAAGGGACTTAAGGGTTATGACAAAAGTCACGATAAGCATTTGTGGCAGGAGTGGGAAGAGATCTTCTTACTGGTGTGCAGACCCACAGAGACTTTTTGCAGTTAATAGCCACTTGAAATCAAAAGCTTATAGATATGTTTATGGATCTGGACCTTATTCTGAACAGATGCACTGTCTTTGTGGTATCTACCTAGTCAGCAGAAGACATTTCACTGAAATAATTATGCTCATGTGGTTTTGCAGCTGTAGCAAAAAGGAACTGCACAGTATCTCTTTAAATAGTATATGAGCTCTGCATGTTCCCAGTGCAAACAGAATACTTTTCTCTAGCTTGAGCCTTACAGGTTTATAACTGAGCTAGTTGTCATAATGAGTGGAAAGCCATCTGTGAATGCATGGCTTCCTTGGAGCATTTGTATGTAAACTACAGTGTAATGACAACAGTCCATAGAAAACTTCCTTTACTGGAATTATAGAAGGTGGCAAATTTATTGGTCAGCTGAAACAGGAAATTTAAGTGAAGGAGAAAAAGCGTAGGTGAAATTAATCATGCGATGAAGAGCTTTGAATATAGAAAAATTGGATTTTCAGAATTAAATGTAACTTAAATACGGCTTTAGAAGAGACATAAGGTAACCTTCTGGCTGTCATGCTCAATTTGTCTTGATTTTGGCAGGTCACCTGCATAGGCCATTAAACTGATTGTCTCAGAATATATGCTAGAGATGGAGTAAACTACCTGATATTAATTTAAGAAAAGGTGATAATGGTATCATGCTGACAGTGTACATTTATAGTGATCAACGCTGGCAACTGTTTTCTTTGAAAGCTATGAAACCTAAGAGCATGATTTTTCATTAATGAAAACTTTAATGAGACATGCCTAAAAATGAAATTAGGACAGCTTTATACCAAGCTATTAAAAGCTGTGTTTTTAGAAACCATTACTTGGTTTCTTGCACTGATCAGAATGTTGCATTAAGGGCCTGTCATGACCTGCTGTAGTTGTTGCAGAAAGCCATCAGAAAGCCTGGAGAAACCAAATCAGCTCAGAGCCCAACTTCACAGCTACATCTTTTCTTAGTTACTTGGCCAAATGACAGTCTCTCTAGTACTCAGGATGGTATCTTAACAACCAAAGTCTGAAGTTAGATTGCACTTCGTAGTTTGATTATTAACTTCTGTGTATACACATATGTGTATATATAGGTATGTAATCTCTATGTATATATGTATGTAATTTCAGCATGAGCACAACAGAGCTTTAGCATCCCTGCAAATTTTTGTCTTTGAAACTGACTTACAGAACATCCTTAAAATAGACACCCCAACTGAGTTATTTTAAAATATGTAATTTTAAAATATAAAAGCTTTATTCTACATCCCCACTGATGCTTCTAAGAGTCTTTTGCCAAGAGGAAGTAAATGGATATGAGCATAACAACCCCAGATAGCTGCTGCCTGAGACAGCTAATCAAAAGCAAAACTCTGAGCCCATCTAGACACAAGCTGCTGTTAAATGTACAGCAAAGCTTACTTAAAAAAGGAACAGTTTTCTGTTTGCTGCTGTTGTTCAGTTATAACAGTTAGTCACCATTTGTACCCATAATAGATACAGTAATTTCACTGTTTTTTGAAGCTGATAATGTTTCTTTAACTGCAGCATTACAGGTCACACTCTTATACAGCTGGTCACCCTCAATAAATCTGTTTTGAAAAATCATGTGGTGGTTGTGGAATATATGACAAGTGTCTTATTAGACCATATCTTTATATAACACATACTTAGTGGTGTTCACTATATAATACTTGCCCTGTTGAATTTCAATTACTATCATAGTTAGGAAATTCTCATTTAAAGTGCCCTTCTAGAATGGGATGGTGCCTGTATTTAAAAGAGCCATTTTTCTTTCTCTTGCACTTTCTAGTGTTGTTTGATACCCAGTGTCCTCTGCTAGGTCACCATGGGTGATATCACAGACCAAATGACCACAGACCTAAGAGGGTGCAGCCAGGTGCATTATGGTGCCTGTGTGCAGATGTATTAGGAAATTGAAAGGAGCTTGTAGTCAATGCAGTTTTGTCTATCCATTTGGAAATGAAAAATTCCCTAGAAGGGCCTGACCTTACCTCTTGGAGTAGACATTTGCTACTGTTCATGGATAGGGAATGTAGCAATGGTGATTGCTTTTTAGAACTCGTTACTGCTGTGCTCAGAATTATGCGCCCAGAGTCATTGGAAGTAATGCAGTTGTGTTTAAAAACTGTGAATATCCAACTACATACCACAAAGACTTATCTATATAAAAATGTTAGCAAAATATAGCTGTGTTTTTATATATTACACCTGAGCAATTCCTTTCTGGATGCTATGCACTGGAAACTTGTGCAAATTCCCTCTCCTTTTGTAGGAGGGTTGATCTGCTGGCTTGCTTTCTTAGCACTATGTAGCCACATAAAGCATCACTGGCTTCAATTTCCTCCTGAACCTCTTTAACTTTAATCTTGCAACCTCCTGCCCTCTCTAGTACTACTTCCCAGTTATCAGGCAAGAGCAGGGGGTCACCAGTCTTTTCAGAATTTGATTAGCGCTGTTGTTATGAATAATTCAGATTGTTTGGTACCAGCACAAGTGATCCAAGTAGCAATTTGAAAAATCTGATTTAGGATTTAATATCACTGAAAAAAAAATAATTAGTGCCGCTGTTGAGGGCTCTTGACTTGGTCTATTCATATTGATGAATTTAGTGCCAGTAAAAAGCAAGATTGAAACAATCCAGCAAAAACAAGTGTTTCTGTGGCAGAGCCCATATTCTGTTACAGACACCCAGGGTGCACATGCTCCTTCCTCCTTGTTCCAGTCCAGCTCTTTCACTGTGTGCCCTTTTCCTTCTGGAGGGCGAGTTCCTGAAAATCCATGTAGCTGCATAACATGCTGCTGTCAGTAACGGAAGGTGTTCCTCAAGTGATCATGTGCATGATGATGTGATTATATAGTTTTTTTGTGATCCCACTAAACATTAATTAACAGAACATTCTTCTTCCTTTGTTCTGTAAGAGATTGGAAATGCAGCAATCAACATTTGTGAGCAGAGCCTAGTTAATGACAGTGGGTTTGTCTCTGATGTAAGTTGGTGCATTTAACTCTGCCATCAATTTGACACAAGCCTTTGCAATACTTCACCATTTGAACAAGACCTCTACATGTGTAGGACAGTTTTGCACTGCTTTTGTTACAGAAATAGTTGGGGGCCACTGCAGTTACTGTACCTCTTCTCATTTTCTACCTTGTCTGAACTTTGCAGTCTCCCAGGCAGTAAGATGTTACTGTTTTACACATTGAGGCACTCTGAGAAATCAATGGAGAGATTTTCAGGAATGCCCAATACCCTGCTCTTATCAGTGGGAACCCTTGGCTACTCTGGAAGATGAAGCTTCGTGTCAGAAGCAAGCACAGCACCCCTTGCCTTGAGTCCCAGAGTAACCTCACAAGGGTGAACCAGCGTCAGTGTGCTGTAACTAAGTATGGCTTGGAAGCTTTCATGCTATGAAAATCTACTAAAGTCCAATTGGTAGATCTTTCCAAGAAAATAAGAACCTGCTCTTCACCTTTGAGCATCTGGCTGCTGACTGTGTATTGTCTCAGATTTTCCCAGGCAGCATTAGTTGTAGGTGTGATCTGGTAGAGGCCCATCCTCAAAGGGTCCTTGCCTCCCACCTGAAAGAGCCCCAGACATGTTGGAGCCTCAACTTGGATTCTCTTGTGTGGGGCAACAAGTTCTAGCTTTGCAGAGGCAGCAGTGTTTTGCACAGTGCCTGTTTGCTGTGCCCCTCTTTGCTCTGTTGGCTGTCGCAGTGGCAGCTGCTGAGGAGCCCTCTGTCCTGGCTGGTGTTGGTCAGACATTCCCTTGGCAGTGCCTGCACTGTGCACACCCAGCAATGTGCCAGGCTCTGTCCCTGTCAGCTGTATGCAAATCCTCGGCACTGATGTTAATGCCAGTTTGGTTTTTATAACATGGTGACAGCAACAGCCCTCAATATTAAACACAAGTACATGTACACAGTTACAGCAATGATTACTCTAGATGTTCAGCTAGTCATAATATTTGCACTTGGCATGATAAGGAGCTTTGAATGATAAAAGCACTATAGTAGAAGCTTGTTAAAGTGACAGTAACCCTGGTGTCAGTATGGAGTGGTGCACTGGCGTGTGTTCCTACAGCTTTCCCACAGACTACCCCTCTCCGTTTGCCGTATGCAATGTGTAGAAAGTGCTTGAGGATCCTATGTGAAACCCTCTAAACTTCTTTCAGAGTTTCATCTGCTCTAAGGCAGCACTGAGACATGAGAATGAGTATAGTCATTAGGGACCTTTTTCTGTGTGAGTCTTGTTTCATTAAAATAATCCAGTCCTGATGTAGCATAATCAAGTCTCAACAGATACTGCTTTTATTTACTGACAGCATTGAGGCTCTCATCTCCCATTCCACTTCTTTGAGTAGTACCAGCTGCAAAGGGGAGCAAGTAAGAGCCATGCTGTCACGTCATGGCAGCATTTTGTGTTTCGTCTTTTTGTTTTGGCTAAAGTGAAAATTTATCAGAGGAGTAACAGCAACCATCCCAAACCCTCTGCCTTTTTCCAAAATGTAACCATACAGACTGGCTTTTATTTTAGGAATTCCATTGTGTCAGTAAGACCCAGGATATATGTCTCTCCTGCTGTCAGGTGGGCAGAGGCCAGCTCCTTGAATTTGCTGGCAAGGTCAGTGTCGCGGTTTGAAGCTGGCTGAGCGCCAGGCACCCACGAAAAAACCATCTACTTATTTTCCTCTGCTATAGCTGAGCAAAGGAGGGGGAATTGAAAACTTCATTTTCATGAGTTAAGGATTATTGAAAAAAAACCCCTAACATTTTAAGGCAAAACAGGTTCAAAACTTAAACAGTATAAAGAAGATGTATTAATAACAGAATTAAAAGTAAAAAGGGTAATGAGAACCAAAGCAAACCTTCAGAACACCTTTCTTTCCCAGTCCCTCCCTCTTTCCACTGACCGCGCAAGGAAACAAAACATGGGATTTTGGTCAGTATTTCACTTCTTAAAAATCTTTCTTCAGTATGCTTGAGGAAAACAGTTTCTTCTGCTGTGCCACGGGATCCTTCCCACGGGAGATATTTCTCTGCGAACTTTTCTAGCGTGGTTTTAACTTCCACAAGCAGCAATCCCGCCCGAACCTGCTGCAATGTCAGTCCCTCCCACGGGCCAAGCAGTCTTCCCACAACTGCCTAGTGTAGGTCATTTTAGTTCACGGGGTTTAGTCTTTTAGGGATGAGCTGTTCTAGTTTGGAAGAGAAGGCTCTCTTACTCTATCTCTAAAAGTAAGGTCATCTCTCTCTCTCTCTGAGTTCCTCACTAGATTACAGCTTTTCAGCATCCACGCGCTCCAGCGTGAGTACTCTTTTTCACGGGCTGTGCATGGATTTGTGCATCCCCCATGCACCTCACGAATTATAGGGAAACAGTTTGTTGTATTACAGTCCTCACCACGGCTTGCAGGAGAATCTCAGCTCCGACGCTTGGAGCACCTCCTCCCTCTCCTTTTTCTTCACTGACCGCGGTGCCGCAGTGTTGGTTTTCCTCACGTGTCCTCACTTTTCCTTTTCCTCTGACATGGAAGAAAGTTGGTGTCTGTAAGCTGCAGTTGAGAGGCTGATCTCATCCGGGCTCCACACTGGGGAACTGCTCGCCATGTCTCTCGCTGCTGGCCACGTGGTCCCTGCCGGCACTGCATGGCCGGCCCTGGCCGCGTGGTTCTCGCCGGCACCACACGGGTGGCTCCGGCCTCAGGAGGGCCCTGGCCACGCGGTCCTGGCCTTGGGAGGGCCCTGGACACGCGGTCCTGGCCTTGGGAGGGCCCTGGCCTCAGAAGGGCCCCGGCCGTGCGGTCCCGGCCTCAGAAGGGCCCTTGGCCACGTGGTCCCGGCCCCTGGCGGCCCCCGCCGGGATGGGGCTCGACGGCCGTCTCACCACCCCTCAGGAGAAGAAAAAAGACAGCTTCCCCTGGCTTTTCCTTTCTTAAATATATCCTCACAGAGGCGTTACCAACTTGTTTAATTGGACTAGTAACCTGCCCATCGTCAGAGCCTTCAGTGATTGGCTCTGTGCCAGACATAGAAGTTTCGAGCAGGTTTTCTCCTGCACCTACCAAAAACCAGGCTGTGTTAAACCAGCACAGTCAGTGCTTGGGTGCCATTGCACCCATGGGTGTCATTCAGTAAACCCAAGCCAACAATCCTCCACTTCCCAAAGTGTCATGGGTTAGTCAGAGTTCTCCTGGTGCTCTAGGTTCTTTGTCAGCTTCCAGAACTCTGAATGCCTTGTTAATGCAGGGTTATCTTATGCAGTCACTGTTACAGCCAAGTCTGTCAGCACCTGAATGCCCCTCTTATCAGGGGGGCTTTCTTTGTGTGCACAGCTGCAAAAACTTGGTCTGTGCTGTACTTGGGAAACATTCAGCCCATGACAGTGTCTACTGGCCCTTTGGATTTTGGAAAGAGATGAAACGAAGTATATTTCAGTGGCTGAAATATTGTAATAGCTGTGCTATTGCCTTCAGGTTCTGCCAGCATGGTGTGAGGATGATCTGCAGAAGCACTGGGTTTTTATAGCCCTAGGTTTTGCAGTCATGCGCCATTCCTGTCTGCTGGGCATAAGGGAGACTGACTGCAGTGCTGGGCAACAGAATGTGTAAAGAGAGCTCCTTGGAAAAAAAATTCAGATTTATGCCTGAAAACATGTAAAAAACTACAAAAATATCAAAAATATATTAGTATATGGGAGACTGATAAATGAATGCTCTTGAATTTTTTTAAGTGCCTTTTTGTATCAAAGAGACTTCTCTGGTAAGTAACAGGCACTTCTGAATTAGTCTTTAATTTGACCCATCTTCAGGAAAGCTCTTCCCATGCATTAATGGAGCCCCTTGGATCACTCAAGCCATTTGTCAGGGATTGTAACACCCGTGTCTCCTCTTCCACAGCCACTTTTCTGATGCTATTAATAACAAGAGGGATGCAGGAATCACGGGACTTAGCCCAGAACAAACACTAATGAAACAAATCTAGTGATTTCAAATGGGTTTCTTGTTAAAGCTGATGTTCTACAAGTAATAATCACATTTGGAGCAGGCTGTATTGGCAGATAATGTGCCTTTAATGCCATCTTATGACTTTGTCTTCTTTTCATCATGAATAACTGAGATGAGAGCCCATTATTTGCCCAGGAAACACACAAAAGTCCCTAACTAAATGTAGTCACCCGAGTATCCTCACCCAGGAGAAAAGAGTTGCTTCCTTGAAGCCATTTTGTTGAACATTTAGTGTGTATTTTTATTCCAGTTCTGTGTTTAATATGCAGTATTTCAGTTTCCATATATATTGATATGTGCTTCTTTTAAAAGTTTGGAACAGCTCTTTTTTAAATTGAGTTTCAATTTTGTTTTACTTTTGAAAAATTAATGGCCACTAGGCAATTCATTTATGTTAAAAAAGAATATGTGAGGGGTTTGAATAATTTGACAAAAGACAGACTATTCTGATTTGAGACTATCATTTGCATAGTTTGTTGTGAAATTTGAAAAACATGCAGGAGTTAAACTCTGAGCCAGCAGATATTTCATTTTCTAGACAAAAATCAAATGAGGCACTGAAGAGATACTTGTTTATAGTCCTTTACCATTTTGAGTGCATGTGTCCAGCTACTTAACTAGTGCGAGAGCTTGTGGGTGTCTATTAAATGTCACAAAGTTCAGTGTGTTCGTGCAGATTAAATATGTTAGTATTTTGCAGTTCAAGTTCATATATGCTATAATCTTATGCTTATTTCAAAATCCCTAAAGCATTACAGGGTGATTGTAATTATCCCAGAAATAGCTATTATGCATACACAGAAATAAAATTAAAATATTAAAGTTTGGAAGTGTATCAAGCATGTCTTAATATGGAATTGCAACATTTAGCCACATTTAACTCTGTATTCAAGTGATGTCTGGCCTTAGCCATCCAATTGTGATTTCCAGTTTCCTGTTTGTAGCACTAGTTTTGATTGATCTAGTTTGTTTCAAAACACAGGAGGGCTTTTGTCCTTTCTTATTTTTATATTTGTGTTTGTGCTATCAGTTCAGGCCAGAATAAGAGTAACCTGATTTTCTTTCACACACCATGATAAAATGTACAAGAGAAGTTGTACCACCTGCAACAGCTACGATAGCATCAGCTGTGGCATTTTAAGATGAATAATGGGAGCGCAAAATCACTGCTTCCTTGCTGTAACTTCCTAAGAATTGTGACAACCCTA
Organism: Struthidea cinerea; assembly: GCA_013397865.1. Lineage (NCBI taxonomy): Eukaryota > Metazoa > Chordata > Aves > Passeriformes > Corcoracidae > Struthidea > Struthidea cinerea. The sequence goes on from VZTI01002711.1 coordinate 36,422, forward strand.
CGGATGTTAATCACAGCTCAAGATTCTTTCTCGTGCTTTTTACAGAAATGCAGATCAAAAAAGGACGTATCCAGTCCCAAGATCTTACAGTCTAAGTTACCTTAATTTATAATAAAAATCAGCATACACTGTTATTATGGTCTGAAATAATACAATGAGGTACTTTTAGAAGGAACTGACTACTAGACAAGTGTTATAATATATATTTTATAGGAATAATAAAATTAATTTTAAATTAAGAAAAGTGAACTGTGTTATTTGCAGTTGTGAAACACCAGTACTGAAACTCCAGTAAAGCCTTGGGTATTCTGGAGTCTTTTGTTAAGGAGTAGTAGCTTGTCATGAAAACCCTGACTGGTAAGTGCTGTGTGACTTTTTATCATCCTGTGTCCTGGGGTGATGTTATGAAGCCGCTTTATTCCTGGGGTGATGTTATGAAGCCGCTTTATTCCTTAACCATCCGCCCAATGCCCAAGGCCGCTGTGTCTTTAACATGGGCCGGCGGCTGGGGCCACGGACCCGGGTGCGGGGCAGTTTAACGGGGGCCCAGCGGCGCGGGGCTCTGGGGCTCGGCGGGGCTCGGGAGGGAGCGCGCCGGGAGCACTGTGCTGCTTTTTGGTTTCCTTTGTGTTCCAGCTAGCTGGGGAAAGGTTCTGTTGGGGTTTTTTTCTTTTTCTTTTTTCCTTTTCCTTCCCCTTGCCTCACTGCCTCCCTTCCCTCCTCGCCGGTCCGGGGAGCCTGCGGGTGGCCCCGGCTGTGTGTCTGTTCCCTCTCCGGGAATTTGTTGTATTTTCAGGGGTTTTTTTTATCCTCTTCTACCCTGTTTTGTTCGTGTGTTAATAAACAGTTTGGTTTCTTTTTCCCGCTTTCGCTTGCTGTGACCCACTTGTCTTGTTGGTGGGGGAGGAGGGGAGGCCCTTTTCTCTTCGGAGGAGACACTCGCCCTGGAGTGTTTCCTCCTGGGGTTTTGTCTCAAAAACCGAGACATCCTGTCTCTCCACTGGGCAGTTTGCAGTCAGTGTGTGCTACAACAAGCTCTAGCTGGATAAGCTTAGTGGAAACAGCATGATGTAAGCAAATTTGTCCTGAGCACAATGTTGTTTAATACCTTTCCTGAATAATTAGTAGTAGTTTAAAAGGGGTACTGCACTGGATGGGCAAGACTCAAAGCTCGGGGAAGCCAATCCTATTGATTGCAGAGGTTCACACCTGTCATGTCTGTTTCTTAGGGAAGGGTCTCAACAGATCTGTCTCTCCCTTCCTTCAGGGCAGAGTGAATGCCTCACTCCTGTGGCCTCACCTTGAGTGCACTGGGCAGTTTAAGGCACCAGAATATAAGAAAGTTAGAGAGTGCTCAAAGGAGGGTACAAAGATGGGGAACGGCCTGGAGAGGCCACAAAAGGAATGGCTGAGGCACTGTGTCTGTTCAGCTGCAGAATAGGAGACTGAGGTCAGACCTCACTGGAAGCTACAGCTCCTCCCAAGGGGCAGCAGAAGGGCAGCTCTGATCTCTGTAACCAGGGACAGGACCCGAGGGAACAGCTGGAACTGGGTCAGGGGACATTTAGGTTGGATATCAGGAAAAGGTTTTTCTGCCAGAGGGTGGTGGGGCACTGAACAGGCTCCCCAGGATTTGGTCACAGCCCCAAGGCTGCCAGAGCTCAAGGAATGTTTGAACAACACTCTCAGGCACAGGATGGGATGGTTGGGGTGTCGTGGGCAGGGCCAGGAGCTGGACTCAATGATCCTGATGGGTCCCTTCCAGCTCAGGACATTCTATATTACATGATCCTAAGTGTCCCACTCCAGGATCATCTGTGCCAGAAGCAGCACATTAGTCAGATCCATGCTTTGCTGCTCAGCTGGCTGGGGCAGAGGCTTGCAGAGCTGGGGCAGCTCAAGACAGCAGTGCTGCTCGAAAGTGCACTACCTATCAAGGGTGCTTCTCCTAAAGACTTCCTTCATCTGGCTTGTGATTCAGACTGGTGCTGAAATCCAAGGAATGGATTTCACTCCAGCTAGGAGTTTTTGCTAGGATTTGAAAATATTTCTCAGTATTGTTCTGTTCCTGTTGGTGTCAGAAGCTGAAATGGATGCCCGGATGCTGACTGGAGAGGAAAGTGGTGGTGTCACTGCAGATGCTAAGACCTGTGACTTTCCTTGGGAGGTCAAGAAAAATTGGGCTCAGCTAGGAAATTATATGTAGAAACACTGCTGTTTTCCAGAGACTACAACTCCCAACATCCCTTGAAGATTTATATCTCTTTGTTTACTGCTGCCTTTGTATCCAGCTTTTGGAAATTTCTGACATCTGTGTGTGGTCAGCCCAGTGACAGCAGTCTGTGATTATAGCCCAGGAAACCCACAAAAGTCCCTAACTAAATGTAGTCACCTGAGTATCCTCACCCATTCTCAGCATGCAATAGCCACAGGAGATTTTCAGTGGTGTGTTATTGTGTAAGTGAAAAAGGAAGTACAGCTTTTGAAGTAGTTGCTGCTTTGAGGGGAAAGCAGGGAGAGAGAGAGATGTAAATTGTACCAGCAGGTTAGGCTTAGAGCCATTGGATGGTGGGTGTTTGTGGACGGGTGATGAGGAATCAGTCAGTGGCTAGAATTCCTGTGGAAGGAAAAAAAGTCATGATGCTGTCATTTCAGTGCCTCTCCAGTTACAGTGTGCCCTCAAGTCTGTTGTCTCCCCTGAATAGCCTTGTTTTTCTTACTGAGGAGGGCCTTGGGACAATGGACTGCCTGGTGCTGAGTTTGTGCAGTGTCTCTGATGTGGGGCTTGGTCTCAGTTGAGGTCTCCTAGATGCAGTGTGTGGGGCCACCTCCAGGCTCAGCCCCTCCTTGCCCCAGCAGGACCAAGGTGGCACAGTGGTGGCACAGGGATGCTCATTAGGACAGTGTCCCTCATAGCATGCTTTAAGTGTTGGTCAGCCCTGAAGTGGTCAGGTAGTTGAACTAGATGACTGTGAAAGGTTCCTTCAACCAAAATAATAATATTCTATTCTATTCTATAGGTGTCGTTGAATAACCCCTTATTCTGTGGAACGCAGAGTGAGAGAAGATGCTGATTTCCCATACATCATTACTAGAGGGGTCATGCTCAATTTTGTGAGCAAAGCTCATGTTAATCTTTTGCTTAATCATGAAGACAAATGTGTATTGTATGCATGCGAAAGGTGGGGCTCTCCAGTGGCTCTTATGGTTCAAAGAATTCACAAGCAAAACACTGTACAGCCCAACTCTGTGTCCAACTTCCATTTTCTCGTCACTAACTGTGGGCAAATCATTACATGTCTCTGGCCTCTGTGTCCCCATCTGCTGCTGAGGATAGTGGAGCTCTGCTTTAATGTGATAATGTGCAAATGCTTTGAGATGCTTGTGTAGGAAAGGCTTCCACCCAGGTTATTATAGCATGCTCTACTTTCCCTTTAAATACGGGAGTATGCCTAGTGTATCACAAGTTCTGTGGGCACACCTTTTCTGTAGGTAGTCAATTCCATCTCTTCTACAAAAGAAGAGAAATAAAGGATGAAGAACATGTTATGGCTGGGAATCTACTGATTGAAAGGGGAGCTAGGTCAGAGCACTTATGCTTTTATTAATGATCCTGACAGTTCAATATGAATGGAGAATGGCTTGTAATTAGGTTTGCAACTGTTATTGATTATTGTCATTTTCAATATCGATTATCTTACTACTTGGGAAAAAAATAGTCCAGAAGCTCCTCAGGAATGCCGAGCAGAGCCTCTGGCCTGCCTTTCTGCTTCTGCAGGGAAGATTGAACTGCTTCTCGTGATCAAATGGAGCCCTGTCAGTTGTGTGGGTTGGACTTTTAGTTCAGTGATGCTGGCTGTGCTCTCCACCTCCTGCATGGCATCTGAGTTCATTGGCTGTCATTCCAGGAAGGATACACCCATTTCTTTTCTTAACTGCTTCCCAATATAAATTTCTGAAAGACGTGGGGCTAAATCCCTGTCTTAGATGGAGAGCCAAGATTAATGGTAGCTATTTGTCAGCTGATAACCACTGAAAAGAAAACATATTTGTCACTCACCCCTACAATCAATGTTGTATAAAGCCATGCATATAATGACTTGGAACAAATGAGAAAATCATGGTATGAGCTAACAGAACTGAGATACAAAATACACAAAACTCCTTTGAAAAGTCTCTGTGATTTCAACAGCCAGCAGTACTGATCACTCGACATATCTGTAAGATCAAGGTTGTTTACAAACAGACTGGGGAGCAAAGGAAAGGTGCATTTTAAAAACAGCAGCAAGGTCCGAGTCACTCTTCAGTTGTGGTGACATGGCTCATAAAGGAGTTTTGTGGGTGGCTGTTTCAGAGGAGAAGAAAACCCATGTGGTTTGTGTTTGCTGAGGTCACTGCATCTCCATCAGCACCCTGGGAGAGCAAAGCTGCTGGAAGCAGTGGCTTTGGAGGTTTAGAGGGCATTCCAGTGACTGGGCAATATTGTTCCTTTGTCTCCTGCATTCAAAACAAAACAATTGGATTTCTGGAGAAAAAAAATTCCTCAAATGCCTGGGATTTTTTCAGAGCCCTTTGCAGCAAGGGCATTTTTCCGAAGTGGTGCTGAGTATTGAATTTTTTCCTGATGGAAGTTTCCTTGAATCCAAGAAGATAAAGTGTTTCCAGTAAATAATACGAGAAACAAAAGCGAGCTATTTTTTCCCCTTGGTCAACTTCTGCTAGATCTTAAGGTTTTGGTTTTTCCACCATTTCTGTTTTGATTAGTATGGAACATCTCATTCCATGGTGTTTTTTTTTTTTTTAAGAACAAAGACCCCCTCTGACCTGGATTTGGATGCATCTGTGACAGCTGACTTCACTGGCTGCCAGCTGAGCATAGTGCATTTAACTGATGAAATAATAATGATGTACCATGCCTGAACTTGCTTTGACGACCACTTGAAGCAGAAGCCGTAGTAAATCAGGCCAGTGCCGCAGCATCCCAGTGGTCACGGTCCATCCGCTAACTTGGTGCATGGAAGATACCAACTTCCCAGTCACATCCCCACAGGCTTGCTTCATTCCCATGTAATATTCTCCTCTCCTTCCTTTAATTAATAGCCAAATTAAAAGAATCTCTAACTCTTTTTAAAAGAGCAACATTTTTATGCATCCTCTTAACTGCCCAATGTATTAGGGTGATTAAAACAGAGCTTTCCTTTTCTAAACTGTCTCAGTGGAGAGACAGGCTAGGGTAGAACTGCTGAAAAGATACACTGGTAGAGCAATCTCTCTGCCCTGGCAGTTCTTTAGTCTGATTACTGGGGCATGTTCCCTCCAGGAGCCCGAACCTGCATGTCCTTGACTTCCAAACTGCAATTTTCATTGGTAACTAGGGCTCCAGCCCTGCAATTTTTAAATGGGTAAAATCTCAGCTTCATATCAAGTGAAACTTTGTATCAAGACTCAGCCTTTTTGTGTACATTCATAAAGATTAGTGGAACATACCAATGGTTTGTTGTTGTAGTGGTTTAATGAGGGGAATAGATTTGGAGGGGGTTTTGTATGGCTTAATTAATATTACATATTGGTTTAATGTTGCAAAAGGGAACTTTAGGAAGATAAATACTTTTGCCTCTAAAATCCCCCTAGATGTCCTTTGCCTTGAAAATTGGGGTTTTGTTTTCAGGACCAGTGTGGAAAGAGTAAGTACAGAATGTGGAAGAAGAAATGGTTTTCTTAGGCCTTTGTTAGAATTTCAGGCTGTTTGTCTTTTTTTATTCCTCCCCCTCACCCCCTCCTGCTCAGACATGACAAAATGTATCAATTAACTGCAGCAAAGAGATCAAAGCAGTTCTTACTTTGCAAAAAGGAGTATTTATGCTCAAATAGTGTCTTTTAGAGCCGATCGTTTCTTTCTAAAAGTACTACAATGTCTTTTTTTTTTCTTTTAAGAAAATACTTAATCTCACCTACTGGTGATAATTAAATGAGCAAATGAAGTTCAAGAAAGAGAATATTTTTTTTTCAACGCAAGACACTTGGTAAATTGCATGGAGTAAGACAACTATGTATATGTATCAGTAATAATTACCATGGTTGGGTGTGCAGTTTATTCCAAGCAGACTGGTAGTGGAAGGACTTGAGCAGATATACCAGAGACCTTGGTACTTTATCATGATGGTCAACTGCTGCAGGAGTTTTTGTAAACTGTAAGGAATTTTGCAAGCATTGTGAGGTGTAGTATTCCAGGAGTTGAGGATCACTTAGAAGCCCATTTGATTTGCTTGAGACTGTTTTGGGATTGGTAACCTTGACTTTACAAATTCTATTCCACAGAATATTATTTTCCCTTATCATCCCATATAAACCTTTTAAATGTCAAGGAAATACAACCACCAGGTTGAGAGATGAGGACTTTGCTGTGAGTTTCAATTGTGCAATCTTTTGCTGTTTACTGTACCTTCCACTCTAACCGGGGTTTGTGCTTGTAGACCTGCAGCTGGAATGCTTTAAATCTTCTGTTGACAGTTGCTTATAGAAAATGCTATTTGAGCAGTAGAGTATGGGGTGGGAACCAGGACTCTTGGATTCTTCCTGCAGCCATGTAGGTTTTTCACTGTGGTTATTATCTGATTCTTGGAGAAGGCATTCCCTTAATCTTCAGCAAGAAGTCACATATGGCTTTGACCGCATCATTCTGTTTATTGGCATTTTTAAAGAAGGATCCCAAGTGCTGAAAGCACTAATTTATGTTTTTGAGAGATCAAAGATATGAGAAGGAAGGAGTTCCCTAGAACAGCGTGCCACAGTAGTTAGTGTCTTCTGCATTTTCTGCCTCTCAAAACTGAGGTGTGCTGCTCCACTCAGTAGATGTTTTGGTTAAGGCACTCAGGTAGTCACATAGGCAACTTGGAAGTTGTGGCTTGTCTGTGTTACAAATGTGGTAAAGCTGTTGGTGTTTTGGCTGTGATGCTTGGGCAAATGAAAGTCCAGCTGCGCTCTTGTGAATAACTAATACCTGAATAACTTCTGGACTTTGGAGACCTCAAAGTCACCTCTCAAAGGTCAGTGGAGATCTTCAGGAGCTCTTCAGTGGCATCAGCAATTATAAATACATACTGGCATGATTTAATGAACTTTTAACAATTAGGATTTGGCTTTGTCTTGTTTTCAGTTTGCCACACACCATATTTGACCTCTTCACTGCTTAAGAACAGTTGTCTTAGGACCATAACAGAATGCATGGTTCTGGTTTCAGTTTTATTAAATTAGGAATGGCCCTGTTGACAACAGTAATTTTACCCTTGCAAACCAAATGCTAGGGGAGAAAATTTGGGTCAGCCATCTTAGAATTCCTTTTTGAGCTGTGGAAGTCCTCAAAAATGGGCATGAGTGAGATATTACATTGTAGGTAGATATTACTCAAATTATTTCAAAGTGATCAGATGTTTAGAGTCAAGGCTTTGTTTGCCCTTTTTCTTATATCGTGATCTTTTGGAACTGAAATGTCACTAACTGCCAGAATTGACATGTCTTCACATGGCTTTAGTGCTCTGTTCCAGTGTCCAGCAGCATTATGACAGCATGTCAGTAACTGGAAATTGATCTGTCAGTGCTTGAACTGAGTGAAATAGGAAGCAAACGGTAGGAAGAGTGAGTATTATTGACTTAAAATTGATTTCTTATTGGCCTTGATATCTTAGGCAGTGTATTAGGATGAATGAGGCATTCCCCATAACCATGCAGCTTTCACTTAACAGTATTTGTTTTGCAGATGTAATCTTATATTACAAGGAAATACCTCTGTTACTCCATTACTTTTAGTTTCACACACATCCTGTAAAAATGCCAAGAGCATCCTAATAGGGACTAAGTCCCACCTGGCATCAAGTCTTGCCCTTCACACAAACTCTCCAGCCTAGGCAACCTGCCTGCTAGGACATCCCTTATCAGAGCATCTTGCTTACTTATTATTATCCACTCAGCGCTGTGGTTCTCTGAGAGCACAGAATGAAGTCAGAGGATTTTGAGATGCTACCTCAAGACTGGCTGATTTTCTGTCAAGCTAAGGAATTGTGACAGAAATGTAGGTCACTTTGACACTCCACTTCTCCCTGGCTTTCAGGTTGTGGTGCAAGTTCAAGCAGCCTTCAGGCCACTGTCCCAGCTGGAAATTGAAGAAGGTACAGACTCTGCCTTGCTGAGTATGTATAAGCTGGAACTGTGATGAATTGCATTTTTCAAAACACAAAATAAGGTAATATTTGGTGGAAATATCACAGGATCAATAACGCTTCCCATGTTTTCAGCTCTGAAAAGTCTTTTTAAATCAGCTGAAATAGAAGTTTCAGTTTGGAAAAAGAGAGAATTTGGAATTGAAAGGCTGGCAGAGTTTTGACAATGGCCTTAGCGTGAAGTTTAGCTTTAGCTATTACAAAAAAGTACCGGATAGATGAGTAGGTGATAGGGGAGCAGAGGTAACAAGATGATGCGGGAACCAGCAAGGCATAAACACCTCCTCACTGGAGAGGATACTAAATGCTCAGGGAGGCTCATGTCTCACCTTCTGATGGTATGAAATTATCTTTCTGGAACTGAGGACCTTAGAAAGCCAGTTTTTGAAGTTTCTATTTAGTGTTCATGATATATTGTTGAGTAATGGAGAATCAGGGAAAGCAACAAATGTCTTTAAACCCCTTCCATGGTACCTGAAGCGATTCTTCCCTGCTTTCCTTCATATTAAGCAAGGATGTGCCTCTCCAGTGACTGAACAGGATTCTAAAAATGTACAACCTGTCTTAGAATTCCCCAGGAATGACAAAAGTACAGAGAAGCAGATAGAAAAGCTTTAGTCAGATTGAGATAACACAGGAGAGAGACGGGGCTTGAGGAGGGGGTGGTGGGGAGGGGAGAAAAGGAAAGCACCTACTAAAATTGTACCTTAAATGTGAAGAAATGGTGCTTATATGAAGTGTCAAGGGATCCATATCCACAAGTTACAATAATGCAGTTTTTAAATTGAGTTTTTGTGGCAGACCAGCTGAATAAAATTGCAAAGCTGTGCTTCAGTTGTGTAGTAAGTGGTGCATGTGGTGTGAAAGACAAGCTGCAGCGTGATAACAGACTATCTCCTCTATGCACAAAGAGTTCTGTATTCTGATCAACTCAACAGCAGGTGATGGTAAATATTGGTCCAAGCTACTCGATCATTAGAATTTAATGTGTTGGGTAATCACACTGAGTTTAGTCATTCTTTCTACTGAATTTATTGGTTTACTTTTGGAGACACTCCTTTGGAATTATTATCCTGTGTCCTATTGGCATGAGTTGCAGAATTACTGGGTATTCTGATGAGATATAAGGGCACGAGCGAGAGATTGGCATTGGTGAGAATAGAAGCAGCTTTTGTTTCTCTCTGGACTTTCAGGGTCGGTTCCAGAAGTGAGCACCTCTAATCTGAGTTTTTGGCAGGACTAGGAACAGAACAAATTCTGCCATGGTTCAGTGATCACCCCAAATTCATTTGGAGAACTTTTGGCTTGTGTTTGTCACAGGGGTGGCTCCCCCATGGCTACCCTCATCCCTCCATTCTGTGGCAGAGCTGCCCAGCTATGAAGGGGTAGCATGACCTCAAGATCAGCTGCTGGAGTGACTGGGCAGTGGTGCTGCTAGGGTTCTTGTTGTGCACACCCAAAGCACTGCCTTTCATTTTCAGATATTTCCCCCATGGCTTTTCCTACTATAGTTTACAGACATCAACAAGACCTTCTGAGTTTTTTTATTTTGCTTTTTAATTTTGTTTTCATTGTAAGGTCTCTTGGTTGTTGAAGTGAAGTAGTGGAAAAGTCACATTTACTTTGGACATGTCTGCGTGTCCAGTAAGTGGTCTGGGCTGATGTGAGCTCAGACATCCTGTTATTGCAATTCCCAGAGCTGCTTGGGGAGATACTCCCACTACATTTTGGGTGATCTGGTTCAGTGATTTAGGGGTTACAGTGGCAGTGATCACTGGGGACTGGATACAGGGACTGGATGGTCTTAAAGGTCTCTTCCAACCTTGATGATTCTGTGAGTCTCTGTTGACAAAGAGGGATTAGAATGAGATGAAACAAGTATTTTACTGCTTGTGATTTAACCCAAGTGTCATACTCAGACCAAAGCCCTGATTTAAAATGCTGGGACTCTGAGGCTTTTATTGCTTGCAGCCCTAATGGTTTTATCACAGATCTTAGAGTGGTGAATACTTTTCAGATTAAGGCTCATCTTTTGTCAGCGAATGTTAAACTTTCATTCTAAACAAAGAAAAGATTTTAGCTCGTCTGATGGTGGAGAGAAGCTCAAAACCTCAGTTCATTTACAGGAGCCCTCCTGTAAGTATTTTGCTCACATCTTACAGTTTTCAAGCTCATTTCAGTTCCTGTGTGTGGGAAGGGGCTTGGTCTTGCGTTTCTGAATGTTTGGAGCTGCCAGTGTTGCTTTTTATATACCACTGCAAGACTGTAATCTGAGGTTTTTAGCCTTTTAACTCTCAATGAAATCAAAGAGAGGACAAGCACCTTTCGAAATTTGATCTCTATCTTCATACCAGCTTGTTCCTTCACAGCCCATGCAATGATTCCTTTGAAAGCAATGTAAGGGGTAAGATTCTTTTGAAGGGAAAGAAAAGTTTCTAAAATCCCTGAAAGAATTTAGAATCATCTATGTTGTCTACTCTGAAGGCTTCCCTGAAGTGGAAGTAAGTTAGTGAGAAGAAATGAACTGAAGCTTTTAATTTTCAAATTGCAGTCACAGCCATAGCAATTTACTGCATCCAGCTTGCTATTTTTGCCTGTGATGTTTGGAGTAATAAACTCCTTTTAAGATGTAATTTCCAGAGTACTCTTTGTAGTATCTGCAGTGATTCTGGCTCTGGAAATGCTAGGAAAATTTGGAAAGTTAAGGTTAGGCATTCTTTCTGGTGCCAGTCAGGTGGGAACTTATTGTCAGAGTTCATCATGTCCCTGCCAAATTGGTGGTTTTTATTCTGGTGATAGTAACTTGAAACAGTATTGAGGATTAAATTTTTCCATCCTCACTTCTTGCTCGTGCTGCCTTCTTAAAAGCAAAACTATTAATAAGAATTTGGGAGTGGAGTGGCCCATAACAGGTACAAGGGAAGGGCATTAAAGCAGGGCAGGGAAACAGGGAAACTCCACTCAGTCTGCCACAATTTGTGGCTCAGGGACTTCCTGAGCAAGAGGTGGTCTTTCTGTAACATCTCTGTACTAGTCCTTAGCAATGCCTTTATTTAAAATTCAAGTAATCATTTGCCTACTTGGACTGGAAATAATTTTGGAGGCATATTTATATTGAAGGCCAGGGATAACTTAGAATATATTTCTGTGTGAATCACCACAGGTAGCATATCTAGTTGTGCTCAGAAACACGAACCCATATCTGCTGCCTTCATTACAGTATTACACTTGAGGGGGGAAAGTGAGATGAAGAAATTAAACCCCACAGCCAATTAGTGAAGCAAACGGAATGAACTGTGGATTTACAGCCAGTTTTTCCAAAGCACTCAATACTGAAAGCTCTCGCTGAAGAGGATAGTTGGATTTTCTAAGCAGCTCAGTGCCCGCTCTGTGAAGCCTTTGTAAAAATCTGCCTTAGACCCTTAGTGAGAGGTTTCTGAAGGCTTAGCCTGTAGGTTTGCAGGCTGAGGAGCCCTGGCAGGTGCTCAGCAGTAATTTCTTGTGCTCTTTGGCCTCTTCCAATGAGCCCCATGTCGTGGTGATGTGGGTGGGTGGCAGAGTGGGGCAGAGCAGGGTGAGGGAGTTGAAGGCAGATGAAGTAAAGCCTGTGTGGCATTGACCCACACAGGGCATGGGGCCTCTCACCGGCTGAACAGGTTACTGCTGCTGCTTTCCCAGCCCTTGTGCTTTTCCCAGCCAAAGGCACACTGTTTCTGCTTGGAGACTTGTGCTCTCCTCACAGTGGGGATTTCCTTGTTATCTGTGGCTAGAAGGTGGAAGAGCTGGCTGATAAATTACAGCTCACTATCCTCAAAGCACTCTTTTGCCCAACTATTTTCACATCTGCTATGCTTTTGTGCAGCCTTTGTGGACTTGCTGAGGGATTTTCCAACCATTTGCAAAGCATGGGTACATGTTGGAGCAGTTTGAGGTGACAGATCTCAGCCGGTGGTACAGTGAATGTAAACATGCAGAAAACCCGTGGGCCAGCACCAGGTCAGGTTGGAAATGCACACATGATAAATGTAGAGCAAACCCTTGCTAAATCACCACTTGACCTACAAATCCCTGGAGCAGTGCTTCTATCCAGCCATGCAGGTGTGGTGCACCTCCTCTTGCCTCTTCTTGTGGCCATGATCAGATGGATGGAGGAGTGGGGCTTTCCTGGGTCACCCGATGTGCTCAGGCAGTGGGGCTCGTGCATTGTGATTTACTGCTGCCATAGATCAGCAGCAAATTACTAGCAGCAAAGGGGAGGCTGAGATTTGATTCTCTTCCATCACTGATGCTGAGGAGTATCCATGGTGCTTGGGGCAAAGATCCAATTTGGCTCTCCATTGTTAGAGCTGGGGTTTCCACATGGGATCATTAACACATGCATAAATGTAAACAACAAACCCAGGATTTATAGGGACTTGCATGCAAAGTGCAGGTAAATAAAAATTATCTCTAAGCAGAAAGAAGGCTCTTCAGCTATGGGTGCAATCTTATTTTCAAATAGCTACAAATATGAAATTACTCATTAATTGACTGTGCAGCTTTATGAGGATGAGCATATGGCTACAAAATCTCTTTCTCCCTTATTCTGCAGTGCCCCCCCGCCCAGTGATAAACAGTCTGTGTTTAGACCTGGAAATTCAATGCACCATAAAAACTATTAGAATTCTCTGGTGTTGTGAAGCATAAAATCTTTGCAGTATCAAGCTTGTTATTCCACTATGTCAATTTAATAAAGAATAGAAACACTTTTGGTCTGGTTCAAAAATTTGAAGAGAGAAATTTCCAAGTGAAGACCAGAAAAGTTTCTTGTTTGGCACAAATGCCTATGACAGGACCAGTGGATTGAAGGGATTGTGATGGAAAATGGAAACAAAATTTCAGAGATATTTTTGTTAAGTGTGCCTGTTTTTCAACCAGATCTTTACACATTAACAGAAAGCAAAGTATGATAACTGTGTGCTCTGCAATGGCATACACAACACATGGATTTCCAAACAAGTATGTGCAAACACATGATTAACAAAGCAGATTGTTACTCAAATTAATCTGAAAGCAGATTTTTCACTAAACCTCTTACAGGAAACAGAAGTACATTTCATAAAACTTCCTGTATCAACTGTGTAATTGCACAGGTTGTACTGTTGTCTTGGATCTGAGCTGTTTCTGGCTGTGCAAGTGGGTAGAGGGAACACTTTTTTGTGTGCTCGCATCTGTATTTGGAAGCTGTGGCTGCAGTCAGTGGGGAGCAAGGAGGGAGGGATGTGCAGATGACTGGAGGAACCCTGAGCAGGGCAATGGAGGAACAACTCTGCTGCATTTTTCTGCGGGCAGAAATTCCCAGCAAACTAAGGAGTGGAAGAAGCCATCCAGAGGCATACGCCTGCAAGCTGCCTTGGTCCCAAACCACAGATGAGCTTCTGTAGCTTTTCATGGGGAGAAGGGCTGAAGTCTTTGTGCTCACTTGCTGATGCTCTGTTCCAACTTCCAGTAGGTGCTCACTTGCCTCCCCCTCTCCTGCAAATACTTTCTCACTCACCTCCTGCTTCAATGCAGGTCTTTATAGAAGCAAATATTCCTTTGAGTTGTGTGGCGATTAAGGCAGACTTGGACCCCAGTTCCCTCTCAGCATGAGAGGGAATGAGAGATAGTTGAATACTCAGCCTAGTTGTGCCTTTTCTTTCTAATTTCTGACCTTTAAGCAAAAGCTGAGCTGTCCATGGCAGGACAGTAATGATGTTTCCTATATTTCAGTAACTGCTGATATATGGAGAAGACCCATTTTTCAGGGGGAAGGGGTTTCAATGTAAAGTCTGTCTCATCAGGGAGTTGAAGTGCGTATTTTTGTTCACCTCTAACAGTGCTAACAAAAAGCAAAAGATTGTAGCATGACCATTAAAAGGGAGCAATAACATTGCTGCTTGTTTTCTCCTCTAGAAATAGGGCAAAAAATGTCTGTCTTCAGTTGATGAACTCTTGTGTGGTCAAAAAGGCAGAAATGAATGTCACCGAAATGTTTCTGGTTGCCCCCCCTCTATCTGTGTAATGCCTTTTATGTAAGTAAGCAGTAAGGTCAAAGGAGTGGGAATTAACACTCATTGCCCTGGACTGTCACTGGTATATCAGGTTCTCCTGCATCCAAATGTTCTGCACCACTACCTAGGCAGTGGGTGCTCCTGGAAAAATAGAAGTGTCATAATTACCTTACTGGTTCTCTGGAAACTCACACAATCCCCTTGTGCCTCTTCACTGATAGCAAGCACCCAGGAAAGCAGGGGAAAGGAACTGGTCCCTGGTGTTCAAAATCCACACTCTGAGAGTGACACATGACTTAAAGCTGCATGGACATTTTGCCTAATGAAGGAACCCCATATCTTCTGAAGAGTCATAAAAAGTGATAAATACCAATATTTCTGTCACTAAATGATATCATAACTGGAGCTAAATCGCCACCTGCAATGAGTAAATTAAATATTGACTATTTCATTGACTGTTAGATTTAATTTGAAGCAATCATACAGGAGGTATAATGGCACAGAAGATGAGTGACTATTTAATCTTGTCATCCCTGTTAAGTGTTGAATAATGAGAAAAATATCCACTTGACAGAATAAGGGAGTTGACTTCATCTTGGGTTTCTGTGTCAGGACTTCCACTTCATAAATTTATAACAAAGCTGTTGGGAACAGCTGTTGTTGCAGGCTTGCCTCCCTGGTAACATGGCAGGATTTGGGGTCCTCAGTAGTCTGTCTACATGACATCCAACCCGACTCCTTCCAACAGAAATATTTGTCTGGGAATCAAAGCACCAAGGGAATCGATGCTTTTCCAAGAGCCTGTGCTCTGCCACAGGCCAGCTGTGCCCAGGGGCCAGGTATAGCTCCCATTAACTATATTGTCTTCTCAAGCTTAGCTTAGAAAGTAAAAGGCCCTGTTGGTTTTCCCTGGGATAGCATGATTGGCAGCTCAGATATACACACAGTGTCTTCTCTTTTTCCTTTTCGCTTCCTACTTTGCCAGCCCCATTAAAACCTTCACCTCCTTAGCAGAAATCTTTGTTGTTTCTTGGGAAGTGGTCTCATTTAAAAAGGAAAAAACCTAGTTCCCATGGATTTCAGAGCCTTTCATCTTCCAGTGAAATCAGTGGCATTTTAGGTGCTCAGCACTATTTAGCATCCAAACAAGTCATGTTCACAATCATTTCCCAGTTTTTGCTCTTTCAGAATTGTTGGATTTCTAAGGGACAGCAAAGGACATTCTTTACAAAGAATAGGCACTTGATCTTATGCCATGCTTAAAGCCCAGAGATCAGATAGAATTTTTTTAAAAAAAAAATTGAACTTATTTTTTAAAATCTTCTTGTCCTTCTATTTGAATGGATATTTCTGGAGTGTGGAACGGACAAAGGTTCTTGTTTGCACAATGCTGACATTTTTCTCCCTTGCATTCACATTTCTTCATGAAATAAATGGTCTCTCAGCACTGCATTCAAACTAGCAGCTCTCTGCAGGTGAATGCCATCATTACTTTGTATGATGAAGTCTGCTCTAAGATGGTTAAATTGAAAAAGTGGCTGTCATGTACAGGCAAGCACAGAAAGAACTGTTTAAAGGCAAACAGAACCATTTTATGCCTTCTGGGTTTTAAACTTGGCTGCAGTATTTAATTGTTTTCTCCTGCAAGTAAGATTTTCAGTTCTAGGTGGTCAATTCCTGACGTCTCTTTGCATGCTTCCAATGGAGTCCAGTCTTCAGCTACACAGAAAAGATTGGGATGAATTTAATACAATTAGTGAGGTCTCTGTGCTAAACAACCTATGATTTGGCGTTGAATGTAATTACAGGCAGCCTGCATTGCTATACACCATCCAGAGGGTTTTAAGGCTAAGACATTAGGTCTGTAGTATTTTTGCTAGGTGCTCTCAATCTATGAGAAATTACAGTGAAAGTAAAGGGCAACTGGCTCTTGAGTGGACAATGACACTGGTATTCCTTGGAGTCAGCACTGAGTTAAACTTGGTTGCCACTATCCCCAGTTGCTACCTTTAGTTCTGGTTTGTATTTTGAAAAGGAATAGCTGCAGACCGATTTTCCACCTCTTATTCGTATATCCAACAAAGTGACCTGATTTGAAAAGTTCTCTACTTTGCTCTTTTGAGGGTGGGATCACCTGTGGGTGAGAGAGGTGGAAACAAATCCCACACTGGGGTTTGCAGTCTGATTGTAGCTGCTCCCACCTGCCATCCCAAGATCTGTAAGACACAAGGAGGTTCCTCCAGCCCCACTGCCGCACAGGAGGCTGTTTTGTACAGTTTGCTGGTGGCAGACAGCAAGGTGCCACTGGCACAAAACACATAGTCACGTGGCTGGACCTGCTGGACTGAGCACAAGTAGGTTTCTGCAATCAAAGCAGCTACCTTGATCTTGTGCTCATGGTGTCCTGCATGTAGTGTATTCCAAAGAAGGAGTTCTACTTTGCAGAGACCCAAAGCTGTTTCACACAAGGCTCAGGCCAGGCAGGTCTGGTGCTGTGTTGGTACATTTCTCTGGAAGTTGTGTCTGCACCTGAGCTTCCAATTTTGCTCTTCCCAGTGGCATTGAGTCTGGCCTTTGGGATGGCTTTGGGAAGTGTTTTATAACTGCGACCCCATACTCTAGGGATAGTCCTTCATGTACCACCCTGGCAGCAAATTCAGCAGAATTGTGCCTGGTTTAGACAATGTTAAGGACCTCAAATTCAGGCTCTCCACATCTTCTTCAGACTGAAATTTACACTTTAGGTGGTGGAGGAAATGGCAAGCAGTGATTGTTCACCTGTTCTGGGCACTGGTGAAGCCGCACTGCACATCCTGTGTTCAGGAGCTGGAGAGTGTCCAGAGAAGGAAATGGAGCTGAGGAAGGGTCTGGAGCACCAGGAGCAGCTGAGAGAGCTGGGGGGGCTCAGCCTGGAGAAAAGAGGTTCAAGGGAGACCTTCTGGCTCTCCACAGCTCCCTGAAAGGAGGGTGCAGCCAGGTGGGGGTTAGGCTCTGCTCATGGGGAGCAAGGGACAAGGGACACGATGAGAGGAGATGGCCTCAAGCTGTGCCAGGGGAGGTTCAGGTTGGACATCAGGAGGAATTCCTTCATGAAAAGGCTTGTTGAGTATTGTCAGGGGCTGCCCAGAGAGGTGGTCCCCATCCCTAGAGGTGTCCAAGGAATGCCTGGACATGGCACTCAGTGCTCTGGTCTGGTTGACAAGGTGGGGATTGGTCACAGGCTGGACTCAGAGATCTTAGAGGTCTCTTCCAACCCATAAAATCTGGTGATTATATGATTCTGTGACATGCTGCTAGTTAAAACCAGTGAAATATTTAAGATTATCCCCTTGTGTCAATTAAACTAATATGTTCATCATGGAGGTATCATGCTGAAAAGTTTTGCATGTTCCTTTGAGTGCACTGAAGTGTCCAGTGTGGGAACCTCATCCCAGTCTATGAGCAAAGGTGCCATATGAAGTCTGTGCTTCTGCTTTCCCTGGCTTTGCTCACCCAGGTGTGTTATGAAATAAGGAATGTGAATCTGAGATCTTCACCCAGGTGTGTTATGAAATAAGGAATGTGAATCTGAGATCTTCAAATAACTGTCATCCATGTGGTGTGCTTTCTGTAAAGCTGCTCCTGGCAAATGTTTAATAAGCCTAGAGAGAAAAAAGTTTGAAAAGACCCAGTAGATAATTTGCTAATTAAATGAATTATGTTTGCAAAGGTAGGCATTAGAAATGACATCTCCAATTTAAATGGAACTTAGTGACAACTGCAGGAATAAAATAGAAAGACATAAAGCTCTATGTCTTTGACACTCTATGAGTGTAACAGGTAAATAATTAATTCATGCATCTAAGAAAAGATGGATCAGACTGTCCCACTACCCCATATTTAGCAGTCTAAGTGAATCTTCTGCATGCTGGACTTTTGAGTTTGACCACAATGGCACAACTTGGATTTTTTTTCAAAATTATAATCCAGCTTCTGTAGAGAAAATGGTATCTTGAAAATTGAGTGGCTACAAAAATAATATGCTGTAGTGGTTTAACTTTAGATTTTAATACATACTTATTTTTTGTGAGATAAGAATTAGGAGAAGGCAAAAGCAGGCACAACTTACAGACTATTAATGAGTTTATTAACAGATTTAAAAGACAGAAGGAAAAAAACTTGCTGTGGTGTAGTACATTTCTTCTATGAATCTCACAGTTCTTTTACACTGCAAGCCATAGATCATCGCATGGGGTTATTAAGGATGAATTATGTTGCCTTAAACACAAAGGTTTTTTCTTGCCCCCAGTCTCTTAAAAGCTTTTTTTCTCTCTTTGCTTCTAAGCAGCCCGGCATGGGCACTTTTACAGCCTTCACGGGCCACACATGAATGTCCATCCCCTCATGTACTGTAAATGGTTTAAAGAAATGCACAGTTCGATATTACAGTTCTTTACCACGGCATGATAGAGGTATTTTAAACTGCGCGCGCGATAATGCGGCACCGTCCTCCGAAGCCATCTTAGCTCCGTCCCACGTGACGTGACTCACTTTCTCTGTCGGGCTCCGAAAATTGCCATGACACCAGTTGGCTCCAAGGTGGAGAGAGACCTCTGCTCTCTCTCTCTGAGCTGCTGGCCGCACGGCATCTTTAGTTCAGAGAAAAAATGCACCAACTGCAGGCAGGAGGCTTTTTTGGCTCTCGCTGACTCAGAGTGGTGTGATAGCGAAGTGAGGAGAGGGTCCTGCCGGTCCCAAAAAGCCACTCAGATGGCTTCAGCTACATCTGCGGCTCAGGGATAGCTCCCCCCTAACAACCCAGGGTCCGTACCGCGGCGCTGGGAGAAGGGGAGGGGGGGCAGAGACCCCGGCCCGGCCTGGTGGGGCCTGGAGGCCGGGGCCACCCCCCCACCTTCCGGCAGGCGAGCTGGAGAGGAAGGCCCAACGCTGCCTTCCCGCGCGGTTTAAATATGGAAATTTAGAGAAGCGTTATTGGTCTAAAAGGTTGCCTGTCAATTCAGGGTCAACCCACTACATATGCTAATCATACCTGTGGTATTCTAGAATATGCCTTCCTTGTCTAGAACAGGTAATACCTATGAAACAATGTAAGGCAATTTCAAAAGCAGCCATTCTGAGACTTAGTGATGCCTGGGAATGAAAAGATCTACTGTTAAAGCAATTCAGCTACTGGCTGACAAGAAACAAAGTGTGACCCTGTCAAATCTCTGTTTGCAGTGTAAGTAAAGACTGTGCACGCCCTGATTTGGAGCAGCAAATCGAAAAGCTGCAGATTTCTGCATGTTGGTATAAGAGGTTTATTTTTATTCATTTGTGATCTTGGATAAAAAATGTCCCCATTTTAATGAAAGCAGGGTTGGGCATTCTGGTTGCTGCAGTCTGAGTGTGCTAGTAGCCACAGGTCAGCTAAAGAGTTGTGCTCCGACAATTGCATCTGAAGCTCATTTACGACCTGGTGACTCATGATAGGGAAGCCAGTGACAGAACAAATGTACCTAGTGCATGACTAGTGCATCTTTATCTTTTATCTTATCTTCTTTCCCCTCTGTACTTCACAACTTAATCCTGATGTTTATTATTATACAACTGAGGCCCAAACCCTCTGTTTAATGGCATAATCTGAACTCTGTTAGTAGATGTGATGTTACAGTGTTCTGTACTGATGAGTATCTCAAAAGTCCTTGGCTTTGTCTGGACAAATGCTCATGATCTTTTTAAAGTTTCATTTGATCATGATCCCTCAGTTAAGGGAACTTAATGATATTTGTTTCATATGCCTTTACTATAGGCCTCAAATCCACCACTCAGTTTCAATTTAAGGTAGAATTTGAGGGCTGGAAGTGGACTGACATAGTGAATCAGGTTGAGCACTGGCCTCCTGCACATGCTGAATTTCACTCTTTCCTAGTTTATCTGAAATGCCTTTGAAATCCTTGAGAATTTGCTTGAGTGCAAATTGAGAAGGTAACAACAGACTGAGGACTTTGGGGAACAAGTTCAGTGAAAGATTTATGCAATGACTGACTAAAGATTTTAGAATTTTTTCTTGCCCAGAAAAGAGCTTTGGTATGGGAAAAGTATGGACAAACAAAATCACCCATCAGTAAGTCTGCTCTTCTCTGGATTACATTGCTCCAAATTGTTCAGTAATTCCCAGAGGGAAGATCTACTCCATTTGAGAAACATTCCCTCCAGAAAACATTCAGGGCTTTTAATTGCATTAAATGAAATGCACTGTGGCTGGATTATGTTTCAAGACAGTTGATAAATTAATAAATTAGACCAGCTAAAAGGAAATGGAAGTGAATAGGAAAAAAACCCACTAAAAATATGAACTTACCATACAATTAGAACACAATGAAATACACTTACTGTCTTAATTTACATAAAGTGAGACTGCTGAGTTTTGTCATTAGTCTGAAATATATGGATTATGGTGAAATATATGGAAGGTGATGACAAACAGTTCAATCATTGGGTGCAGATAGTTTCAAATGGTCACAGCTGAGAAGCAGGAGCATTTCTGGCAGGATGAGAGAACCTCAGTTCAGAATGCATCAATAGCCAAATAAGCCAAAACTATGGGTCTTGCTCTTCTGTGAGCAAAGACTTCTCTCTCTTTCAGCTCTGACTGCAGGATAAGGTGTTGACACCTCTGAACATTGCCTTAGAGACTGAACATCTTCCTAAAAATCACTTTGCTTGACAGTGCTCCTCATACCTTACTGTCCCACCTACTATGAGGAGCCCTAAACATTTTGGGGCTTCAGCAGATAAAAAACTTCTTGTTGTTTTCAAGCTGAAAATACATTTCAGAAGTATGATTTCCAGAGCAGCTGTGGATTGCTAGTGCAACCAGAGAACCATGAATTTGGGCCAGTTGCTTGGGAATTAGAGCTAGAGCCCAATCAGAAGTTATTTAGCAGATACAGGAATTCTTTAGTGGGACTGATGCTTGCTCAGATGGTAGAAGGTGAGAATAAACAATCCCTGCTGAACATGAATTCTTTAAACTTCAGACCCTTTTCTGTCTTGTGACTTCTTAGAAGTATGACTTTGTAGGAGACAAGAGATTTTTTGTTTCCAGTAGGATGGACAGCTGCATGTTTGAGAGGAACTCTGGAATGGTACAAGTATTGATCTGCTGGAGGGCAGGAAGGCTCTGCAGAGGGATATGGACAGGCTGGATGGATGGGCTGAGGCCAGTGGTCTGAGGTTCAACAAGGCCAAGTGTGGGGTCCTGTGTTTAGGTCAGACCAAACCCCTGCAGCTCCAGGCTGGAGGATGAGCAGCTGGGAATCTGGGAAAGGCCCTGGGGGTACTGGTGACAGCACCTGGACATGAGCCCAGGTGTGCCCAGGTGGGCAAGAGGCCAGTGGCACCTGGGCTGTGCCAGCCATGGTGTGGCCACAGGGCCAGGGCAGTGACTGTCCCCTATGCTGGGCAGTGGTGAGGCCACACCCTGAATCCTGGGTCCAGTTCTGGGCCTCTCACTATGAGAAGGACGCTGAGGGGCTGGAGCATGTCCAGGGAAGGGAATGGTGCTGGGGAAGGGTCTAGAGAGTAAATAATGTGAGGAACAGCTGAAGGGGCTCAGCCTGGAGAAGAGGAGGCTCAAATGGCCACAGCTGAGATGCAGGAGCATTTCTGGCAGGATGAGAGAACCTCAGTTCAGAGTGCATCAATAGCCAAATAAGCCAAAACTCTGGGTCCTGCTCTTCTGTGAGCAAAGACTTCTCTCTCTGTCTCGCTCTCCACAACTCCCTGACAGGAGGGTGCAGCTGGGTGGGGTCAGAGCTCCCAGGGAACAAAGGACAGGACAAGAGGAAACAGCCTCAAGCTGTGCCACAGGAGGTTTAGATTGGCTATTAGGAGAAATTTCTTCATGGAAATGCTCGTCAAGCATTGAACAGGCTGCCCAGGACAGTGGTGGGGCCACCATCCCAGTAGGTACTTATAACTGTGGATGTGGCACTCGGGGACGTGGTTTAGTGGTGAACATGGCAGTGTTTTGTAAACAGTTGGACTCAGTGATCTTAGAGATCTTTTCCAACACACTAAATTCTATGATTCTGAGTGGCAGCCAAGACCAGACAGCATAGGACCAAATATACAAAACAATCTGTGAGAAGAGAAGCAGAATCTATAGCCAGCTTTTGAAAAAGCTGAGGATACACAGCCAACAAATGGAAGACTTCATATTGATAGTCTTCTTTTAAACAGCTTCTTTAAAAATCCTGCCTTTACTGATGATAGAGAATGAAGAGAAAACAATTTGTCTTTGGGGTAAAGGTAGAACTGGCTCTTGGTCCTTTCCAAACATTTTAAAGCTGGGGTATAACGAGACGCTTCTTAAAAATGATGCTTTGTGTGAAATGCTGAAAATGCCAAAGATTATCAAATACCACAGAAAGCATGCTATTGAGGAAAAACACTGATATATTCCCAGGAGACCTATTCAAGAAGATGAATATTCCAACTCCTTTCAGACATTCCTGGCAGGAAGTAATAACTTTAGACCTAAGCAGGTTTTAAGATTTTAACTGTAACAGTTGAAGCTATTTTAGGGAAACATGCTAATCTGCAAATAGAAAAAAATAAGGATAGAGTGGCTTTGTAATCTTGGAGCTCTGCAATAAGTTATTAAATAAACCAGGGTCCTAATTTAAAATGGTGAACCACATACTGATCTGGTGTAAATTATGCAATTCTTTTTGAGTGAGTGGAATTACACTGATTAATATCATCTTGTCTTCCTGTTTCTCAGAGGAAATAGATTTTTTTAAAATTCTGTAACAATTTTTTTGCATTTTAATAGTTGGCCAGATATGAATCTCAGTCAACAAATGTGTGTTTCTTCAAAATCATGAATAAAGCTGCTATTGTCAAGAAAGAAAATATAAAACTGGTTCACCAGAGAGAGGAAGAAAAAATAGATAATTATAATATTTCATTGTGGTTGTTGTTGTCAGTCTTCTTTTCTTGATAGTAGATAGCTAGAATCAGACATTCTGAAACAATGACTTTTGATTAATCTTTCTTTTATTATCTTCACACAGGGTATTTTGTTCAATATGGATGACTGTTGCAAACCTTTTTGTGTTGTGTTTGTTGTTTGTTTGGGGGATTTTTGTTTGTTTGTTTTTGCCATGCAGTTGTATTCTATCTGTGTAATAGTAGTGAGAATGAAATTACAGTTGGAGATCTCAAAACTGATGATTTTTGAAGGATAGAAGGTGTTCCTATACATGTGAGCTAGGAGTGAACAGCACAACTGAGTCTTGAGGCTCAGATCAAAATCTCTGTCGTGGTTTGAGAGGTTGTTACTGGAATGGTGAAATGTCAGGAGCATAAAGCTCTAAAATCCTGTGTACTGAATAGTTCTCATGATAAATGATGCCTAGGATAGAAATGCAAATAAAGAGATACTTGAAGTACAGTTGCTTGTGGATTAGATATTCAGGACCAGCTTCTCAGCTCTGTTACCCTGGAATAAGATGATAGGACACACAATTCAAATCAGTAGCATTGAGCAGACATGGAGCTAGTGTGTTCAGGGTGGGAGCCAGTGCCCTGTGCTCTTAGGAGGGCTGCCAGCTGCTAAGTTAAATCCACGTGCTGTAAAACACTGATCATTTTCAATCTGGTACCCATAAAATGCCTCAATTGTTCCCATTGACTTCAATGGCGAATGAGTGCTCAGGATACAACAGCAAGAGGCTTGATCTGTGCCTCCACAGGCCTGGCTTATGCCTGTCTTATGCTTAAGGGTCTGATCCCATTCTCCCTGTCTGCATTCCCGGAGTCATTACTGCAACAGCTGTTGTGTGAAAGGGCTGCAGGATGAGGCCCCATCTCCTTCATTCTCCAGTTGCTAATTTTTAAAATATGCTGAAGGAAAAATAATGTGACTAATTAATTATACTTTTTTCCCTTGCAGTTCTTTAAATGTAAGGTCAGATCTCTAATACTCAAGGAAAACCCAGCCAAACAGTTTTCCTCCACTATAAGATTGCTCTTAGATGAAGCATTAGAAACAATTAAAATGTTTAAAAAGTTAATAAAGACCACTCTGAAGTGGGAAAAGGAAAACCATGCTCATTTATTGAAGTGTTGAGAAAGAATCATTCTTACAGCATCTTCCAGTGTATCCTTTAATATTAATGTACTTAAGAGCGGAATTTTGCACCAATTCATTTTTGGAAAGTTGTTCACTGAGATTTTGTGTCTTTTACTTCCCTTCATGCATTTTATTCTTCTTCAACCCAGAGGATGAATTCTCAAGCTGGACAGCTCTAGAAGGAACGAAGTGAAGAGGAAGGGGAAGCATAAGGGGGGAAAAGGCAGACTGCTGGTTGTGTTGCTGCTGCAGCAGAGTCCCAGTGGTAGGTGAGATTTGCTGCCTGGGCATTTCTTCACTAGAACAAGGCCAGGCTGCTTTGTTAAGGGGATGCCTTCTTGATCCCCTCATCTTCCTCATGGCTGCACATGTATACATATATCTGTACGTACAGGGATCTTCTCCCCCTTTCCACTCTCTCCTTAAGAATAACTGGAGGATGAGTCAGAGAAAGGAACAGCTGGCAGGTTCTACAAATGGTTTTAGGGAGGGGTCACCAAGGGGGCTGTGTATGTCCTTGCTCACAAAATGGCAGCCCGCAAAGAGATTTACCAAACACATTCTGGCAGCTGGACTTCTGCTCCCAATCTCCCAATTACCAAGGACAGATGCAACTCTACACTACAAATCCACAAGCACTTGTCATTTAGGAACTGCACTGTGCTCATAATCAAACAGAAAAGTCCCCTACGTGCCTGGATCCTCCTTGCCCTCATGCAGCTAGAACTCTGAATTTCATCTCTATTGCTTGGAACGTCTTAAAAGACAAGTGTGTTTAATGGTGCAGAATGTCAACCCTCCCGCAGCAGGAGTTTTAACTGGGTTCTGTAAAGATACATTTGGAACATGGCTTTCCATCTGATTCAGAAGAGCTTATTCTGGAATACTACAGACTGAAACTCTTGCTGAACTTAAATTGTGAAACATCTTAGAGGTAGTCAAGGACTGTCTGTGTATATTTTCACAGCCCGGGTCTAAGTATGGTGCCATGGGAGTGATTTATGGCTCGAACAGGTAAGGCTTTGGGCCCTAAGCAAGCTGAGTGTGCATTACACGTGCAGTAATACCAAACTTATTTGTGTATCCACCAGCTTCTTCTTATAACTGAACTCAGCAAGAGCAGCCCTACCTGCTAATCTCATCTTACGCTTAGAGTAAAACTGTAGCAGGCAGTACCTTGAAATGTGAAAACAGTAGTTCATTCACTTATGTTGGCTAATGTTGGCACCTGTGTTGCAGTCTGCTGTGTATTTAGGATCCACTTGTTATTGTTTTGGGGTTTTTTTATTGAAAGTTGACATTTTCCCACTCATTCAGTAGCTATCGGGAAACTTTGCCAGACTACTTGGGAAGCTCAAAGCTGAGTTGGTTTAAGGAAATTCTCATTTATAGCCTCAGGGAAAGTGTTCATTTTCCAAGGGGTATTATCTCTCCTTAATCCTATGTTTGGAAAGCCTTGGAGTAAGGCTGAAATTTGGAGAAAGGATATTTCTTAGTCAAAGCAAATTACGTATTCTGTGTACTAAATGCTGTGAAAAGAAATGTAAACTTAGTGTAATTCCCAGGTAAGTTAGTCATCATAGCAATCATGGAGAAGTTTCTGTGGCTTTGATGTTTCACATATGGATTGCAGGCTGGTGTGCTAGGGAACAAGAACTAAGCAGCATAAATAAACTACATTGTTTTTTTCTGATGAGGACACTGCATTTTTGGGTAGGAATCTTTTTGATCCCCTCAGCTGCCCTTCCTAGGACAAGGTGTTCATAGAGAAGTGAGAGTTTCTCTAAGTTCTCTTAAAAGTTCTTCCTTTGTTTTTCACACTATTTTGTGTCTTCCTTGTTCTTGGTGATAGTATAACTGTGTTGTACCTCCCTGACTCATCCCTAAGTCTTTCACATTGTTTCAGTTGCTTTGAAGGCTGTTTGGACCAAGGCTTGCTTTTGTGTGCTGGTGGGGACCTGTGTGTCCTCTTGGACCAGGCCCTCAAGAGCATGGAATTAATTCTTGTCCTCAGTCAAGTGCGAAAACAATAGTTGTAAAACCAGCAGCAGTGTTTAGTTGTTAAATTCATGTCACTGAAATGTTGTGCCTATCTGGAAATAGTCTTGGCCACCACATGAGAATATGATGACAGAAATTAAATGTGAGCCTTCTCAGTGTGACAGTACACTGAGTATGTGTGTCCCATGCTGCTGAACTCCACAGGCCAAATGCAACTTTTTGTTCATAGATCAAAATTCAGGTGACCACCAATTTCCATCTTATTAGGACAAAGAGAGGAAAGCCAGAGAAGTAAATAACCATGGTACTTACCGTTGATACTAGAGTTCCTTTCATCTTCAACGTGCTTTGTAAACTTTAAGTAATTAATCAGATCCTTGAAAAGCAGCAAGACAGCAGAGTATGTTAAGCATTCAAGACACATGGCAGCCACAAACACTGCAGATCCTGGGATTAGTGCCTGGGAGGTGCGGGGCATGGAGGGAACAGCCTTGGGACCTGTCTTGCACTGAAAGGAATCTTGGGAAAGATACAGTGCCTGAAAGGAGGAAGAAGAGAGGCTGGTGGAAAGGAGAGAGGGAATGTTGTGACTGATGGGAAGAGCTGTTCATCTCTAAGACTGTCCTAGAGCTTGTCGAGAAAGCCTTGCATTTTCTAAATGTGACAGTCAAAAAAAGTTCCTACAAGAGAGGTGAGAACCTTGAGCAAGGAGCAAGACCCACTTCTCTCTCTGAACCTAGAGACATTGCATGTGCTCACAACTCCTGTCTACCTCCCTCCCCAGAACACAGAGCCATAGTCTAATCTCTCCATGAAAAGACCCATCTGTCCAGGCTATTCAAGTGACATTTACACTTCAGTGGCCTCTGATCATCACTGTTCAGTGACTTCCTGTATATTATGGAGAAAGAGGTATAAAATTAGTTTTTCGCTTCCAATTTCCTGGTAAGAAATTATTTGAAGGCCTGGGGATGGTGGGGCAGTGTTTCACAGAAATGTCTTCTTTCTCATAGATGACATCATGATTCCTCCCAGTGACCAAAAGAAAAGAAAAGAAAAGGGCTTTCTAATCTGGCTATTTTCTGATGTCCTTCAGATCAAACAGCATTTTCCCTCTCGTCAAACTAAGGTCACTCTTACTAAGGGGACTGCCTTCATGTCAGGAAACTTGAGTTCTGCCTTTTGCCTGGGAATTAGCACTGGAAATTTTTGAATATTGTTCAGTTTACACACATCGTCAGCCAATACTCAGGTGCCTTTAGCTGGTTGTGGAGGATTAGGATGGAAGGGGAGCTTTTATCACCACAGAATTAACCAATCTGTAGGTTTTATATTGAAAATAAAGGACTCATTTCTTAGCATGCCTATTGACATAAGTAAGCGTTAAATTCTTCAGACACCTAAAATGAAAGAAAGGGGAAAAAAAAGGTTGCAAATGGAAAGTGAAGGTTTTTGTTTCCATCCATGTTGCAATAGAAGTAAAAATTAGCCATAATCAAAATATCCCCAAGATGTTTAAATATATTTACATTTTAACATTTTCACACCATGACTGTAATGCAACAATGACATTTCATCACTAATGGCATAACAGCTACCTGGGGAAAACTATCATGTAAACAAAACACCGTTTATTAGCTTTATTGTTGCATGTGTGCTGTTCAGTAACAAATGAAAACTTTATTCGAATTCCTTCTTTACTTTCTGGGAGCAGTAATACCGACAATCAGTGTTGCATTTTGCAGTTTGCACTTTTCTCTGTAGCCTGGCCTACACACAAATGATACTGGTTGAAATAAATTGGCTTCTAAATCAATTTAATAAAATCATTGCAATCCTGTTGTGCGGACATTCTTTAAACTGAATGAAGCTAACGTGATACTAGCTATTCTTAAACCAATTTATGTGTTTTCACTTGGAAGCTGCTCCGATTTAACTAAATTGATTTAGAAACTGATTTAGTTAAATCGGTGTGATTTCTGTGTGTGTAGACCAGACTTATATTCACAATAAATTAGTGAAAGTATCTGTTGATCTAGTCAGCATGCATTATCAAATGTTCGTTGTTGTTCGAGGATAAACCAGGATCAGAGGCAAGAATTATAGGTGAGGAGTTGCTGTGAGATAATTGATCAAAAGAGAGTAAACAGGGCACTGGCAGGTGTAAATTGGTGTGTCAGTGGAGTTGTACTGATTTATTCAAGTTGAGGATGGTAGCAAGGTGCTGTGGAAAACGCTAAGTATCCTTAAATGATGATAATGTGATTCTGTTCTCTGATAGTATGACTTTATACAAATCAGGTCTTATATCCCTACTTTGTCATGGCTACAGGTGTGTCTATCCCATCCGAGGATACAAAGAACAAGTACAAGAGATCTGTGCTTCTTGTGATTGATGTTGAGGTGTTCATGCCAAAATATGCTGAAGGGGATGTGAGTCCTTAAGTCTTCAGGTATTCAGTGTTCAAATAAAATCACATTATACAAGCAGTCTGGCAGCAATGTTACATCATCAACTAACAAAGAGCAGGGTTAGTTATCTGTTGTTGGGTAGCTATCACTCAAAAGTAGAAATTATACATCAGGATACGAAAGCCTCATTTCCAAACCTTAATGTCATAGGAAGATGAATACCTTGCCAGACACTTCATAGCGTTCTCTGGTTTTTCTAGATTAAGACAGTTACTGACCTGTATTTTCTCTGATAAAAAGAAATGTGAATCTACATGCCAGTAGTCTGAAATAAGAAGCCAGTAATACTTTCCTCATGACAGTGATGCAATTAATGCAATTGAAGTAGCCACTCATTTCTGTCACTTAGGAAAACAATTTACAAATAACTGAGTTTTACTGATTTCATTAGGGAGCATGTATTTAGTTATGGCACAGGTGAACGTGGCTGCAATAGTATGATTGACATTTATGAGTCCAATCATTCAGACCAAGGCAAGTTCTCAATGGCAGTCAGGAGTTTTTCATGTAAAAAAGAGTAGAGTGATTGGAAATAGTGCTTTCATTAGATCCATGTTTGCTAAAGCCCTTGTCTTTGAGAATGTATACAGAATCCTGCCTATCAGTGATCACAGCTGAGCTCTACCCAACTTCCTGCATGTTAGGCCCTTGGCTTATTGTGATACTTGAATGAAGCTTACTATGGACAAAAAAATAGGTTTTATAGCACAGCCTTGAGTCCAGTGCAAATATGGACCTGATGGGCTTGCCCAGGATGTTAAGAGTTTGACTTCTAACTTCTTATGGCCTTGCTGACAGCACAACTGGTCCTTTTTACATTAGAAACAAAACCCAGAAGAGGCATTTAGGCTTTCCTGCAACATTATGCTCTTTGGCAGGAAAACTTACGGATGCATAGATTCCGTTGTGAGTTTTTCCTCAAAAGCAGCTTGTCATCATATTAAAAAAGTAAAGTGTTCCTTTCATGAAAAGGGTGGGCAATTAATACATATATTCTCTTTCAGATCTTTTGTCTCTCATTAGAACAGGTTTTTTTTCTCTACCAGGAGGAAAGTCTTTTTAAGAAAGGACTAATTTAGCATTAAAAGTATTTAGTGTCAAGGCTTAATAGAATGAGTAAATCATCATCTAATGCAATAATATCTCAGGCTAGTTAGAAAAATTGTCAGAACGTGAAGTAAGCATTGATATAGCAAAATCCCAGCAGAGAGCATCTAATAGGAAAAGTTGACTAATAAAATTCCTAGTCTGGCTAATAATTTTTCAAAGTATTAATACTACAGCTAGTGAATGGAGTCTTCCACCATTAGCACCATGAATTATTGGAACTCTGAAAACACATTGTAAATAAGTTATAAATGTGAGTGTGTTCACAAGGATCTTTATGTTTCCTTTCATTACAATGAAAAATTTCATGTAATTAAGAACCCGACTTCTACTGCCAAAGAGGAATAATGGTTAAAGGTGGATATGAAAAATGATGCTGAGTGTGTAAACATGGAAACATACTTTGAGATAAATCTTACTTCCAAATCTACGCTGTCAGCCACCATCTGAATTCATGTTGCACGAAGAGGATATATCAAATGCTGCATCCATCTCCCTGGAAAGCAGAGAATGTAATGTACAAGCAAGCTCAAACCTCATTAGCTATTACAATTTTTTCTGAAGGCATGTAGTGTCTTAGGAAAGTGCATTATCTGTCAGGCTTTTTGAATGTCTCGTAATGAAAGTGCCAGCTGCCAACAAGCCTCTCCTCCCCCTCTTCAGCATGCAGGCTTTACAGCTGCTAGCACAGGTTTTATTAAATATTCCAGTTTAACTGGCAGAAATTAACATGGCTAAGTTTTGAAAATCTGACAGTGGGAAACAAAGAGGTCAGCGTGTGCTGCTGTGTCTTTAGCTCCAAACATGAAGTGAGTGTAGCCATGGAGCCTCTCAAAGACAGTCAGGGCAATGTAGCTACACTTTTTAGGCAGCAAGGAGCAAGTAGAAAAAACAGCTATAAAATCACGTCAGATATTTTCCTTTTAAAATGGCTGTGCAGGTATTATTTCAGCTGTAATTTTGAACATCTAAAGTAAAAGATCCTCCACTGGTGTTGCTTTGCTTATAGCTATTATAGGCAGTAGATTTACATGATCTTATTTTGGCTGAAGAAAACACTCCTTTTCCAAGCTCATTTGTCTTTCCAGTGATGTTAATAGAAGCTGTGTTGTTATGCATGTGAACGAGAACGGGACTGTTGTAATTCACACACTTATATCTCCAACTAGAGCCCAGAATCGTCTCTGATTTTGCATAACAGTAGAAAAATCAGTTTTCACTCATTAGCCTTCCGACTTCAGGCAGGGAAAGCACAGATGTTTAAAGATCCTTTCAGGACAATATGTAAATAACTGTAAAGTGTCTGGAAAAGAAGTTGGAGTGAATTTCAGTTTATTTCTTCTGATCCTTTGCCTTAGTTAAGATACATTGGCAGAATTTATCCCACCTGAGATTTATTAAAATTATAGAATCACAGAATATCCTGAGCTGGAAGCGATCCATCAAAATCATTGAGTCCAGTTCCTGGCCCTGCCCAGGACACCCCAACAATCCCACCCTGTGCCTGAGAGCGTTGTCCAAACGCTCCTGCAGCTCTGGCAGCCTTGGGGCCGTGACCATTCCCTGGGGAGCCTGTCCAGTGCCTCACCACCCTCTGGGGGAAGATCCTTTTCCTGATATCCAGCCTAAACGTCCCCTGACACAGCTCCAGCCGTTCACTTAACTTGAAGAGTTTTGTAATTCCCAAATCAGTCTATAAGTGAAACAGTCTTGCAAAAGTATCCTTAGTTCAATAATGTCTTCCACTGGATATTTTTATTTCCACTGTATATTTTATGTTTCCAGATCCATTTTCTATAGTGTATTTCATATAAATTAACTTCTCAGTAGTCTTGGCTCAGTTCCTGCCTCTGACACCAACTTTTTCTACTAGGCTGGAAAACACATGTATGGCTACACAGTGCCAAATCCTGCTTGATCCAGTAGCTATTCAGGACATGTTTTGTCTAAAACATACATCTTAGCCTATGTATTGTCTCTGTTGATATTCCCAAGCCTAGTTCTCTGTGTCATCTACAGAAGTAATAATCATAGTAATAGCTGGGTACTTTATAAAGGAAGAGGTGTGATATAATTCATTAGTGGTTCAGAAATTCTTTGGGATTCCAGGAAGAAATGGGCATCATTAGGACTCTATTTATTACTGGTGCTTTATGGTGACCAGTGCTTCCACTTCTCCATGGAAAAGAATATAACTAGATCAATGGTTTTCAGCATGACCTGAGGGGTCTGGGAGAGGCAGCAAAAGGCTCAGAAGGTCTGAGGAAGCCTGTCATATTATTGCTATGCTCAAATATATAGTCCTGATGTTCACAGTTGCATGGGAAAATTTGAGGACTGCACGAACAGGAAAAGCTCTGTTGCTTTGAATTAAGGTTTTAAGAGCATGTAGTGGTATTGCAGGCACTGCTAGTTAGAACTGGGCACTTAGAAAAGATGTTTCTTTTATACAAAGGGCTGCTTTACTCCCCTCTGTCAATGATCAAAAAGGTCTTCAAACCTTATTAAAAGACTGTTACATTGGAGTTCAAGCCTCTTTCCATTATCAAAGTAAATTCCATCAAATTTCAGTCCGAAGCGGCAATGGGTGAGTTTTGGGAGCTTCCTGAGAGCCGGGTCTTCAGTGAGATTTCTTTAGGATGAGAGAGGAATTCTCTGAGCCAATCCAAGTGGCACCTGGGTAAGCAATAGACTTTGCAACAGACTTTACTACACAGAGCCCTTCTGCTTTACTGACATCCTTATTGCCTCCAGGCATGTCCCACTGGATTTTTGTGTGCCTGGGCCCTTGGCACAGGCAGAACAAAAAGTGATGTGAAGTGGGAAAAGAGAAGGAAGACGAATATATCAGGGGAAGACAATGCAGTGTAAATGTTGAACAGCAGTGTCCATGTGACTCCCTAATAACAATTGGAGGACAAAATCCCAAAAATCCACCTGGCATAACAGGCAAACAAAGTGCTGGTGAAAACCAAGCTCATTTGGAAGATGATTTGCTAGTGTTACTTGTGAATAATGATTTAAAACTTCTGTGTACTTCTTCTTTGTGTTCTTTGTGCTCCTTTGGTTTGCATGAGCTGGAATATGCTATACACCTGCGACAATCTTACAGGCAGAGGAAAGAAATGAGATAGGGGACAGGAGGGACACCAGTAGGCATTATTATTATTATTATTATTGTTATTGTTGTTGTTATTATTATTATTATTATTTAGAAAATAAGAAAGATGGAATTTGGACATATTCACTGTTTTTATCAAGAATTTTGAAGTGTAAATTTTCTCCCTCTGTTATTCCTTTACAGATGAGAATAGTAAAGTGGTTTAAATCTTGAAAGCATGTGTAAGTAATCTTGAAGTCACGATATTGCTTTTAGAAAACAGGACCAATAAAACTGAGAAATCCAAGGTCAACTCAAAGAATACCTAAAGCTTTATTTAGTTACAGACGTGCCCAATTAAAGCATGTCAAAACAGCCTTACCTTATCCCTCTCATTCAGTAATTGTATATTAGCAGGGTGCATGAGGACAAATGAAATTACACAGACTGATATTTCTCCCCAGTTTTTCCTCCTTCTCTGACATCACCAGAGGTCAGCTTTCTAGTCTTCTGGACTGAGCTTCCTGTCTTGGGTTGTCAGCTGCAAGACGGGTGGTTCCTAAAGGCAGCACCCAGGGTTAGTCCAGGATGAGGCCCCAGGTGTGACTTGTGTAAAGCTGCTTTAGTGACTGAATATGCGGTTCCAGTGTTTGAAATCACTTCAGCGAGGACTGAGGCAGGGTCGGGACAAGCAAGTAGGTATGTTTTTATCCAGTGTTGCCTGTCCCCAGAGGTGGCTGGGTCACCTTGAGTTCTACAGGTGGGGACTAGAAGTGGCAGCATTGTTCCTAAGGTGTCTGTAACACAGAGGCACTGCAGAAGCTCTCAGTTCCCTCCCAGTTCAAGTAGGTGTGTCATCAAAGGATCAGGCATTTCTCTGTTGTTGGTAATGGAGGATTTGGCCAGTTCCTTTTCACAAGTTGTTTTCTTTCCTCTTTGAAGGACAATCTCATTGTTATGTGCCCTCTCAAGGCTGCCTCTGATCAGTGCTGTGTACAGTGAGGTGCATGAGTGTGCACTGCATGGATGTTACACCTGCCACTCACTGCAGTGTTCAGACCTTAATAATTTTGGCACTCCAAATCCACAACCCAGCATTGACATATTATAACATTTTTCCTCTTGGCAGGCTGTATTTTACTCACGTGAA
This sequence comes from Struthidea cinerea, assembly GCA_013397865.1. Lineage (NCBI taxonomy): Eukaryota > Metazoa > Chordata > Aves > Passeriformes > Corcoracidae > Struthidea > Struthidea cinerea. Next base: position 70,620 of record VZTI01002711.1, read on the forward strand.
GTATAATTTTCTGCTGTTCCTCTTCCCCACTGTAGAGGTTTTTTGCTTTATAGATTTAAAAACTAGTCACGGTGCATCTTTTTTCAGGGAGATGTGGAGATGTAATGAAAGGAGCTTGCCAAGGTAAAAAAGGAGCAAAATTACCTGGCCTGTTTGTTTTAGAAAGAACATTAACAATTCACTAAGACAAATTCAGGCATGGATTAACTGTGTAATAACATTAATATTCTCCCTGCAGTTAGATTCTATTGATTTGTGCCAGAGTTAGATTGCATTTCCCTTACTGCATTTTCATACCATAAGGCTTTACTGTCACAAATTCAAAAGTACTTTAAGCTTTCTGTTCCATATCACTTCATTGTCTGTTGGGTTTGGGAGTACCTAAAAGCTGGTGTGAGTGTCTCTTGAGTGGTATGCAGACCACTTCAAAGGCTCGCAAAGAGCAGGCAGCTTAAATATAGGGAGTGTGTTTTATTTATTTTAGTGGCACTCTAGTCTCTGTGTTTAATCCAAATTTGTTGGTGATCTCCACCTTCCTTCCTTCCTTCCTTCCTTCCTTTCCTCCAGCTCCCGTTCTTTGTTGTCTGATCAGCAAATGTCAGTACTTTCAGATAGCTGCCTATGTTAAGCCCAAATTAGTTTTCAGGTGTCCCCCACTACTAAAAAGCCTTAAATTTAAATTGAAATGTATTATCACCCTACTCAGACCTACTGTTATCCTCCAGTTTTGTTATTCTAGTTTATTAACATTTGAACGCCTGAGAAGAATGCAGTGAGACAACAGAGGGCCTTTAATGTGATGACTCAGATGCAGACACAGCAGGCAGAGGTTCAGGAGATTAGAAATGGTAATACTTGTAATTAGAAATTCTGCAGTCGAGTAATGTTAGTTAGGAACTCACAAGCAGAATTTAAGTACTCAGGTGAATCTATATGTTGTGAAAATAACAAGCCAAGCCAAGTGTTTCCCCATCAGGCTGTCTGGGATCAGTCCCTTGGATGGATCTTCATTTTGAATTCTAGTGATGCGGACACAGAGTGTGAGGCATCAGTGAGCCAGGTGTAGATGTGACACTAAATCCAGTGTGTAACTGCTCTCCTCCACAACTGTAAGGGACACAGAACTTACCAATTTTGGGTTTATAGGGGTGCATTTCCACAATCAGCCCATCGTAATCCATGCTCAAAGTGCTGCAAGATTGAAAAAGCACTGGGCTGGGCAGAGGAAAGTTTTACAAATGAATACCCATTTTTTCCCAGCAGACTGGTAAATTCCCTTACCATTACATAGATATGTTTTAATTTTCTTCAGTGCTGAGTGCATATATTTCCTATCTGTGTTTCCAGGAGAGTTGTGGGCATTGAACACCTTGTTTACTATTTATCTCTTAGGGAATTTGTCATTGTAAAAAGCAGTAAACATCAATTTTGTAAGGGTCACAAAAGCATTTATCTTTTAACTAGCTTTAGAAATACACAGGTTTTGGCAAAATAATGAATACGTACAAATTTTTTTCCCTTGGTTCAGTTCTCTTTCTGCTCTTGGATATTACTTAGCAAGTCAGGGATCCCTGTGTCTTGGTGCAGTTGCTCTCTGATGGTATTTTTCTTCACCTGTATCTGCAGTTTCTCTGGTTCTGGCAGTATGACCTTGCTCTGCAATATGCTCGTGCCCATGTGCTTCTCAGGCTAATTTTCTGAACTCCAGCTTTTACACTGGGAAGACTATGGACAGCCCCTGAACCAACCCCTTCAGTCAATCCTCTGTAGATACTGTGCGGCCAAGCTGATTTTCTCAGTCCTTGGCCATACATCACCTACAGTGAAACCACTTGAGGTGGAACCATCAAGATGTATCATCCATTTCTTGCCTGCAGGGTGGAAGATGCATGAAAAAGTGCTGTCAGGCTCTATATACACCAAGGTGCTCTGTGACACAGCAATCCCATGATGGAGCCCAGAGTTCTCCATAGCTGTCTCCTGCATCATCACACACTGCAAGTGCTTCTGTACATTTTAGAATTTAGAAATCAATGGCTTCTTAAGTTACAGCAATTAAAAAAGGCTGCTCAAAAAACAGCCTTTCTAGAACATGGGAAATTAGGGATATCAGTTCAGAAGCAGAGGTGGAAAAGGCGGTGGATTTACTTTAATGGGCACTAAAAAGTGTCAGTTATTTAAATCTGACTGTAGAATCAATCTTTCAGTGACTGGGTTGAACAAACACCTGTTGGGAATGTCTGGATGTACTGGGATGGATTTGAGCCTGCCTCCTAGCTGGAGTGAGATGACTGCCCAAGGTCCCTGGGACCCAACATTGTTGTGCTTCTATTTCTTAATTTGCATAAAGAATGTATTTTGAGCTGAAAACTGTACTGGAATAGATCCAGAATACTGGGTTATATCCTTGTTTCACTTCCACTGTAGATAATTATATTTTTAATACTGTAATTGACATAATTAGAAATATTGATTCCATTGCAAATGAAGCAATTTAACTGTAAATGTGCCAAGAGGCCAAAAAGTAATCAATCTGTTGTTACCTTGCATGCACGAGTGAATTGTGATCCAGCGTCAGCAGGGGTTTTTTTTTCATTTTTTGTTTTGGATTAGTTGCCACTAATTTAGCATTGTCCCCAACTCATGTACTTTTTTGATGACTTGGTGTCAAAGTGGTGCTAAAAGGCATAAAATGAGTGTGTTAAAATAGTCTCTGATAGTGTCATTAGAGGAACACAGCACATTTAAATTGTGAAACAATTTCCAGTTCTAGTGCAGGTTTCTCCAGTGGGAGATCAGATGGTGAGATTTAAGTGTGAGTATAATCTGGGACCTGGAGCACAGAGCAGAGTGACATTCTGCACGAGATGAGAAAATTAGAATTTACATTACTTTTTGTCTAAATAAGGCAGAAAAGTGAAGTCTTTATTTTGCATCATTTGCAGAACGCACTGTCTCGCTAGATGCATGTTTCTGAAACAAACGTGAATAATGCACAAAGGAAATCTTGTTGGTCTCCAGAGTGGAAGGAACAGATTCAAGTCTAGAGTTTAAAAAAAAAATCACAACGAGTCTTTTAATCAATATATCAATTATTGAATTCTCTGTTTGTATCTCTGCACAGTGGTGTGATTTTTTTCTCATAAAGCTTTAGGAAAGTTCCGCGATGACATTTCTATGTAGTATTTGAAACGAGTGGAAGAATCAGCCATTGCAGCTCTATGTCACCCTAGAGAAAATTCCCAATGAATTCATTCCTGCAGAGGGAAAACCAAGGTGTTTCTTTCAGGAGAACTGAAACTGTAAAAGTAATCTTTAACTATATTTCACATTGTAAGATCTTTTTTTCTTGGTTAGCTAAGAATCTGAAGCTGATTTTCAGCTTACTACAGATTTTCAGTAAAGCACGTTGTTTTTTCTGAAAATACGGATTTGGAGGAAAACGGAATGTTTGGTCCCGCTTGGCCAGGAGTTGGCTTCATGTACAACTCCTGCTACTAATGTAACTTCTGTGGAGGCTGTTAGAAACTGGTTATATAGTTAGATTCATGGCTCAACAAAGGTTCAGTGTAGACTCTTAAATGAGCTTGTGCTTTTCATGGGGTAAGGCTTAAAATAATGGATGAATGCTGAAGGAGGAAGGCAAAAGACTTGTGTGTGACTGCCCTGACACAGCAGCTGCTTTTGCAAAACTGTTGCATGTGAACTTGGTCTTTTTCTTGGCATGACATCTGGAGGCTACCTTCCCCCCTTCCCTCCTCTCCCCTTCCTCACTACATTTATATGAATTTATGGCCAAGGAGAGATTTAAAAGGGCAGAGGGACACTCAGTCATTCTTTAAAATCAATCCCTTTAGTTAGATACACTAGCAGTAGTATCTAACTATAGTAAGTATAATGACAGTATATGTCATATAATGACATACTGCATTTCCAATTTTTGTGCCAATTGTTTTCCTGAATTGGAATATTCATATGATTCAAATGTGCAGTGCAGTTTCAAAACACTGTATAAGATCCGAGTCAGAAATAACACATATGTTGGGCTCTTTAGAACAGTGGTGGCTTGGCAAAGAGGAAAGTCAAGAGTTTGTTTATCCTCTATTTTTTTGTAATCTTCTAGTGGAGACATACATAGAAATATGAAACATTTCCTCCATGAGTCTCACTGGTTTATTCCACAGATCTAAACATTGTACTTCTAGCAAAATAAACTAGGAAAAAATATTTTTATTTGAAGACCAAGTTTTTGTTTGCTTTCAGTTTCCTTTCATATGAATGCTATTTAAGGTGCTTGAGCAAGAAATTAATATCAGAAAATCAGCCAAAGACAAACTGAGGAGACATTTGTTGAGGAATTGGTGCAGTTATTACCTAATTACTGAAATGATACTTAACATGTCAAGCTCCATTGTACAAATTGCTTGTAATATAGTAGAATAAAAAGTACTTAAAATAATAAATCCCTATCATAGTACACATCAGTCAAGTGGTTCATTTTAGCATTTACTTTCATGTATACACATACATACACATAAGTATATCAAAATTTGTATGTTCTCATATATATGTGTGCGTATGTATGTCCTTGATTTCATTGTTGGTGTCTGTTACATCTTGTGTACACCTGTAAAAGTAAATAAGGATGTAAATTTAAGTTGTCCCAGCTAACTGGAGTGGTTACAAGTGTAGACAAGTCTTTTGTTTCCAGGAGAGATGTTATGAGAAATATAATGCAAACTTTTTCACACTTTTCCATTAATTTCTATTCTTTCACTCTCTGGAAGTTATTTTACCTCACAGGTAAGTACTGACGTTTGATGTGACATCAGATGAGCACATCAGATGCTGCCAACTTGTCTCTTCTTGGCATGGCTGTTAATGATTATATTGCCTAAAAACACAAGACTTTGAGAGTATTTAACTACTAGCCAACACTCTAGGGATAATATCTCTTTGCTGTTTCATGTGGAACATTCAAATCTAATAAAAACTTATTTAAATAACTTTTTAATGGAATGAATACTGACCCTAAAGTGTTAGATTTTTAACCACCATGGTGCAGAATAGCAGACCCTCTCTAATGACCATTGAATGATCACATGTATCACTGTATGGGAGAAAAAAAGCAACTGGGGAAGGTTCCCATCTGAAAGCAGTTATTGATTGAATTCTGACTTCAGCAGAAGCAGAGCAGAGTCCTACAGCAGGATATAAGATATACCCAGTGCTTTAATTGATTACAACCTCCCAATTCAGCAAAAGTCAAACATTGCAGTCTTCCCTGAGCTTGATTTAATTTGTTTGAATGTCGTGTGCAGGAGTGGGGGGACTTTTCGCTTCTTGACACTCTTGTTAGCATTTGATCAAAGCAGAATATAGCTTGCATTCACTAGGAAAAAAAAAAGACGAAAAATGGATTATTCAAAGGTAGATGTGCAGGAAATGTTACAATTTCCTGTGTAGTTACGAAATTACCACATCCCACCTGCACTGTGTCATTTAATGCCAACTTAAATGAGGAAGATATCTGATCCCCCAAATGCATAGTCCTGAAAGCACATTCAGTTTATTTGTGCTCAAGGACTATGTGGACAGCCCACTATGTTTTTCACTTCAGTTTCTGCCAGTCACGTAGGAGAGAAAACAGTGACCCCCAGGCAGGCTGCAGAAAATGCAGAATGGCTTCAAAATTTTTGCCAGCTTACAGCTACTTTCACACCCTCAGTTCAGAAAGCACATGCTGGGAGAATGGTTCAGTCTCCTGCCAGACTCTTGCTTTTTAAAATTTTCTTCAGCTCTGCTCACTGAGGTTAGGCTGAAAGCAGCACAGTAACCAATGAGATAAAATATAGATAACTCAGCATTTGCATGAAAGGGAAAGATTTTTCAAAAGGAATTAAATTAGTTAGAAAACAAAGGTCTTCCTTAAAAAGAAAATTATGAATTGATTTTTTTTTCTGATTGACCATAATCAGAAATAACCCTTTCTGAAAACTGCAGCTGTTGTTCCGTTGACTCCTAAAATATTTTTGATTTTATTTTTTCATTTTCAGCAAGGACTGAACTCTTCTTCCTCCTCATAAGACTTTCAAATACCCACATTTTAATACTTGGAAAATGATCAGAGTAATTGGCACCAGGAACTCCCCTACTTACCTAGCTCTTACTGATTCAAAATCAGGTTTGCATTGGAAAAAAATGGTGTTCTTAAACATTATGACCTCAAAGCCATTCTGCTTTCTGGAAACCCGAGTTCTTCTCAATTACATATCATTCACGAAAAACAAATTAAAAACCAAAAACCTGATTACTATTATAAGAACATAATAATGGTTGCCCTGGGTCAGACTGGATGTCCATCAGCATTGTGTCTGTGTTGGCAGCCAGAGGCAGATGTGTAGGGACAAATCGAAGAGCAAGACAGTTATATGAGATACTTTATCAAAGACTCTTCTGACAACGATTTCATTTCAGGTTTCCTGATCCAAACATAGTCTCCATATATTTAGACACCCTCGGTGGCATTCTTTTCCATGAGGATCGCTAGTCCTTCCCTAATCCCATGAGAGCTTTCAGCACCCACAGTGAACTTCTGAAAGACTTTTTTTTTGTTTTGAATTTGGCTTCCACAGGTTTAATTGGATTGCCTTTGCTCTTACTGGATGAGACATAAACAATGAATCTTCACCTACTTTGTCTGAGCCACTTAAGATTTAGCAAACCTCTTTCACATTCTGTGTCAGTTCCATGCAAATCTGAAGCAACGTAATTCTAATAATTCCTTTTGTCTAAGGTTTTCCTTATCTTTGGTCATCATGTGAAGCTATTTCAGTACCTAATGAACCTCTGGAGCTTTTCCTGGTCTAACAGTATCCTTTTGCAATGGTGAGGTCAGAGCACTGCTCAGGGTGCAGAATGTCAGGACCCGCTTCTCTAACCTATATTCCCCATCATTTGTGTTTGGCCATCAGAGAAAGAATGATGCTGATTACACCAGAACCTTCAGTTTAGTTGTTTTTCTACTGAGAAATATAAAAAGACCCAGCAGTTAGAAAATATGGTGAACTTTAGGATTAAAATTGTGGGACTTGAAAGAAGGAAGATGGATTCAAGAATCCCTAGGAAGAAGACGGAGGAGAAAGGCATGGTAGAAGAGTTGAAAAAAGGACAAGCAGAGACTGCAGATGATTTATTGTTGCATTAATATTACTGTATTACAATATATTGTTTCTCTTTTTTCTTTGCAACACTTACATTTGGCATAGAAACAGTCTTTAGAAACAGTTTTTCTTGAGGTTCTTCTTTTAAATTTGTCTTTCACCTTAACCTTTTTCTTAACATGGAGGAACCTTTTTTATCTAGATATTCAGAAACTGGGATCTGTAGTTTTTCTCCTAGTATGCATCTTTAAAAAGCAAATTAAAGTGCCCATTAGGTAATATGAAATTTAGAAAGGTAGAATGTGAACGATTTGTTAAAAAGAAGGAAGAAAGCTGAAAAAAAACCTCATCATGCTCAAATTGTTAATACATTCCAAGATGGACTCAGTGAAAGAAGGAGGCAAATGAAAAAGTGCTTCAGCTGTGCACAGGCATGAAACCTGGGTATATCGGAATTCTCCAAGGAATCTGTTACAGCACAGCTTCCTGGAGCAAAGCTGTGGCTCTGTGCTGTGAAAGGGAACCATATAGCTAAATCTCCTGCTAAATGGATAAGTTCTCAAAGATAAAGACACACTTCTAGTTTGGTCTTGCTGAACTTATTATTTTTCAGTTCCACTCTCTGTCCTCATTTGACATATTTAGTAATGTGAGATGCTCCTCCTGATGTCTGGCCTTCCCTGCCAAGTTTTCAGAATTAGGACCACAGTTGGAAGTTGTAGAAATAATCTCAGGAGATACACAGATCCAATCCAGAGCAGAGACTAGACTATCTAAATTATCTACTCTGCTTCAATTTATTTTGTAGTTGTCCAGTGTTTTTCTGAAAAGTGTTGAGAACCTGTCACCTGAACCAAAAGCTCCCTGTGCTATTTATTAACTGATTCAGCACTTCTCATAAAGCCTGGTCTTGTGCACTGACTATTCAGCACTGAAGCTGTTCGCTTTCGAACAGTGCTTGGAGGGTTCTCAGCAGAAGCAGTGCAGGCACTTTCCCTGATTTTATAGTTCAGGATCTGATATTGTTTTTGATAAGTGCAAAGCTGAGAAGGAAAACCTAGAACACAAAATATTATTAAACCAGATATAGTGAGGCTCCTATACTCCTGCACCCTGATTCCAGCATCCAAATAAATACCTTTTCAGATGTGATGTTGTGAGAGGTCTAGTCTGACTCACTGTATTCCAGACCCCCAAATCTAAGATGTTCAGAACTTTACAACTGGACTCAGTGACCCCACAGGTCTTTTCCAGCCTTACTGATTCTATGATTCTGTGGCATAGGGGCACTTCAGTCCCAGCAATTGTCTCTGGTGGCTGAAAGACACACAGAAAAAGATACCTGCAGTTCTGTCCTCTGAAAGGACAACATCGAGTGCTAAAATTCACTGGTATATTAATATAATTAATATAAATTAAATTGATTAATTTAGTCTAGAGCCTTTGAAATGGATATAGTGAGGAGAAAAGGGAGAGCTTGAAAATCATTACCAGTCCGCTGTAAGCAGTCATCATTAACTACTATTATAAAAAACAAAACAAAACAAAATACAGGAGACTGTACAGTGACCTGAAGCTATCTGAAAGACAGTGCTCATATTTCTTATTGATTTGCATTTATCTGCGAAGTGTATTGCGAGGCAGCCCAGTGCTTTCAAGTATTTCATTACAGACCAATCATTAAGACAGAAAAACCTACATGGATGCCATCAAGGGCACTTATTAAACATATGTTTGTGTGTGCTTGTGTTAGCAATGGGCTATAAATAAAATAAAATAAAATAAAATAAAATAAAATAAAATAAAATAAAATAAAATAAAATAAAATAACAAACCAGATACTTTCCTACCTGCTGGCTCCAAGTTCCCTGTTGTGGATGTTAGCTGTGGATGTTATTATTTTCTTGGAGAGGTATTTTAAAAACTGTTTGGTATTATTTCTGAGCTCTGCTGCAGTTAGCAAAATACTGTAAAGCATAAAATCTGGCAATATTATATCTCTGTAAACAAAAGGTCATTACTGCCTATGTTTTCTTTTATTGTTGCAGTTTGGTTCAAACAAACAAGCAAAACCCCCTCAAGTAAATAACTGTACCTTTGTGTTACTCTGAGCTTCTGGTGCAGTGCTGTGTGGGTGTCTCATAACAAAGAGGTGATTCAAACTGAGGGGTTTTTTTAATCACATAATATGAGTATTTTATAACAGCACTAACACATAAGTGCCTAGATTAAGCACTATAAGAAAACTTGGGCCTCAAGTCACAAAAGCACTTAGCACTTTAGAATTCCAGATCACATCAATGTGAATCCAGAACACAGTGTCCTTGTCATAAGCTGACAAACATTGCCAAGATAGTCTCTAAAATCATGAGCAGTGTTTGAGTATTGATCCTTAGAAGGTGCAAAATTGGCTTCAGTGTGCTTAATTGACTTGAATATTCACATTTATAACCAGTCCTTAACCCTTGTGCAGAGTCCTTCAAACATGGGTGCAGTAATGATGATTCAGAGGAACATTGATGCCTTGTCACTGCTTACAGTAACTGAAGTTCTGGCCTGGTTTGATACGCAAATGTTAGAAGCTTGAAAAGCTTGTGACTCACCAAGAATGAGTAAAGACTGAAATGTGAGCTTTGAACAGCAGCATAAGGTAAAATGGTGCTGGAAAATTTCTTTTCATTGCCCAGTTTGAGTTTACAGCATATAAATGGAGCACTGCCAACCCTAGCAGGGATATTGTGTGTCATACAATGCTTGACTTTATTTTTAAAGCCCCAGCTGTTGAAATCATGTGATTGCATAAATTCTCCACTTTAATTTGTACAAATAATTGAATTTCTAGTGATTATTTCTGAAAGTTTGACCACACTACTCCTACAAAATTATTAAAGGTGGCAAACCCTCATAATTTATTGCTTTTTTAAAGTCCCATATTTTTTAAGTTGCTTCTGTGATTAGTTGGGGATACAGCATTTGAATGCATTACTTTAGTCAATATTCTGAATGTAAATGGTAAGAAGTTTTTTGGGTTTGATTGGTTTCTAAATCTTGTTCATTTGCATTCAGTGACCTGTTCAGAAATATTTGAACAATGACATTACTGGTGCTGTCCTACTGTGGTGTGTAAAGGTATCCTAAAGTTAGAGACAAGGCCAATGTAAAGGTATCTTAAGGTTAGAGAAATGGGTAGAAGGCAGGCTATGAATTTCTTTCTCATCCCTCTCTGGTGAGGAATGATGCAGTTGTAGGTCTCACACTGTAGTTTCCACTACAGCTCCAGAGTTATGGTACACAGCAGTGGGAAGGCATGTCACAGCAACTACAGATCCTCAAGCTGTTCCAGGAACAATTGAAGTAACTCCATTTACTCACTGAAATATCCTCATCAGATAATCTGATTGTGCAACTTAGTCTCCTCTGCCTTTAGGTTCTCAAAAGCAATCCTCTGTTTATCCAGGTTAGGGCAGAATTTTAATTATTTGTTGAGTAACTTCCCTGGCTCATATTTTCACACATGCAAAACACGGGGGCACGAATGTGCAGTATGGCTCATCTTTTCTGCAGAGGACCAGGTGGGTAATAATCCAGGATGCTGATCTCTCAGATTGAAAAAACTAGTTGTTCACAGTGAGGGTTGGACACTGGGCATGTTTTTTAAATCTTGTTATTTTTTGAAAAATAATTTTATTTGGGCATCATAACTGACACCAAAACTGACTGAAGCGTGTACAATGAGAGAGAAAGAGGGGACAAATTCTGTGGACCTTGAAAGGACAGATAAATTTTTGGTTCCCATCCCTCTGGATAGGAATAAGCTGGGGCTAGCTTATTTAAAGGCTGAAGTGAGCTGTGGGACTGCACAGCTTGTTTTTGACTTCAGAGAGCTGGAAGAAGCATTGAAGGAGTAGGATTTCTCTGTATAGCGATGAGCCATATGGGGAGTTCGTGTAATATCTCCTTGAGGGGAAAGGAATGAAACACAGTCTGATTCTGTTTCTTCTTTAGAAAGTTCCTCATTATAGGATTTATGCTCCTGGAAAAGACTCCACCCTCTGACATGCAGAACCAACCACGTTCTTAATAGCAGCTACTCCATTGTAACACATACACACACAATGCATGGCTCCGTGCCAGGCTGTAATTTGTTTTTGTCATCTATCTACTGACTAATGTGACAACCCACACAAGTATTTATTTCCAGAAGGAGGAATGCATAATGAGAGCTGTAGCTCTCCCAAGTTCTGAAAAGCTGTTTAATGAAAAAGAGGGGGAAAGAGCAGCCTCCCACCCTTCCTCCCAAATGACAGGTTTTCCAAAGCCCAAGCACCAAATTCAACAACTTTGAAGTTCGCCTTCTGCATTTTTTTAGCTGCCATTTTCTCTCTGCTGTAGCTTCAGAGAAGATGGTATTTGTTCTTTGTTGGGCTGGGGGTATTTGCAGACTTAAAGTAAGATGTTGCCAGAAGGCGAAAGGCTGGATTGCATACTGCATTGCACATGAATGACACATGCTCCTCAGCCCACTTTGGCTCCCAAATCTGATTAAAATACAAAAATCCTAGAACAGCAAGGTGCCCATCAGAAATTCTGGCCATGTCAGAGGCCCTTGCAAGCGCAGCTATAGCTGCAGGTGAAACTCCTGAGCAGTTCAAGTCACAAAATAGGCTGAAAGCTTTAAGGGAGAGGGGAGGAGATTTAACTCTTTGAAGGGCTGACAAAAGGAAACAGAGGATTTGCTGTTTCATGGGAGCCTCATCCCAGAGCAGGATACCTTCTCTGGAAGGTCAAGCTTTACCTGAAAATAAGTTATTAGTCTCTAATTAGTTGAATTCCACAGTGGTGTTCTATGAGATGTCAGACTAGGTGAACTGCACCATCCTTTGGAGCCTGAGGATGAATGGCAACGTGTAGGATCTTCTTCCCTTCAGCTGTACTAATGTTACTCCTGGGTCTTTGCTTGGATGGCAACTCATTTCATCTCAGCACAGGTCTGTCGGTGCACTGCTGAACTGCTGAACCATCACACCTGCACACTGTGATGTTACAGATAGCTGGTTGAAATGCTCATGTTATTTTCATTTACTTCTAGTTATTACTATCACCTTAGGAGGTTTGAAAGCAAAACCAGTGATAAAAGGGTTTGCAAAGCTATTTTACCAAAGAGCAGTGCATCTTACTGGAAGTTTAACATAGCACCATAGGTGGCCTTCCCTCTGACTCAGCTCTTTATTAAGAATAACAGTTCTTTGAATATAGATTTAGTGTAACTGAAATGGGTTTTATTTACACACCATTAGTTAATATAACGGGTTAATTTTATGTGAGGCGATTGTCTTCTTAGAAAATCCCCTGACCTGAATCAAGAGAATTTGGCTTCAGTGCACAAAATACTGAAGGTAAAATATAAATTTCTGGTGGATTCTCCGGCCCTGCTCATTTTTGGCCTAGTACTGACCTGGGTTCAGGGATCAACAGAGCAAGCACTGAATTTCCCAGGAGCACGAGAAGCTGATTTGGCCCAAGACATAATTTGAGGCTGTCAAAAGTGCTCCCTTATATTCTACCCCAAACTTGGTGACCGCTGTGGGTATGGAGAAAACCAGAATCATTGTCCCTGTCTTTCAGGAAAGGAACATCTGAGTTAGCAGGCAGCTATTCCATGTAGCTGGGAAAAAGGCGTAAGTGGCTGGAAGCTAAAGCTGGAAATAAAATAAGGATTTTCAATATTGAAAGCCATGAACCTAGTAAAATAGTAGGTGCTATTACTTGAGATACTTAAATTGAGGTTTCACTTTGGTTTCAGAATGGCTTCCAGGAAGAAATTGTAAACTTCATGCAAGTATTCCTGAATTAGGTTTTCTGAATGGTGCAATGTGATCCAGTAGTCACATAATCCTAAAGTTGCCTTAAAACATTTCACTCTGCAGATAGTCATGTCCTGACCACTGTGATAGCCAGCAGGATGTGACAGCCCGTGAGATGGAAACCAGTGGTTATCCAAAGGAATTTTGATGTATCCAGGCACAGATTTTCTGGTAGACCTGAATTACTGTGCATGCCTGGTTAAGCAGCTTTGGGCTGGAACTTGATTCACACCCTGTTGCTTGAGGCACTTATGGAACCGCCCTACAGATCTGACAGTCACTGCAAATGCTTTTTCAGAGGACCCTGTCCACAAAAAAATGGAACCAGGTTTGGAATGCTTGGGCCAGTCTCCAAGGTAAATGTAACTGCATTTCAGGAACAGCAATTCCTCAAGGTGCTAGTGAAGAAGTGCAGCCCTCATTTGTTCTTGCCCATGTGTGAAGAAACATAGCAAAAGACCAAGGAAAATACAAATGTCTTGTAGCATTCTATTGTTGGAAGACAGGCGTGGTGGCAGTCAGTGGTTAAATACATCCCTATTCCTGCTGATGCTGTGGAAAGTTTGTAATTGTCCTTGAAGGGCTTGTCGTTCTCATAAATAGTGTATTTTTCATGGTCGCTTGTGGCTCAGCTGACACATGCCTCTTGATATTTTAATATAACACAATGCAGTGTGATTGTCCTGAAACTCATGTATCCTTTATTCCCTGTACTATCCTATCAGTTAGTGACATTATCAGCTCCTGTCCTTTCAGTTATTGGCCAGTTGAAGAAAGCAGGCATTGTGAGAACTTTTTTTTTACTTCAACATAAAAATGGTTTAAAAGTCACTTTAAAAGTATTTCTGTATGAAATTGTAGGAAATTTTCACTCATTTTGCCAGCCCTTAAAAAGAATCACAAGTGATTTTAAAAAAATTGAGGTGTCTAATTATAGTTTAGTCTCAATGATGCAAGGGCAGATTTCTACTGCCATGAGTCAACTTTTGCTTGTTCTTGTGCTCTTTGCCAGGACACTAAGTTTGTCCAGGTCATTTTGCTTTGTCTCCTGCATAGTTGTAAAAATCCTTGTTGATAAGGTCATATCCAAGCTTCATTGCTCAGCATGATCAATCTTAGCAGTATCAGCCTCCTTCCTAGCCAAAACTGCTTTTACATTACATTGCAGTCTCTCAGGGAAAGACAGAACTTTCCAAGGCAGGAGGACTTATATGCAAGGCTGTGCCCAAAAGACTGTGCATGTTGCTAATGTACCAAGGAGAGCATGTATTAGGAGCTGTTTTTAATTTAAAAGCAGGAGCAACTAACTGGCAGTCTTGGAAAGGCGGAAGGTGAGGCAATGTGTCCTTGCCTTGGAGAACGCTGGCTAGTCAGCAGCCCATCTGTGGGGGGAAGATGGTTGCTGCAGGTGTGACAGCACATCCTGTTTAGGGATGGCAGGATATTTTGTCAAATGGCAAATTATGACCATCCTGTCTGTGTCTGTCTGGTTCCTGAACACCTGGAGGGAGATGTCTCTACGTAAATGGACTATTCCTGAGATCAATACACAAATTCTCCTGCTTGTGTCATTCAGACTTAACATTCTTGACATGTTTGAAGACAAATTAAATGCTAACAGCAGCTATTCAGGAGTTCTCTCTGAGCATCAGGAGATGTTCAAGGTCTAAGGCATAAAGGCCTGGGCTAAGGCAAGGTGAGTCCATTTTGTGGTTTAGGAACAGAATTCCTGCAGCTCACTCACCACTCTGCTCTAGTTTGAAAACAAACCAGTGGGAGGCACCAAGTCAGAATAACAATTCAATAGGGAAATTAAAAAAAAAAAGGCAGAAAACAGTCGGTTAAACTGACAGAGTCAGGATACAACCTGATACCCTGTTGATCAGGGTGGCGGTAGCAGTCCAATAAGATGGTGGCTGCAGTCCTCCTGAAGGGGTGGATGTGGCTCTGTCGAAGCAGTGGCCCGGTCGCAGGGTCTGCTCCTCCTCAGAAGGTGCAGTGGTGGCTATGTAGCTCCTGTCCTCTGGGAATCCAGGGGAAAAGTTGTCTGTGGTTTTTGGAACCTCAGATTATATCCAGGATGGAATGCTTGGTTCCTCCTTCTGGGTGGAGCATCTCACAATGGGATGATGAGTCATGAGGCCAGGTGTTGATGGGCTCATTAGCAGAAGATAGTCTGGGGGGAGTTATCTCTGTGTCATGTGGCAAGGCATTGATGGGCCATTAACAGAAAGATAGACTGGAGGGAGGAGGCCAGGAAACACTGCCCCACCTGGTTTCAACAGCTCATGAGGATGGTAATAGAA
The DNA here is from genome assembly GCA_013397865.1 of Struthidea cinerea. NCBI lineage: Eukaryota > Metazoa > Chordata > Aves > Passeriformes > Corcoracidae > Struthidea > Struthidea cinerea. The sequence goes on from VZTI01002711.1 coordinate 85,953, forward strand.
TACACTGCAACTCAGGACACACTCTTATCCCACTATCCTAAAACTGGGATACCCCCCACTGAGACATTGCAATTTTATACTAACAAACACATCTTTTCAAGATAAAGAACAGTGCACTTGCATGACTAAACATTTCACTGTTTAATTTTCTGGGCTAGAATTCTCCAAATTTCATCACCCAGTAGTGATATTTAATTTAGAAGCCAACATGCCCAGTGGCAGTGAAGATAGACCTCCTCAGAGGAAAGTTCACTGATCAGGTGGGATGACGTTTCCGTCTGTCTCTTTCCATGTAAAGTAGGATGCTCCCAGGGGGACTGTAGGATCCCCACAAGGTGAGTGAGGAGCCTCATGCTTTGATCCATTTGAGCTAGTTCTGACAATTGACACTGGAGAAAACACCATGGAGCTGGTCTGGCTTGCTTGTATTTACTCTCTATGAAAATCAGAGCAGAGAGAAAGTAGCAGAATCATTTAAATACATTCCATTGGATTTCTTCCTGTTCTTACACCAGTCTGAATCAAAACTAATTCTGCTGAAGCTGATAGGTGTTAGTCTGCTGTAGGAGAGAAGAATAAATTTCAGTGAGTACATAAACTAAAGGAGAAGTGCTGGGGGTTAGGATTTTTCCTTTTGTTTCTTTCTCTCCTGGAATTTTGTCCCATCTGTTGCTAAGAGGTAATAACGATCGGTACTTAAGAGACAAAAGAAATTGCCAGCGTGGGGGAAGGGTGCAGCTGGCTACTCTCTTACCTGGGGGGTTTTCTCTTTGGATGGGCAAAGATGCTGCGAGATTTTCAGATTTTCACGGGCGCTGAGGGTCTGGGCTTGGCTCCTCTCGCTCTCTCTCACTCTTGACATTGGAGGGGAGACAGGCCGCAGTCGCTGTGGGGAGAATTCACCACTACTGTGGGACTCCATCTCCTGTTGTCTTCTTCTACCACAAGTGCAGCTCCTAAGAGCAGCTATTGAGCTGGAACCTTATTAACATCTTACCTCACTAGAAAGGACTCTCACCATCTACTCGGGTGCCTCAGGGGAAAACCTGGGGCCCCGGCCCCATCTGAGGGAGCCTCTCCCGGCCATGCTCGGGAGCCGGGCTGCCGCTGCCCAGCCCTGCCACTCCTCTGCCACTGCTCCAGGTTTTTCGCTACACGGTAACCCCTCTCCCCTTCCTGCTGGCACACCCCACGGCTCCTGCTACAGCTGTGGAGTTTCTGCTACATTTTGTTTGCTACCCCGGGGTGTGCCTGCCTCTGCTGTTCCAGCCGCCGCTCTGAGGTTCCTGCTAGAGCCCATCTTGCCATCCAGAGGGGCACCGGGCCCAGCTGCCCCTGTGGGTTTGTAGACGAAGCCCCTTTTCCATCCCTTCTGCTGGCTTGCCTGCCATCACCCCGTGAGGGAGCCGTGACTGAGCTCGCGCCACAGCGCCCCCTGCAGGCGCGGGGGAACCATCGCACCCGCCCTGCCCGGCCGGGAGCCACCAGCGCCCCTGCCGGCTGTGAGCAGAACTGCACCGAAGGGGAAAGTGCCCGCGGCCGAGAGAGGCTGGCACTGGGTGTCTGGTTCTGCTTGTTTGCCTTGCTATACATGTACGTACTAGCAAAGAACTGTTATTCCTTTTCCCATATCTTTGCCTGAAAGCCCTGTAATTTCAAAGTTACAATAATTCAGAGGGAAGGGGGTCATATTCTCCATTCCAAGGGAGGTTCCCGCCTTCCTTGGCAGACACCTGTTTTTCAAACCAAGACAAGAAGTTGCTTCTGACTCTGTAGTCCAGAAGTGCCCTGAGCTGGAGGTATGCCAGTTATAGATCTGCAGTTACTGAATTCAGTGAATGGGGAACTACAGAGGCATAAATCTTGGAAGATGAGTAAGTATCTCAAAATCTGAAGGCCTCTTTTCATCTCCTTGGCCCAACAGCCATCTTGCTCTAAGAGTGGGCACCTCTACTCCCCTTTATGCCAGCAGCGAGGCTCATCTGGACATGTACATGAGCCAGTCTAAAACAGTTGGGTTGAGTTTTGTTTTCCTCAGACCTAGAGTTGCTTTTGGAACAGCGTAAGGACTGCACTACCCGCTCTGAAGCCACACTTGTCAGCATCAAAAGCCTGTGTTTCCCCCCTGCCCATATTCCAGTCCTTCCAGACTGGACTTGCCCTGTTTTCTGCAGCTTATACATAGGTGGCAGTTCAAGTCCTATTATACTCACAGACTATATGGTAACCAGCAAACTGTCTTAGGAAAGTGATCACATCTTAGAGCGCATCAAAAACGATAAACCAAATCTATCAGCTGAGAACATTTGTGCCCTATGTCAACATATGTACCATCTTCCATTCATCCACACCATTCCCAGATAAACAAACAACTAATAAACGTCTGTCATGTTGTAGAGTGGAAATGCTAATAAGCCCCAAAGTGCAATGATGTTAATGGATGATACTGATATAATGAGTAGCAGGAGATTCAGTCATGCTCACTGCTAAAATACTTAGGAGCTTTACTTTCATTCCAGCTTGGAAAAGTTTCCATTTACAGATTGCTTAGCCTATTTATAGACTTAGCTACTGCTGAATTCAGCAGTCTTTGTCTCTTGCCATTTTGTCCACCTTCACATTAAGAAAGCCTCTCTGATGCTGTAGTTACTTCTTCCTGAAACTTTCAGTTAAGAAAACTGAATGCATCTGCCTTTACCACAGCACTGCATTCCAGCCCAGCTTGCTTTTGGTTTTTGGAAAGAATGCTGTCAAGAAATCTGAAGTTTTGAATGCCTTTCTTTCTTTTGGTTTTTGGAAAGAATGCTGTCAAGAAATCTGAAGTTTTGAATGCCTTTCTTTCTTTTGGTTTTTGGAAAGAATGCTGTCAAGAAATCTGAAGTTTTGAATGCCTTTCTTTCAACATCCTGTTTCTCCCTTGCCTCCTTCCTCCCTCTGCATTTTAGTGATTTCTTTTTTAATGATTTCTGTTGAGTTGTTTTTTTGATGGCTCCTATTCCTGTGATTCATTTCTTATTCATCATGTCAGCATAAGACTGGGAGTAGTGTCTGGTAGGTGGATGTGCCTGTGTGGGGATGTTAGTGTCTATTTAGCTGAGGTGTCAACTTGTAGTGCATAAGCTCTTTTGGTGAAGGTTGTTTGTAGGTAGAAATTGTTATTAGAATTGTTAGGTATAAATATATAATAATTTTTGTAATAAAGGGATTTATTTTCCTTGAAATGGCTGTTGAGTATACAAAAGATATTCCCTGACAAGCTATAAATACTTTAAAGCAGGTCAGATTTTAGATCTAAATGACTTGACGAAGACCTATAATCTTCTGAGGGTTGAGAAGGTAATTTATTCATTGTGTCCGTGCAGCCCTTAGCCTCTCTGCTGAGTCTATGTGTTATCATTGGTTGTGTTATAGGCAGCAGTCTGCTGGAAATGCACGTTTCCACACAGGCTGCTTGACACATAACTGGAGAAAGTGAGCGTTGATTACTACTGGAAGTAGTGTTACTAAACTTGTTGGCCTAGCAGTGAAAGGCACAGTGGCTCTGTACTTGTTTCCTTTGGCCAAAGTGCATTGTCCTCATAGGCTCTTGCATATGTTCTTTCTTTTATTCTTTAATCCCTTCTTTTCTGTTTCCCACTTTCCTCACAATTCATTGTGAAATTGCCAAGCCTATGCCCATTGCTGCCCCAATACCATGCTAGCACTCTCCTAGAATGGTGTTTTTCCCTCCTCCTTCCCTCTTCCTCCCCAGTGCCTCCTTCTACCGCTTAGGTTCAGTTGTTTTTGCACACAGGGTGTGATCTAAGGTGGGAAATTCATCTGTATTAAAAGCTAGGGTTTTTGTCCTTTGCCAGATTAATTGACAGAGCTACTGGTTTATTGCACAGCTATCTGAATGCTGGTGCAGTCACATTAGTCGGGGTGTCACAGGAGGAGGATTAAGGGACCAGGAGATGGTTTCCCTTGGAAGAACTGGGAATTCACATTGGCGTACCATGTTTGGTAAAACATGGCCTGTTTCCCTCACCTCCTGGAGAAGGCCATCATTACTAAACTTCATTTTACTTTTCCACAATTCCTTTTAAAGGCTTCAATCCTTTAGGAAAAAAGAAATAGAAGTGGGAAAAGCAGGAGTGAAATGATATGAGGCTGGCTGTAGTCACAGTATCTACAGACAGGATGTGTAGAGAGGTACTGTTTCCACATTGAATGTTGTTAACACCTCCTGCACAGTTGGAAGCCACTGGAATGAGCAAACTTGATATTGCCACTTATTTGTCCCATTCTTTTTCTACATCGTGCCTTTACAGTTCACACAATTGCAGCCCAATCTTATTCCAAGCTGGGAGTTACACTACAGATAATTTTGAAACTGGAACAAGGACTTTCTTTTTCATTCCTACTTATTACTTGTCCTGTATTTGAACTCAGATTGTTGGGGGCTTCTGCATGAACCTGCCACCTAATCCTTGCCTTGTGCTCTGCAGGATGTTCCACTCTTGCAGAAGAAAAGGTTAACTCAAATGGGAATGTAAAAATAAATTGGGCGCAGTGCAGAACTGGAGAGATAAGACATCAGTTCTTTCTGACCACCTTGTAATTTTTTGTACTCAGCGTCTTTGCAAAATTACTTTTATCAGAAGAAGAGCTATCAGCTGGGATAAATGTTCCAGGCAAAGGATCTGGTTGACTGATGGAAGTTGGTATTAAGTGCTTGTGATGTTTTGCACTCAATGGGAAATGTTTATTCTTATTCTGAAATGTAAAAAAGTAAGGGAAAAAATTTGCTGAAGCTTCTCTCAATCTCTTCTAAACTTTCTTTTGTGTCCTTGAATCCTTTCTGAGTATGCACACAGATGAGTGTCCCTCTGCAGCTCCCTGTGGAGTTCTCATGGCTAAAGTATCCAAGTGCTTGCCACTGCCATAGCAAAAAGCTCAACATACAAATGTCTTTCTTTCTCCTGTCACTGTGCATGGGAGTAGTTTAGAAATTAGTTCAGACACAACTGCGGACTAGGGACTAAATTTTGCATATAATTTCCATTTTATCCGTGCATTGTATAGTCATCTTCATCTTGATGTGTGAAGGCAGTGGCAATATAGTGTGTCATTGCCTTCTCCTTGGCCATTGTGCTCCTCTCCTTTTGTTGTTTTGAAGTGGGCCCAGTCTGTTCTATCTCATTCTCTCTTCTACATTCCATTTTATTTACTGTCATTGGCACAATCTGTGTTATTTATTGCTTGTTACTCTCTCTTTGGCCTCTGGAATAATGGCTGTGTAGTGTCTTAGTTTCAAGGATCTACACAGTCCTTCATTAGCAGCTCTTTTATCTCTTTAATATTCTTTCCCAACCCTGCTGTATACCTTTCTTTCCCTTTAAGCATTGTCTTATAATTTGCATTTCCATTAAGTTAGAATGAAAGCATATAATTCCCTTGTTTCTTAAATTTACACAGTGTTTTCTACATCTGCTAATGTATTTGTACAGTTCAGTCATTCTAAATAGTTTTTTCATGCATTCTCTGAAGTCTCATTAACAGAAAAATATTACATGCTGTATCCACCTCTTATTATGACTGATCAATTATCTGTATCTAGTCAAGTGGTATTCCTTGGGATTCTCAAACTAAGTTGACTTTTGATTTTTCACATGTGTGTACTCACACAGCATTCTTTGTCATGGGGGGGAGGAATAGGGAGGGAAAGTTAATTTTTTTTTAAATCTGTCTAAACCACCCATGTCCCTAGAGGAACTAGGCCATTATATACCACCCCCCCAAAAAAAAAAAAAAAAGTAATGCATTGAATAGTGGTCTGAGCAAAGACAGAGGGCTTGGAGTTCCCAATTTTCAGTTTCTCCCACTTCTGTAAGAGGTGATATTTGATCAGGTGGTACTTTATGTTTTTGGTAAGACATTGTTTGATAACCTACGTCTTTGATCACTCCCTGCTTGAAAGGCAGAAAACCCCTGCAGTGCTGTTGCTGCCTGTGTGCTGTGGCAGCCAGCCTGCCTGCACAGTCAGCCCTCAGGTTGGATAAAGAGGGCAATGTGATCATTCACATTGTTCACAGTTATGTTTTGGACACTCCATGTGGCAAATGAAGTGGTGCAACTGAGGGAAAAATTAAATGAGGAGTGAAGGTGCTCTCTCAGTAACTGAAGTTTTGTGTTCGTGATGTCGAGTTTCAGTGTCCAGCTTTGACTTGATTTGTCATGTGAGTCTGTTTCTGTGACTTGAGTTTTAGCTCCTGCAGATTCCTTCCACATGCATACTCAGAGTTCCTGCCTCTGGAGGGGTTTTACTAGATCATAGGGATTTCTTTGAATGATGTACAGATGCTCAGAGATCCTGGGAAGGAACAGAGAAAATCAATGAGATTGTCATCCTCTATATATTGTGTATGAGAAAGTAGGAAGTCTTGAGATGGAAGTCCATTGTCCACTCATCCTTCTGCGTCCTTTACTTCTGCAAACACCTGCACAACTGTCTATAATTCTCATTCCATAGTTTGTAATAAACGCTTTTATTTTATGATGCAGGAGAATCTCTCTGAGGTTTACTACTTGAACTCTTTTCTGTCCATTGACAGGAGAACTGCAAGAGTGCTGTTGTGAGAAATTTGGCTATGTATGTCTCTTCCGCCATTCCTTCCAGCTTCTTTGAACACCTTTCTTCTTCAGACCTGTAGCACCTGTTTATCAAGGTGCAGTTACCAGTTGTGTGTTTCCTATCTCTGGCCATGGGCTTTACTACATTTTTTGGTCTGTAGATTGCTCTTTATGCAACCTGTGGAAAGGAAAGTACATGAAATTAAGTTTGTGCTGTCAGCTTAGTTCTTTTCATGGCCAAGCCTGCATACACCCAGGAAAATGCTTGGACCTGTGAAGTCTCAGCTTCATCTCCGCAAGGTTTCCTTTGGAGGACATGAGAAAATATTGGCAAGCAAGATTAGATAAACAGGGCAGTAGTTCACTACCTTTGATTTGACAGGCATAATCCTGTGTCTTAAGATAAAATCATATGATTTAATTTGTCTTTAATAACAAATAAACAGCATTTAATGGATGCTAACAAGCTCATTTTCATAGTACCTCAGTGAGGAAAACAAGTTGGGAAACTTCCCAACAAGTTCCCAAGTTGGGAAACTAAGGCAAAGGGATTTATCTAGATCTTGAAAGACAGCTCTGATTCCATCTCAGTCCTGGTGTGCTTAGCCAGAAGCAGACTCAGAGGCTGGGGTGGAAGGACCCTGCTCTTTGTGCTGCCAAGCCACAGGGTTTTTCATGAGTAAAGTGTGCTAATGGCTGATGGCTTTTGCAAAAAAACTGTTCATAAAGTTGCCTTCATCTTTGTCCTCTGAACAAAGTGCACTCTTCAAGTTCCGTGACAAAATCAGCTTCCTTCATGTACTGACATTCCCCTGCCAGAAAGACTGGGATCCCCCTGGGCTCGGGGGCCAGGAGCATTGGGTGACTGTTCCTCTGGCCGCTGCTGCCCTTGTGTTGGCAGTGGTCCATGTGGACACAAGAGCCTGGATTTGGAATGAGGAGGTGCCTAGATGTAAGCATTCTCTTTGGGCTCTTTATTTCCCCTCCTGCTTTGTTTGCTTTCACCAAAACTGTACTTGGGAGTGATGGAAAATTGAAAGGTTGCTCTGAGCAGTTTCATGTGTACCATGCAAACATGCCTGCACTTGAAAAACACTAATCACTTCAGAGTTATCCTAAAAGCTCATGCTGTTGGGATGAAATGTGTGTATGTAGAATTGCTGTGGAAATCTCTACACCAGGTCTGAAGAGAAGGCAGGGATTTTTTTCTTTTCTTTGCAACTTATCCAAAATTTCTGATGGGAATAATTCACAACTGAAGCTCTGCCTTCCCTTGGGGGAAATGCAGCCATTTAACTTCTATCTTCTTTCTATGTATACTGAGGAACTGATGGTTTGATCCGATAGGAAGTCTGTATCTGTTCACATTTACATTTGTTCATTTCAGGAGGATTCTGTGTAATCTAGGAAAAAGCCGGGGGCGGGGGAAGAATTTGGCTTAGTTTATTGTACTGCTGGTTCTTCCTGCCACTCCAAAGAAGATGTGCATTTCTAAATTTGATTTTAAGCTGGGGTGAAGAAGGGAGAAATCATAGAAATTATTATCAGGTTGGAGTGGGGCTTGGGCTGGGACTGGTGGGAGGAGTGGGGCAGAGGGAATGTGAATCAGGAGGCAGCAGCTTTGGAACTGGATACAATAAATTACTCTAATTTATTGTTAGTTTTTCTGATTGCATGCAGTTGCATCTCCTTTTGCAGTGCTTGATCACAGCAAACAGTGCCTTTTTAAGCAAAAAGGAGAAGCCCCTGAGTTCTGGACACATAGAATGCAAACTTTAATGACGTTCATGCAGAGGAGAAGAAAAGAGTGAGGCAGAATACTGAAACAAAGGGAGGCAGGTTATCAAGAAATCTGAGCTTGATGCCATTTGGAAAGGGTCTGGATCCCATGATTTATCTAAAAATGACAAGATGCCACTCTAGAAATGCAAATGTCTGCCCTGCATCTTATAGCTATAATGAATGAGTTTCACACAATGGAAACATTCAGCTTGTTCTAGGGCACTTACTGGGGCTCCATATGCTAACTGCATGTTCCTGGCCTGTAATCACTCTGCCTTTGTTTTCTCAAAACTTAAATTGGAAGTACATTAGTGTTTATATGGTGTGCGCCCTGGGTGTTTTTGTGTGCTTGTTTATAGAGAGTTGGTTTTGTTTTTCACCAACAAACAAGCCATATGAATGTAGTCCTCTTGAATGCATGGGATGAGGCAAATCATGAGAAACTGAAGTTGGCAACAGCAAAAGACTGTAAATTTTGAGCTGTTAATGGAAAGTAGGACTCTGGCTTTGGGGCTCGGGGAGAACACGTTACACAGCAGGGAGCCAGCTAAACCCTCTTCTGACCTGCCAAGAGGATGCCTGTGTACTTTCTGCTTTATTCATGGTGAGATCAAGCCGAAGTTTTCCTCTGTGGTAAGTCTGGGTTTAAAAAAAGCATATCAGAGCCTTGCAGACCTCCTCCAGAACACAGTGCCCCCTATCCAAAGGCTGTTATTACTGGGGGCTTCAGCACAGGCTGTGTTTTATTATTAGCAGTTTATTGTACATTTGTAACTTGGGATTAAGTAAAAGAATTAGAGATCCACCCATAAAATCAAATGAGAAACCAACTACTCTTGCCTTGAAGATTTTTTGGGGAGGACTTTATCCCACACACATAATATTTAATTTTCTGGATGCATATATGCAGCATGTGTGTGAGTGGGCACACATGTAACTCCATTGCAAGTTTTAAAAGCTCTGTTTCTGACAGAAAACTGGTCTAATTAATAGGAGTAGGAGACAAAATGCCAGCTTGTAGATTTGTTTCCTCTGCAGAATTTGGCTCCCCCCTCCCTGTTACACTCGTTCTTGATCTGATGTAACAAGAAGAGAGAGTCAGCTGTGAATCAAGCGCCTTGTTCTCATTTCCTTGATCATTGGCATGGTTTGAGAGAGAGAAAGGAGGAGGGATTGTTTGTGAGGTTATTAAAAAAAAACCAGCCCTACTTCCCCCTCCTTCTCTCCTTCAAGATGCACAGGTACTTCCAGAATGTTCCATAATATCAATCTGACTTTTCTCATTAAATACCATCCTCTTCCTCCCTACTCCGTGTTAGTTAAAAAGTGCTGTTTCCATGTCACTAAGCTGCTAATTCCGAGCTTTGACGAGTGGATTTCCAGTTAGCAATACCATTTAAAACGCGTTAGTTTTTGCAGCAAGCTGTTTAATGGATTCAGAAATTAAAGGCTAATTGCACTTGACTGAATATGTACATTTCTAAGCCCACAGTTACCACTGTTGGAGTATTTACCAGTTTGGAAAAATCTCTCTTTACATAAATCTGTCAGTTCTTCATTGCTGCCCGTCCTAGAGAGCAGGCATACTGAGAGTTTGGCCACTCACGCTGACAAGCTGGGATGGGGTTTTTTTGAAGCAACTTTAATCGTCGTCTGTCGTCACATTTCTGCGCTATGGTTTTGCTTGGAGGATTGTACAAATTTGTTCCCATAACATTCAGGTTGTATATGATCCCTTGTGAAAGAAAATGGCATGTTGGTATTCTCATTATGATATCAAGGAGACAAGGAACTAGATTGTCTTGGGAGAATAAGCGAGAAATACAAGGGTAGAATTGGAAGCGGGAAAAGTTTAGCTGTTGTGCCCTGCAGTATATAAAATTGCTGATGTGTAGAAGAGCTTCAGAATGCTTCTAAACCAGATTTTTAGTATCAATAATATTAATGGAAGCCTATCCTGGAGAATGTGGCAGGTCAGAAAATCAAAAGCCATTTCACCCCTTAATAGAAAGACTGTTTCAATATTTCCTGGCATGTGCTTTCCTTCTAATTAATGTCATACACAGAAGGGGTGATCATTCAGCCGTCTTGTCAGCTTTAAAAGAGTCAAAGATTAAAAAACAAACAATTATACAATGTAATTAATTGGAGAAGGGATTTTGGGGGGCATGTCTGGGGATGGTGGTGGTGTTGTGCCTTGTTCCCCTCTTCTGTTTCAGGCAGTGTTTGTCATTCTTTGGCAGGAGTGACTAATTTATTGTCTGACTATCCTATCTGGATTCATACAGAGTGGCTTTCAATCCCTTCCCCCCACCCCTCAAAATTCTTCTGATGTGCTGTGTATTTTTTTGGGAAGGGAAGGAGGAGGGGGAAACGGAGGTTATACGTTTCTGACCTGCTTTACTGCTTTTCAACTGCAAGTAAATTAATGCACACACTAGCTTCCCCTCTGCTGTGCTGATTGGATCCTTGTGCCGATTAAATATTTCACACTGATAGAGGGTGCTGAAAGCACTCAGCTGGTAATGCAATATGTACATCAGTGATACAATAACTGACTCTCAGGTTAAAGTTAAACAAAAGCCCCACTTTGCTGCAGTTTTGATTGGAATGAATTTCACTTTGAATTTAAATCCTTTAGCCTGCTGCAGTGATGGCTAATTAACTGAGATCTGATAGACGCAAAGAAATATGTTCTTAGTTCTAATGACAGGCAGGCAGGAAGTTTTCAAAAAAAAAAAAAAAAGAAGAGGAAGAAAAAGAAAAAGAAAAAGAAAAAAAAAAAGAAAAAGAAAAAGAAAAAGAAAAAAAAAAAAAGGAAAAGAAACCAACAGACAGAAGAAGCCCTAAAAAACCCCCCAACCAACTAATGCTGAGATTGTACTTCAGCACACGTAAACCTTCCTGCCCGTGTTTCACACTCAGCATCCTTTGGCTAAAAGTCCGCCCCTGGAAAGGCTCTTTCCATCGAGTCCCAGCTTTGCTGCAGCTATTTTTTTTATCCCTCTAACATAAACTAACACTCGAGTTGTACCTAGTCGGGCAGTCGCTATCTCCTTGTTTATTAATCGTGCTTTCGGGGGCTTCCTTTAGGAAAGGGCAGGGAGACGGGAGCAGCCATACTGAGAAGGAGGAAGGGAGGAGGGGGAGGAAGAGGAGGAGGAAGGCTTCCTGCCCCCGGGTACCTCACGTCAGCCTGCGCCACGATGACGTCTCCCTGGGGGTCATTAAAAATACTTCTGTCGAGAAATTTTCTTCTTCCTCCCCTCCTTTCTCCCCATCCCTGCCCCCGCCCAAGCTGGGGCGTTGCAGGGAGAGCGTTTGCATCAAACTGACAGGTCATTTACCGAGCGAATGGCAGGAGGAACCCGACCTTCTTTGAAACGCTTCTCCTCCTCCCCCTCCGCTACACTTCTTGAACACCTTTACATCGAAATACAGCATTTTTGGAAACCGTATAAAACCTTCCCTTGCGACGGTCTTCATCCTTGTTCGTATGAGAACCTGTTTTAATGTCTTCTCTTTGGGCACAGGCAACCTGGTGCCCAAGGTCTGTATGCAAAAGGAAGCTTTTTTTTATGGGAGGCCAGGGATAAAATACAGACTATGAAGCCTTTTGCCTCCATAAGCATCCACCAAACTCCTCTGGGTGCCTGTGTGTACGCATGTGCTTGGCTGAAGCCCTGCTAATTTCTGTTTCAGTGTGTAAACTTAAGAGGGTGGTTGGCTCATGACTTAAGGTGCAGATCAGGCAGGATCAGCCACGTATATTAGTAGCAACTTGGAAATATATGAGAAATACGTGGAAATTCATATGATTGAACCAAAATCCTAAGACAATGTACTGTAGCTGGTGGCTGTTTACAGTGCACTTGTGTGTTGTCACTCTCTGAATATTAAATATTCTGCTGTTCAAGAGAATTTTATTGTGACAAGTGGATTGCCAGTGTTCTGCAAGCTGAATAAACTCTCAGGGTTATGCCAAATATTTTCTTGTAGCCATGGGGCCACTAAGTAAAAAACCTGATATTGCTCTGAAAACAGTTGCAGTTTTTCACAAACTGCTTTGTCAGAGTGTCATTATAGAAAGATTAATGGACTGAGGTCTCTGTCTACAGTGTATAGGTGTTAAAATACAAATGTGGTGGACAGTGAATTTTAGGTCCTTTTTAAACAGATCTCATATTTTACTAGGAAAACATGGACGTTTGCTGAAAGGCGTGTGTCTGTTTTAAATCACTGCTGTGGCAGACAGCAGCCAGGAGCTGAGAATTCCTCCCTTGTAGAGCATGACCATATTCTTATTTGAGATGCATGTGGGAAGTAATGCTGACATCAGATCAGTAAGGATTTGAAGACATGATGTAAACTGCAGCAGAGTGACAATAAAGGAGCCAAAGCCTTGCACCAGAAGCAGTATCATGTATATGGAGCCTGGCTGGAGCCTGCGTGTGCGCATACACGTGCCCCGTTGCTCAGTGTGTGGATCACAACAGAACAGCCAGCTGCAAACACTTTCTCTCTTTGCTCTTTCCGTTGCTTTATTTGCTAAACAGAATGATTTGTGGTTTGTGATAGCAGAAGTAGCATTTGAGTAACCAAATTTGAGGTTAGAACTGTTGGACGGCCGCCTTCTCACATGCAAACATTTACAGCACAGACCTCGCTAGAAAGGAGGGGACAGGGAGAAGGCTTACATGCACTTATAAATAGAAAGGCCAGAGTTATTTCAATACATATGGAAAAAATATTAACTCTGCTCTAAATAGCTGAGACCATGCCATGTACAAGATGGGAAATCATAAACAAGTGGCAGATTTCCAGCACATTGTGGCGTGTTTGCGTGTGACCAGCATACATATTTCAAACTCCGACTGCCTGTGGCATCCTGCAGTGAAAATGAAAGTTGTGTTGCTATTGAAAAGGCGCTGCTTCAAAATTGGTGTATTGTGTGGGCTATTATGCTGTGGATGAGAAGCAGAGACCTGCTTTCCAGCATTTAAAGCCAATATTTTTTTTCTTCTTTTCCTCCCTTTTGGCTCTTCCATTGTATCAGCATGTGTTTTCTGCTGCAGTGTCTAAAGCTTGCTTAGTGTCTTATTGTTCACTATTCCAAAAGTATCAGATAATATGTTATGCTGACTGATTCTCAAAATGCAGATTTTCTTTTTCTTTAAAAACTAAGATTATTCTTTTAATTAATCTGGCAGAAATAGAATACAGCAGATGTAGGTTTTGTTGAGGATTTTTTAAATCTCTTGTATCATAATCTTTGTTTCTGTCAACACTCCTTTACCAACATCTTCTCAGGGTTATAATGTAAAAATGGCTGTTACAAAGGAAAAAACACAGAATAGCTCACCTCTTAATTAACACAGTTTGATTAAAGGGGCTATTTTTAAAGTTTTGATGGGTACATTTTAGAAAATTAATAAAAGAGACACAGAAGAGATGCTGTTGCTGCTTTTCCCTAAATAAACAGTTTTTCTGTAAGTCTATTTTGGAAGCTAATCTTGAGCACCTGATACTTTGTATATACTTCCATATTTAGTTTCTAAAATTTTCAGTTATTTAAATAAACTTAGTATAACATTTTATTCTCAGGAGGTGACAGACTATCCCAAGGACATAATATTTTCCTTGTATTTACTTAGAAAAGCCACAAAACCTATATTCAAATGAAAGTTTTCCAGTTTTACAAGCATTTAATATTTATCACAACTTTGACTGAAACAAGCAGTAACCTGTATTTCCTCAGCTCTTTTGGTTGCATACACATGAATAGACAGGATTGTGAGATTATTAGGAAAAATGTTAACATGCATCACATGCAAAGACCCAAAACTGACTCACCATTAATGCATGTAGGGAGAACAAGTAGGAATGGGATGGATGGTAGCTTGAGTAGTGAAATTTTTTTGTTTGTTTACAGAATTTCTGCTTTTGTACTTCTCGGCTAGTTTGCTCCTTTGGAACAAGACAAAAAGCAATTAGTTGCTATTGAAGTTTGTCAAGAAAGTCATAATCTACTTCTACTTAATTTACTTGTTTTTTCCTCTGAGCTACCAAGGATTGTCTCTCTTTTGGGGTCAAGAAGTTTTATTTGCTTAGATGTTTTCTGTTGCTGAACTGTCTGAGAACAATGTAAAGCTGAACTAATACCACTAGATTATTACTTATTAGAAATTTCAGTGAAAATATTAAATCAGAGTAATGCTGAGTGTTTCTGTAAGAAGTTTTTCATTCAGTAACCCACACGTTCATGTCTGAGGACAAACATTAAAAGACTCTTCATCAGTACAGTGGTCTATCAGGAATAGCAAATGCTCCTAGGGCCACAAAAGAGAACTCCCAATGCTACTGATGTCAGCAGCAAAACTCTGGTTGCCTGCAACAGAGCTAGTATTTCCCTCATGGACTAACTCCAGTTAGGCAATCAATTTCTAGCACTGTAACCAAGGACAGCATTTTCAGACAGTTTGTGAGCTTGCATTTTTCATAGGACACAAAGCAAAAAATACAACCACAGAGCTGAACTCTTAGTCTGAGAGCTTTATGTCACTGTAGGGGTTAATAAGGTGCTGAGCAATGAAATATTCTGTAGAGCAGGAGAGGTGGTGGTCAGCTCTCCCACATGCTGTCCCAATTCTGTTTGGCATCTGCAGCAGCATACCATGGGGCATAGAATCAGCGCAAGGAACACCAGTGGAAAACTGTGCTACAACAAACCAGAGAAATAGGGTTTTATAGAATTTTTTCATAAGCAACTTTTTCCCCCAACATAAAACACATACCTGACCTTCTTGTCTTTCACTTGAGCACTCTTAAACTGTCAGACAGGTATATTTCTGTGTTGAAGAAAAAGCTCTTTTCTCTTCAAAACTCCTATGACACACAACAGCATAGAGAATAAGGAGAATATTGCCTATGCTTCCTTGGTATGATTGTCAGGATAATGGAGAATGAAAAGTAAAGACAAAAATTAAGAAAGCTCAAAACAATTTATACGAAGTCACGATTACTAGAGTAATGCTGACATTAGAATCACAGAACCACAGATTCAATAAGGTTGGAAAAGACCTCAAAGATCATTGAGTCCAACCTTTGACCAAAAAGAAGTAATTTCTGTGTATTAAAATCTGAAGCAAATATCTCTGGTAAAGCATATGGTTGTGATTTCATATAAACACAAAAACTACAGTTCCTGGAGCAAACATATTTGTCCACCAAGCCTTTCCAGTCTTAAAGTGTATGATGGGTTTAAAGGTAAGAAGGGATGTATTTTCCTAGAAGTCACTTAAGTTTTGTGCTACAGGGCTTCTACTTTATGCCCAGTAGGAAGGTTTTCAGCCTTGATTCTGGAAAGAACTAAGCATGTTTGTGACTTCATACACACATATATACACACACCATATTTTAAACAAAGTTGACAAAAAAACTCTTATGGGCTTTAACAGTAGAGCAACAGTTTCCCAAAGGCTGTACATTAGATGTAATTGCATTAGAGTCCAAAGTTGTGGTCAGTGCATAAAGTTAAACACGGGCAGAACTGTTTGCAGGATTAACTACCTTTGATGTCAACTCTAGTAAAAATGAGATGTTTAATAATTAAAGGTATCAAAAGAGGCTTCAACAAGCATATTTTTTCCACATATACCTAACTTGCCTAAATGGCATTAATAAGAAAAGCTTCCAAGATTACTCAAAGTGCAACAACTTTATAGAAGTTTTTTTTTCCTTTCCAAAAGTGAGCATTTTTTGCACACTCTATTATTTACCGTAGGCATCTTCACAGTACCTACAGAAATCTCAAATACAAATCTTGTAAGAAATCCTGTAACAAGGTCATAATCAAAATATTCCTATTACAGATGATGGAATAGCCACTCTGTAGCAATGTAAAAGAACAACTATTAAGAAAAACAGAGAACTGTGAGTTAAAATGGTGCTCTGGAGAAAAATTAACTTGGATGATGTTAGTGATAATGATAATAATAATAATAATAATAATAATTGTAATTACCGCCACTGGAAAAATAGTGGAAGTTTGTGAGGAAAAGAAAACTTTAAACGGAAAGCAGCAAACTGACTCCAAAGTCAGTCAGGGTGAAAGAACACAGGAAGTCGCCAAGCACTGGGGTGCGGTGGGCACGTGGAATCATATTCAGAGCAATGGAAAAAGAAAATTAAAAATACCCTTCTTTAAACCTTTTATTATTAATTGAAGCTGCAGTATTACCTAGACTTATATCAGCATCATTTATAATAGGATATTAGCTCGAGGCAAAACCCAAAGGGAAAAAATTCCAACCCAAAAACCCAACTGTGGAAGCCCAGAGTGCAACCCGCGAATTCCCGAGCAAGGAGGGGGAACCCAGCCCTTCCCCTGCCAGGAAGAAAACTGTAATCCCAACCAAACCAAAAGGAAATAACCCTGAATCCGTGCTGCCTGGGGGCCGGGGGGCCGTGTGCGTCTGCATCCCTGCGGTGATGATGCCGCTTCTCTCTCCCCCTCTCCCGGCAGAAGCTGGCGGTGCTGGTGGGCAGCGGCGCCAGCGGCAGCGCCAAGCCCGGCATTGTCCCGGCCCTCCTCAAGGCTCCAGGCGGCGGGAGCCCCGGAGGCAGTCCCGGGCACAACCTGCCCATATCCGCGCTGCCGGCCCGGGCGCCCATCGCGATGGTCACGGCGACCCTGCACGGCGGGATGGGCGCGGAGCCCCCGCAGAGCGCGCCCGTCAATCTGCAGACCACGGCCAAGGTGGTGGGTGCCCGCCGGCCGCCCGAGCTCGGCTCCAGCGCCCAGGTACGGCCGGGCAGGGGCCGGGAGCCGGGAGGGGAAAGGGAGGGAGGGA